>CM053792.1:637727064-638134564 GCA_028749045.1 Cupressus sempervirens
ACAAAAGGAAAATACAACAATTGATAATATAAACAAGGTCAAAAGGGCTCAAAGGTTACGCTACCACCACAATACTAGAAGAACTAAAGTGGTCACATACCAAGAACCTCAAGATCCCATCAAGTATAAATATCTCAACTATGATAAAGGTTTTTATTCCAAACACATGCATTAGTCAATCTAATTTGAACCAAATGTGGTCACAAATAAATCCAAGAACACAAGGCAATAAGATAAGATAGTTCACATAACAATATATTAACCTCATTGCCAAGAGAATGGATCCCAATATGATCCATGGTAATCAATATTATTAAAATGTATTTACATTTAGAAACACATTAATAAACTAATAAACTAAGAGTTGTGACCCTGTACAATAAACTAACACCTTTAAATTAATTCAAACTATTACAAAATAAATCTCAAAGGTTAGTTCAACCATGACGTACACTTATAACATGTAATATCTTCTCATGATCTTCATTGTCTAGTCTCCACTTGCGACGTACATGCTTAAGTTTGACTAGATGTAGACAAAGCCCGGTACCAATGACTAGGTGATTGTATTGTAAAACCTTGTTGTTAGGTTGATAATCAACAAAGTGTATTCCATATTGGACTATTTTGTCTTGCTTCAAATATGTTCCCTCTATCACAACAGAAATTGCACGACAAATTTAAATATTTCAAAATTTGATACATATAAAGTTACCTCTGTGTGTGTGTGTGTGTGTGTGTGTGTGTGTGTGTGTGTGTGTGTGTGTGTGTGTGTGTGTGTGTGTGTGTGTGTGTGTGTGTGTGTGTGTGTGTGTGTGTGTGTGTGTATTCATATATGTATGTGCACACATATATGTATAATACCTATCAGGAACAACATTCCATCACTTTTTTCATGCCCAAATTTTGACAGGTCAAAATACAAGCAACAAATTTTTTATTTTATTTTCTTTTAAAAGTGAACTATAAATAACGTGCATCGATCTTATCTTGTTTAAATGTTCTATCGAACTAGCTAGGTAATGTTATCATATCAAAATTTGGATCCTATCCTCAAAGCAAGTTAATACTTCTATGCTTATTTCCATAGTTGTTTTGGTTAAGATGTTTTATAACTAGGTTTTTAAGCTATTAATCAATAATTATTTTTTCCAAATTCTATGATGTGTTATGATTTACTGATTCTTTTTTATTATTAGGAATATACCATTTAATGAGAATAAATAAGGTAATATGAAGATTCGACTAGAGATTCGACTCATAGTTCACTCTTCCAATTAATAACTTTATGTGTTCTAACTAGGACATATTACTTAATTAACAACTACTTAACCTTTACTTAATGCATATGCCTAACAATCTACTACCACCTATTTATAAAATAATTACTAAATATATCCTATAGTATGAAGTCTATTCACTACAAACCAATTAAGTTATGTTGGTTTAAAACATTGAATACCTACCATGTGCCCTTATCCCATTAACTACCATCACTAGATATCACCACCCTAACATTCTATTAATCCTATTTACTAAGAGCTTTCCTTATTATCCCCAAATTAGGGTCATGCATTCCTTAACCATCCTACTAATTCCATTTACTAACATATCTTATTAATTAACTTTCACTTATTCCTAACTAAATGCCTAGTCCCATAAAAAACATTTTCTAACATTATATTGTATATTGTATCTACATCGCACAAGCCATACTCCTAGGTCACTACGCCTAACAACCTTATTACAAGGCATCTAGATGAGTAACTCCTACATCATTTCTGTCATCCCTTCATAGGACATACTACATATACATATTTCATTCTCCTTATAAACTTCTTAATGGTTGTCCATGTTGTATCATATGATAATAAATCAAATTTTGCATATTAATCAAATTTACAATTATGATGATAAATAGAGCAAGTGGTTAAATATATAAGCTAGAATATTAATGAACACTATGACATATCACCATATAATTATTAAACCATTAAGTCACTAGGTCTAACTAATTTAAACATATGTGTACATCCATATACCTGATTTCTTCAATGCTAATTGTTCCCTTAGGTCATATACTAAGAAATTACTTATCTAACAAAATATAAAGACATAGATCCATAAAGAATTTTCCACAACCAACCTCCACTATACAAAAAGGACAAGGTTATTCTATACCATTTATTAAAATTGATTGTTATAACTTGTCTTAGGATCGATTGCAATTGTGTTGTTCCAAACAATATCAACATTTCAATCTTAAAAGAAGGAATTGTTATCTTAATGGTCTTTATTTAATTTATTTGTCTATTTGTGTTATTTAGTTTCCTTTATTTACTTATTTATTATTATTCTTTTAAATTTACTAATAACCACTTACCATGATTTTGTATTGATGTTATACATGCTCCTTAAGTATCCACATTTTGTGAACATCCTATTCATATCTCGAAATCTATAAATCTTACAACTTCATTTGTACAAAATCATCGCTAACTCTTTTTTTCACTTCACATTCAATTACATTAATAAACTTACAATTGTATTTTTAATTCAAGCAACTTCCTACTAATTTACTAATTGAAGGGTAGCTTGAATGTCCTAATAAGACTACATTTACACATTCTAATTGCATAGATTATAATACATTGTCAAGAATACTTGCAAATAAAAAGGATATATATAGTGTGTATTATAATTATAATTATATATATATATATATATATATATATATATATACATAAAGAATATTTAGTAATCTTATTATTAAACATATATTTGCAATAACTATACTTACTTAGCATACCTAGTAGAGGTTAAAGTATAAATATATATTTATATTTAATTAGTAACTTACACAATAATTTAATTTTCTATGTGGCCACTATTAAACCACTACCTATACATATATTACTAAAAAGAACCTACCCTCTACTAAACATTGGAACTCTATTACTAAAACTCACATACAATCAAATTTATAATCTACTAACTTATAGTCCTAACTACTAACTTGCTAACCACCTAGGATTTCTACCCCAATCTTTTTAATAACAATTTTCTTTAAATATCCTAATAATTATTAATTGACATAGTAAATCTCATCCTCCATAACTTGTTTCCTTCAGTCTACTAACTAACCATTTTTATGTCCTAACTGCACATAATATAAGATAATCATGTCATATAAATTAACGTACTCTATTATGCCACCATCTCTTTGCCTTAGCCACGTGTCTCTTCCCATAAATTTTTTTCCATTAATCTTTCCACATCTGTAAACTACCCTTTTCTAAATTCCTAACACACACCTCCATTATCTCCTAAACCTATCTACTTCTCCAACACCTCTACTCCTTAGGTAGGCATGTATCTCTCCTAAACCAAGATGGGATGCCTAGGGAAGTCCCCACAAATCCTCATGTCAGGCACAGATTTTGTTTTAAGGAAAATCAGCATTGGTTTAAATCCTAGTTGTTATTGTTTTTCTTTAAAACCAAGGTGCTTTCCCCACATACTTGGTGCCTAGGGGAATGAGACCAGTTCAAGGTGGGGAACACACTTTTCCAAGTTACATCCCACTCCTCCCTAGGAAAGGTGCTTTAACCTGGGTCAAAGGTAGAAGGTGATGTTGGGATATGGGGACTGACATTATGTCAGCAATGTTCTCCACTTTCCTTGAGCTATTGTTTCATGCACCTAGGTCTTAAGGGGGAAGATAAACGCTTGGGTGGTGTTTCCCAATAAAATACTTTTCTTAATTTTTTTGATTGATTTATTGTTTGGTGGAAATTTTTCATAGGTGCTCCCTAGTACTTTATTGGTATAGAGTGTCTAGGATTGTTTTCCCCTTGATTTGACATAGTCATAATTTACATATATGTATTTTTTTTATTTATTTAATTTATTTATATTTTTTTGGTGCTCTATTATGATGAATTATGGTCACAAGATTTGAATGATCCTTTCTCAAAAGAAATTTAGGGAGAGGAACATAATTATTATTGAGTTTTACTTTTAGTACATCCATTATTTAATTAATCCTCCAAGCTCATGATTCTAGGTATATTCTCTTGATTAAAATATTACTTTGCATTCTAGGAGAAGAATTAAATTATTCTCCCATACATTTTCCAGAGGGATAATATACACCTACAGGATGGTTTCTTATGCTTTTGATCTATGTATTCATTTTCTCAAGTTGACTTTCTTTTTATTCCTACCATGGAATTTTTTATGCATAAGTTTGGTGATGTGATGGTATCACCTAAAACTTTATTGAATCTTGAAGTTCAAGTGACCTAATACATGAATGAACTATCAAAATATATTAACTTTCTTCCATCATATTGTATGCAAAACCTATATAAATTACATTACAACCATTTATGCATTAAATTAGATCAACTATAACAAATGATGTAATCCACTATGAAATATTTACAATAACTAAATTGTAAGAAGAAATGTTACATTTACATGAATCTCCATTCTACATCAATTACATAATGTGAAAAACACACAATGAAGGTTTCCTTACAAGTAAACTATATAAATAATTTTCCATCTTTTCTTACACATTTTCAACATGATAGAATGATAAGAATATTCCACTTTACATCACAATGGAATCACAATGGGAGTTTTATTTCACTATACATTCGAGATGACCTGAAAACATTTGTCTCTCTATACACACTTGGTTTTCCAACTTGTCAAGGGTGAAACCATAACATCTTCAAGGAATCCATCTTCATAATCCTGCACATAACACACACTAGGAACCATGGAGGCTCACCTCCCATCCTAGGCTTCTATGAAGCCACTCACCGAGTAGGGGAAACAAGATCCAAACCGAGTTTCATTCCAATCTTACAATGCATGAATATCACATTACAACACTTACAATCCCATCCCAAGGTATTTCACAAAGGTTCACCAATGGAACCTTAACCATAGGGTGAAGGTGTGCTTTTCAAAAGAGGTTTTCCATATCATATCATATCTTCAATATACAACTTTCATGCCCTTTCGAGGCTTCATAAATCAACAAAATATCATGCCCTTTTGGGGCTTCACAAATCATCAAAATATCATGCCCTTTCGGGGCTTCCATAGACATCCTCCAAAACACACTGCAAACAACTTTAGCTTCCTTGCAAACTAATACTTCATTAACTTCCTTTCTCCACCATTTTTCCTTTATCACCCCCAAGGCAAGATATGAATGAAAATGGCCTACAATGGAGCCCATACTCCAAGGTCCTCAACTATGTCTCAAGCCCAAGTATGCCCTTCACCCTAGACTTCTTTGCCCTTCCCAAAGGGTGAGTGAACCCCTCACACCCCTGAGCACATTCACATTCCAATCCAAACAAGAAAACAAAATCAAGAAGGAAAAACCAAGAAATCTTCAAGAACACAACACACTTTCATATTGCCACAACACAATATCAAAATCCATAATGCAAGGACTCACAATAAAATACATACTCCATTGATACATTCCTCACACTTGTAGATCTATTTCGCAATACTCAAGAAGGAAAATGAAGCATAATTTTGGAAATACCAACCTTGGTCCAAGCTAGGGTAATGATTGTTGTAGTAGAGCTCCCTTCCTATCCCTTCAAAACCTAACTATCTCTAAACTTAGAGAGTGGGTGAACACCCACTAATTTGTCACCACTCCCCTAAAAAGACTCTCTACCAACCTTATTTTACTAGGAACATCAAGCCTCCTTTTTCTTACATTTTTGCTCCTTCAAAATAAGAAAGTTGAACAAGTGGGATGGTGAGGGTACACTCATGGGGAAACACTAAATTTAGAATTGGCTCAAGAGGGCATTTTTGAAGGGGTCCCCTAAGTTAGAAAATCACTAAAATGGTTGAATTTAGGCCCCTAACATGTTATACTACCATTAGGATGGCTTATTTTTAATAAAAAGACAATCTAGGATCCCATTTAGGCCCCCTAAAATCACTGACAAGTTTGAATTCTAAAATCAACATGATGTTGATCCATCCTCACACTCTCTCCCAAGTGGGTGTACTTAAACATTAAATGCGAAGAAAATGAAAGGATTGAGATTAAGTGACCTTGTGACCAACACTCTAAGTGACATGTCATCAACACATAGACAAATACAAGTGTCAAGTGACACATTAAAATACATTACACTTCACCATGACATGTCCTTAATGCATCTAAATTATAATTAAACAATTCCTCATGCAAACAAATTTACATTACAAAACAAAATACTTTCACAATGAGGCTTTTGAATCTTGCAAAGATTTGCCTTGGTTAAACTATGTTCGCATAGGTTTGGAACTTGTTTCCCCACAAAATTTCCATGGTTCAAATTCCTACACATTCAACTCAAGCATCTATAGTCCAAGGGGGTTATATAAATAAATATCATAAACGCATATAATTTCAAACATTACGTAATCTTATTAACATAATTCAAATAAATTTCCTTTCCTAATCATTTCAAATAAATCATTCAAAATGTTAAAATCTTAGGATCTACATATCACAAACCATCAAAATCAAATCAACATTTGTTTGTGTATCACATTAAATCATAAATCATCATAATTGAATTAACATTTATCTGCATACCACATTAAATCTTAAAACATCATTATCAAATTAACATTTATCTGTATTTAAATCATAAGCCATCATAATCAAATTAATATTTATCTGCATATCTCATTAAATCATAGGTCATCGTAATCATCATATTATAATCTACTTTGTCATGTCATAAAGTTGCATCCATATGTGTTTGGTCATTCCATTCACACTATTAGGTTCATAGTGCATATCGTAAATGCAAAACACTACTGTAAGTGTCAAAATAAATAGATAAAGTAAACCATTGTCCTACGAGATCTTGAATAATGTCAAATATCCAAATACTAAATATCAAAAGCCATAACATACCTCCCACATAAACATTGAATCACAAGCATTTCTACAATTGGGCATCTAATAAAGCAATTGAAAAGATCTAGTACATGAACAAAATCATTAATTATATCATTTAGGTCTTCATATGCAGAGATAAGTGTGGATCATCAAAATGTAGATATTAAAATAACATAACCCTATAGTCTCGAAGGTATATCAAAATATCAAATTAAAAGTATCATAATGCAATTATGTCATCTACACTATGATAGATTGGGTGAGGCCTCACAACTTTCTTCACAATCATATAACTTTGTCCTTTCTGCAGTACATCACAATAAATAATAACTGACACCTTCATGATTTCCAGTCTCAACAATCACTGCAAAGACATCTCCTCCATAAAAAGTATACATACATGTGTGTGTGTGTGTGTGTGTGTGTGTGTGTGTGTGTGTGTGTGTGTGTGTGTGTGTGTGTGTGTGTGTGTGTGTGTGTGTGTGTGTGTGTGTGTGTGTGTGTGTGTGTGTAAGATAGTTCAAATTGATAATTAAATAAGAAGCTGAAATTAACTAACAAGTTGATATTAATTTTTATGATACTTACCCACTTTTACCAATCTAGAGATATGATTATATTCATCAGAAATCAATGGAATATCATCATCTTTATCAAATGTATCTGTAACATCAAGTGCTACCAAAATCCATGCACCTGTATATCCATGTGTTTGATTAATGCATTCTTGATAGTGTTCATCAATGAAATTGTCACAAAAACATGAGTATTCTCTAGTCTTCAATGTGCAACTACAATCATCTGTACTCATGATTGAATGTAAGGAATGTGTCTTTTCTATCCTCTTGCAACTATGCTTGTTTTTTTTATTAACAATTGAAAGTTCATTAAATTGAAAATATGGACAAATTAAATTTAAAGTTCAACAAATTGAAAGATAAAACTTAACAATAAAATTTTATAACTTAATTTCATAAAATTTAAATAGATGTAAACATCCATACCTATTATCTCCAAAAAGACTCTGTATGGTACCTGCCAACTCATCATTGATGATGTCTCGACCTTGTTTGATACAAAATGTGCCTTACACCATTCAACAACCTCATGTGCATCATTTACATGAACTCCCTAATAATTCATTTGATACTTTCAAAGAGCATGTTTGATGCAAGCTCCAACACCATCATGTTCACCTTTTCCATGGCCACTCTCGAATAAATTCCATGTGTTTTATATTCTCATTGCGATGATATCTACATAATGCATAAAATGGTCTAGATGATTTGAACTGTGCAACACATCCATCAAACCAAACATAATGTTTATCAACTTTTATGTCTCTTTCTTTCAAATAAGAAAATAACATATTGAAGCAATGTTCTACATAGTGAATGTCATGTTCTTTATCATCACTTATATAAAAATGATGTTCCTTTTTAATTACTCATGCTTGAACTATACTCTAAACACCATCCAAATCTAATTGTGCATGTCTATGACAAACATGTACCATAATAGTAAGATGCTTAGAAAAGTAATATGATTGAATTATTTTTTGATGAACAAAGGAACAGTTCTCTACAAAATCAACAATTGATACAATCATTCCAAGTGGGAAATTATCTCTCAAAGTTTGAAACTATTGTGCTTGCCAGTTTTCAAAAAATGTGTGATGAATATAAGGTTGAATCAAATTCTTAAGTCTTTCTGTAAATGTTAGAATAGGTAATTCCTCTTCAACATATTCCAACCTTTTTGTCTCTTTCCCCAACTTTTTTTCATTCTTCACATACTTGTAGCTTTTGCAATTCAATTTTTTTGTTACATAAATATTTTCAATTTCCAAAAGAAATAGAGCCAATTCACCACATGTTTCATATAATCCTTTGATGCAATTTATTTGACTAGTTGGATCATCTATTTTGTCACATAGAATGGATGATATAAACTCACTTCTCCTACTAGGAGGAGTAGCATGAAAATCATATGTTTCTTCTACAAACTTTCAAAATATCTGATAGTGGAGATCAAACTCAATATGATGATGACAACAACATGTTCGAAACACTTTGTTTGACCTCACAAAGTATGGCTTCAATTTTTCAAACAACATTTTCCCAACTTTTACATTAGGATGTTCACCACAAAATGACATATAACTCATGTTGTGTTGTGTCCAACCAATGTTTTGTATGATGTTCATATTGACCAGATGCAATCCTATGCCTAATAACATCTCTACTATTTGATTAAGGAAGAGTGTTATCAATCCCAAATGATAAGACTAATTTTTTTGATAACTCTTCAATCCTATCAAAATGAGGTGTTGTACAAATGATTGCCCAATTGCCCTCCATAGTACTGTCATCCACAATTAATCTTCTCTTAACATATTCTCTCATTTTTTTCCTACCAAAACCCATTTCAGAAAAAATTGAAGATATTTGTCTATTTTGGGTCATATTCTTATTTATAGTAGACATCAACATCACTTTTCTTTCCATAGACTTATCTTTAGTTCAAGAGTGTTTTCTTATGTTTCTCAAACCTTATTTAACATTTTCAATCACATCAGTTTGCATGCTAGAAAATCTTCTCTTCTTTGATGTTGTGTCTGCACCTAACAATTTCAATGCCTCATGCAACTTCTTTTGTGTAAGAAAAATTGAAAGCCATTGAGCTTGTTCAAGTGTTTCAGTGTTATCAAATTCAGTCATAATTTCTTTTATCTTCTTATTCATTGACATTTTCTTAGAAAAACTTAAGGGTTGAACAGTAGTTGCAAGTTTTCTCAATTTACATACATCTATTTCAAGTAAATGATCTAAATTTTAATGAGAAATACCATTCTTTACAAATTGGGCAATATTTAGGAGTTTTTCCATACCAGTTCCTACACCTGATCCTGACCCTTCTCTAACTTTTTTTACTAGAATTTCTACAAGGAACGGTCTTGAGCCTTCTCCAACATTCACTTTTTCATATTATAAAGTGAAAGATTCTGACCATTCTTTGACTTCTATTATTTGAACCTCCATAGGGAGTGATCTTGAACCTTCTTCAACATTCAATGTTTCAGATTATGTAGGGAGTCTTCCTAAACTTTCTCCCATATGCACTTCTTCTACTTCTGTTGAGCCTTCTTCAACATTTCCTTCACCTTGTTGATTGTCTGTAGAAAATTTATAAATAAATCAAATTAGATTAAAAATAAGATTGAAACATAATTAAATTTAAGACCATAAATAAAAATTAACATATAAAATTACATACTTTGTTTAATTTGATGATAGCATACAACAATCTTTTGAAGATTTCTTTCTTCTACTTCATCAGATCTCTTCCTTGCATATTTTCTTTCCCTTCCTTTCTTGTTTCCCATTATAAAATCATAAAAAAAAAAATCACCCCTTGCCTCAAGATAAATTTTGAGTAATAACTATATAAACATTTTGCCTAGTATGGCTTCACATTATTTTAAAACTGACCTGTCTGCTCGTAATGTAAGCATTTTTTGAATGTTCACACTAAGATAAACAATTTGACATGTTCGAGTGAACATGCTAAATTGAATTTTTGGTTTTCAGAAAACTTTGGTGTGTATGTTCATTGCGAACACATGTTCACTGCAAACACATGTTCGTAGTGAACTCATAAAACATGTTCACTACGAACATCATGTTCATAGCGAACATGTCAAATTACAAATTTTTGACCCTCTTTTTTGAAACAAATAAAGTTGGCTCTTTTGATGCCCAAAATTAAAAATGATTAATCTCCTACTATAAAATTAAAAATGCCAATTTGTGCTACTTGGAGCAAGCTTTCCAATGACTATAATTGTAATATATATTATATTCATTAAGACTTTCAAATATGAGTTTAACTCATTATAGGTTCATTACCAATTGAACATCAATTGACTATGACACTTCAAAAAAATTAGTAAATTAGGTCAAAAAAATTTGAAAAATATCTAGGAAACAGCTTATTGAGATACTTTCTATTAAAAAACAAATACTAGACTTATGATAAATTGATTTCAAGTTATCTATGTCAAAATGAACGTATGTCTAAATTATGATTGATGTCACTTCAAAACTTCATAAACTAAACAATATTCAATCAAATTGAATCAAACCAAATGCATCCTCTAGATATTGATGTTAAAAATACAACATCAAAAGAATTACCTCATTATCTTTTCTAGAAAAAAATTTATGTGTGTCAAATGGACTGTCACTCTTTTAAAATATTCAATTTTAATATGTACCACTTTTTGGAGGAGAAGAAACAATTTACATAAATAATTTTTTTTCCAATTAAAAAATATGGTTACAAAGTAGGAATAGAGTACTATAAATCACTAGTTTATTTAATCTTGAAATTATTCATAGTTTTAAAGATATAGTCACTCAAACATGAGGTTTGTTTCAAAAATATTGATTTCAGTGTCAAAATTGGTCAAAAAGTGGAACCCATTATTGTGGGATCACCCACTTCAAATTGAGAGCTATTGATAGTAATATAAGCATTAGCATCTTTGAAAGGCATCTCCACATACTAAAGAAAATTGGGACTAAAACCAAGAGCTTGAAGCATAACCAAGATTAAAGGCCATTCAATCCAATCATCAGCTTTAGCAAAATAAATTCTCAAAAATACAAATGGTTGATTGGATTTGCAAGCTCATTCCATGCCTTCCTAGACAAAAAAGATGTTGTGAAGAATATATTTGGACTTAATAAAGCTATTATTCTCTGGTCACACAATTAAAGAAAGGAGATGGGGGATTTTAAGAGAAATTGGCTTAGCAATAACCTTATAGGACACATTAAGCAAAGTAATGGGCTACCAATTACATATATCCTCAAGATCTCCAACTTTAAGTATGAATTTGATGTTTTCTTTGTTGATAATAGCTATTGGACTCTTAGAATGATAGACATCAATATAAACTTTATTCTGATCAAGATCAATAGACTCCCAAAGGTATTTGTAAAATTCATAGTGAAACCCATCACACGTGGGGGATTTTTCATTAGCCATGGAAAAGACCTCCTCCTTGAGGTTTCAGACGGTGAGAAGCTACTCGTAGAAAGCATGTTTCTCTACTGATAGGTGGTTTGGAGTAATAGTAATACACTTTCTAAGGGCTTGCTCTTGAGCAACCAAATTTTCTTGCAAAGCAAACAAATTTTCATAGTGGTGAACTAAAGCTTACAAGAAGTCAGGGAGATAGGAGAGAACAAAATTTCCTTGTTTGATCTTTTTGATCCCAAAATTGGTATGAAGAGCTCTAAGAGCCTCGAAGAATTCTTTAGAAGCCTTATCACCAACCTCCAACCAATGGAGGTGATCTTTGTTTTGGGCCCTTCGACCAACATAATTATATGCAACCTATTTGTCACGACGAAGCTTGGCAAGCTGAATTTACAAATCAACATCAAAAGGGTTAAGGGTGAGAACTTCAGAATCTTTTTTGAGATTCATAGTAGTTGATTCATAAGAGTGTCATCTAAAAGCCGCAGTTGTCGCCCATAGATGGGCAAGAATCTAGTTGTTCTAGTAACAACATCATTCCACCACTGAATCTAACCTATTTAAGAATGTGGATGTGGCTCCAAATTCTAGACATGTAGGATATTCAGTAATAGTGGAAGCATGTATCAGCACTAATGTATTGAGGAAAAAATGAGTCTTGACAACACGTTGGACAACTGTATGCCAAGAATTGAAAAAATAGATGGGATAGTGGTCAAATAATGTCACATCTAGCAAAGGAATGAAAAGTAAATCTAAATCCTTAGGAAAGGAGAAAAAAAATGTGTAGTAATCATAGCACAATCAAGAAATTTTAAAATATGGTCAAAGCTAGCTTGAAAGTTTGACTAAGTGTGCTAGACCCCACTATGTTGGCAGGGGTTAGTATTGGGATTGTAAAGACCCAATTTAATACACATGTAGTACTAGGCTTCCCTTTCCCCAACTATCTAGTGAAAAGGAAAAATGTTGTCTTTGTCAGAGGCCAACTCAGGCATATTGAAGTCATCACACACAACCCAAGTAGTTGGAGGCAAGTTGTCAAACATCTAGCCCCACAATTGAGATCTTTCCACAACATCATTGGAAGCATAAACATTAACTACTTCAAAAGAATGATTGTTGATAGAAAAAAAAAAAGCCAAATTATTTTGTGCATGGGGTCAAAACCATGCAAAATAATAGTAGAATGAAGACGAGATGATAGAATACTAACTATACCACCTCTACTAGTTTTGTGCTGAGAGGAAAACATAATACCATTTGGCCAAATGACACAACATGCAAAGGAAAGCATGAAACTAGAAATTTTAACCTCTTGCATGCAAAGAAAGTTTAAATTACCAAGTCTATGATAGGTATCCTTGAAATAGTACTTTCTACAGACGTCTATAGGACCTTCCACATTCCATGATAAAAAAATCATGAAAATTCTTCCATATCTTCCTCATCCTCAAGAGAGGGGTAACTATTTTGTAAGAAAGTTGAAGTCTAGTTAAAGCCAAAATGAAATTCCTTTGGACTAATAGCCCATCATTTCTCCTCTAGTTTCTCGGCATGTCCAGGAGGACTATGAGAACATCACACATTCTAAGGTGCAATGGAGGAAGTAAGAAAAGGAGTTTGAAACACAATAGAAGTGTTAGCTCTTGTTGTCGTCTTGATCCCCTATGAACTACCAGAGGTTGAAACCTGAGAAACACTAGGATTTGGTTTTCAAAAAATTATCATCGACCCTATAATGGCTAGGGTTTTCACTCCTATTGAAAAAGGAGGAACCAAAATGACAACCACGTATGACTGTTTAGGAGCCGAGGAGTCTTGCCTTTGCATGCAATAGTATTCCATTCTTCTTTTTGTTTCCCTTCTACTAGTTTTGTAGGGCCCTCCTTAGGTGGGGGTTTTACCTTGGGCACGGCCAAAGGGAAATCCCTAATCTTTTGTTCTGCTAATTGGCATCTGTAAAAGGTGTTGGATAGGTTCAAATAGAGCACCTTCTAAGAGAAGATTTGAGAAACAATCTGTATCTCCACAGAATCCTTGAGATCCTTAGAAAAGATCAACCTCAATGCACATGCATTTCTGAGGACAAGAATTGAAAAAAATTCATGTTCCTTGGTAATAACTTTGTTAAGAGTATTGGCAATGGAATCAATAAAAGGCCAACACAGCAAGGATAAACTTAGGAACTCAACCCACATAGGAAACATAAGCTTTTTGTTGTCAAAGATAGTGAAGTCTCTTGACCATCTCTCAAAAAATAATAGAGAGGAATGCACTGACCAAGGGTCATTACTAAAAAATGTTTTCCGTAGATGGGTTGGTCAAATGAAATAAAAAATACCTTTGGTAAGGTTTTGCACAGTGTCAAGGTGG
This sequence comes from Cupressus sempervirens, assembly GCA_028749045.1. Taxonomy (NCBI): domain Eukaryota; kingdom Viridiplantae; phylum Streptophyta; class Pinopsida; order Cupressales; family Cupressaceae; genus Cupressus; species Cupressus sempervirens. Next base: position 637,741,430 of record CM053792.1, read on the forward strand.
ACTCCATAAGGAGTCCAACGCTTGTTAACCCATTCTTGGAGCATAGCTTCAGGAGGTGTCCTACTCACAAAATACCCTACCAAGGTATGTTGTTATAAAAAATCACAAGTAGCATCAAATTATTGCAAAGGAATGATAATATCAGGATTACCTCATGAAAGACCTTTGGAATGAATTTTCAAGGATCTTTGTTCAATAGGGGCACCATGGCTTTCCAAAGTAGTAGCGTGAACACTAGTATCAACAAATGGGTCACTGCTAGCCAAGGCCATTATAAACTAGCCTAAAAAATCCCATAATAAATGTTGTTTGACAAGTGGAAAACATAGATGGAGAGCTTAGACAGAGATTTGTACACAAGGAAACTCAAAGAATGCATGAAACTCTAGCAAAGCGAAAAACTCCCATCATTATTTTCAATTTTTTCCTTACATAAGTTTAATAAGTAGGAGAATAAAAGTTGTATTTTGTTTCAATATTTCATAGGTTATATCATTGTTAATATATAGGATTTCACATTACAAATCACCAAGTGGTATCTAAATATAACTTTTATAAAGGAACAAAATAGTGGAGGATTTAGTTATAGAACATATTTCTAAGGATTTGATATTTTTAAGTTATTCAAACTATATTAAATCTATATTCTTTGTGTGTCAATATTATAATATCAATCCTTGTAAGAGAAAATATGTAATTTGAGAAAAGAAACTCTTAAAATAAAATAAATATTTTCCATACAATTAACCTAAAATTTAAAGATTGGATATTTACCTTAAGTTATCTAAAAATCTATATTCTAAGTGTGTCAATTTTTGTTCTAAATTTGATTAATATTGCATCTTGATATTAATATTAATCGATGTAGCATATGTAAGAAAATGGTTTTTAAAGAAAAGAAACTTTACATATATTATATATATGCATCCTAGAATATTGCCTCAAATTATGGGTAGTGTTTTCAAAATCTACTCCTATAAAACTCAACTATGTTAGCCAATCAAATTGAAAATAATTTAAATAATTTATATTTAAAAATGACAAATGACAAAAAAATAGTAGAAACACATAGATCTAATGAGTCGAAAGCAAATACAATAATAACTATTTTTTATTATTAGTATATATGTTCTGACAAAAAATGATTTTAAAAGTCATATTATTATTAATTTTGTGTAAGTAGTCTTATTATAAGTGGCTCGTGTTATTAAGAGTATATATTTATGAGAAATGACATAGTTGTTATATATTTTTAAAATGTAAAGTTTTACATTTAATAATATTTTTAAAAATAGATTATGTAATTATCAAAGCATATGTTAAAATAATAATTCTATTGAATTTATAATTTGAATAAATTTTAAAACAAAATTTATAAATTGTTACACTAAATTTCCTTAAAACATATTATTACTTTATATGCACTAGACCAAAAAACTGCTGACCTATAGTTAGGGTTGAGCATCCTCCTCTTTCCTTTGGCATACCATAATGTTGTCTATCGCTTTGTCCACATTGTCAGCCATAGAACCTAGTAGAAAAATATATGCTCGTGGTTCTTTGCTAGATTTCAACATATTGGGCAGAATGAATTCCAACTTGTCAAGATCATCGAATGAAACATCTAGCTTGGCATAAGCTTCAAAATTTTGAAGAAAAATGACCAACCACTCCTTTCCCCGATCCTCTCTGATACCTCTCCAATGGAGAAGGAAACTAATACAAGCCTCCATTTCTTGCCAGGTTGAAAAGAATTGGATGTTGTCCCTAATATAAAGAGACAATATCCTCCCCACAATGGCATGCCTAAGACTACTTGGCAGGTACACCATATCAACTTTAGGAAGTGAGATCTTTTGCTTTTTTTCTATGCTAAGCACAACATTTTCTAGACCTTCTAACCAAGTTGGATCAAATACATCATAGCAGAAGGACTAAACACACCTCTCAAAAAATAGTCATGACCAGATGCACTAAGAGGTGTTAATAGTCCATAATTATCATACCTCTATCTAATTAAATAATAGTACTACACGAAATGGGAGCACCTAAACTAATGAGTCGTAAATGGAATGAGAAGAAAATATATAGGCTAGTAGTTAGAGGGGTTACTAATTAAGACTTAGAATATCTTATTGAACTCTAAGATTTTATAATGTTGATTGAAAAATAAAGTCCTCACCTTTGAATCCTTTATTCGCTAACTTATCTACCTCCATATTACCTTCATCATAAATATATTGAAATCTAGTTTCTTCAGGGTAAAAGCACAAACATGTGTCACTTTTTATAAAGAAATGGGATATAAGAATGTGACAGTTCAATAGTAATGACAAAAAAAATGGTATTTGTGTTTAAAATATGAAGATGATGTAAATTGATGAAATGTGTAGAATTGGATGAATCTTATGCCTATACTTTTTATAAGTTTTTTGAGTAAGAATTTATTCATTTTATTTTATTTTGAACTCCCTTTTTTAATTGTAAAAAATATAGGGTGTAGTTCCCATCAAAAAAGTATAGGAAAATCATCTTTCTTTGTTCTAATTTGAAAATATCTTATAAATGACATGTATAGCTAGTGAACAAAAAAAGAAATAATTATTTTTGATGTATATATTCTTTGTTATAAGTATTCAAGTTTGATATTATTAGAATCCAATAGTTTTTTCCTCATGTCAAAACTTTCGTATCAAATCTATACCTTCTTGAAAAAAAATTGCATATTTGTGAAGAGGATTCTCTCCTTTAGAGATAAATTTAATTTTTAATTTTTTTTTATATGATTTACTATTTTTTTTCTTTTTTCAAGGGAGCATCTTCTGAAATGTTGAAATATCAACTTATAATATTTTGATATTATAACATATTATAACTAATCAAAACACTAAAAAAATTATATAATGGTGATATTGAATCTGAAATCTATAAAAAGGTATTTTTAGTTTTTGAAAAAAATTGAGTTTTGATAGAGCAATGAGATTTCACCAAAATAGGTTTTGGTATCATAAACGGTGACACAGATCTATGCTTTTACCCTTCAAATTGATCAATTAAACTTAGCACATTTTTGAGTTTGGAATTCATCACCCAATTTGGTGTTTGACATTTTCTAATGGAATTAACAATAATTTGAGAATCTCCTTCAATAATTAATCTTTTTATCTTATTTTTTAGACTTAATTGTAAGCCTTCCAAGAGAGCTTCCAATTCTACTATGTTGTTTGAAGCAATACCCAAGGTTTTAGCTCTTTTGGTGATCCATTCTTAGGTTTCTAAACTAATTATACATCCTATTCCTACTTTTCTTGGATTACCTCTTGATGCTCCATCAAATTTTAATTTCTTCCAACCTTTGGGGGGTGCTTTCTAACTACATTTTTTGTTGCCTATTAGATCCTTTTTCTTGTATAATAGTGGAGGGTTGATAAGGACTATCCAGTTCTTCTTCATACTACCATCCCATTCAAAAAATGTCCCTTAAATTTTTATTGTTTTCCTTAAGTAGCTATTCATAACTTCAGTTATACTATCTTTACTCTGATGTTAGCTTTGCACTTCTCTTTTATGACTCTTGTTATTATGTAAAAGATTTCGGGTCCTTTAAAACCTATTTTTACTTAATCAAAACTTCATTTATACTGTCTTCAACCTTATTTAGAAGAGATTTCATGTTAAGTTTTGAGTTATTGAAGATTTTTCTATTTCTCTCTTTCAAAATTTCCCACATTAGGATGGCTAGAGTTATATTCCAAAGTTTAGAATATATGCCATTTTTATTCATAGTGGGCCATCCCATTAGGTGACCAACTAATTCCATAGGAAGTGGAGAGGACCAATTGACTTTACTCTTGAGCCAACTCCAACATTCTTGAGAAAATGTTAAATTATAGAGTAGATGTTTTGAAGTCTCATAGTTTTCTTTATAGAGACAACATCTTGATGGACCTTCAAATCCCATTTGTGTGAATCTATCCTCTACTAGGATACAATTTTAAATTGTAGCCCAAATGAAAATACCACCCTTAGGTAGGCATGTTGAATCCCAACATAAATCCAATAGAAGATTAAGGTTTTCCCATCTTTGTGAATTGATAATAAGATTGTAACCTAGTTTTAATCTATATGATCCATCTTTACATGCTCCCCATATAAGTTTGTCTTTTCTATTTTTCAGATTAGCATGTCAATCTTTGAGAGTGTTTGCAAAGTTGATTTTTTCTAGAGATATATCTACATTCTCTAGTGTTTTCCATACCCATATATCTTCCCCATCTATTTTTTTAAGGGTTATATAATCTGAAACCTTTGAACCCCATAAGCGAATGAGTTTATTATTAACACTTTTGGGGATATATGAGTTGATGAGCAGAGGTTGTCCATCCTGAGGATCTTCCCAAAACAAAGCCTCATCTCCTCTACCCAGATCCCAAGTTACATATGTGTTGATCATTGACCAACATCTTACCATAAAGTTCCATTTTTCTAATCTCATTGGAGGATTTATGACTCTAAATAAAGAATTTGGATCATTCAGATTTAAATATTTATTATATAATTTTTTTGCCCATTTGTTATCCCTTTCTTGATACATTCTCCATACTAGTTTTCCCCCCAATGCCTCATTTTTCCATCTATAGTTTTAAATGCCCAATCCCCCTTTAATTTTTTGATGAAAAATATTTTTTCACTTAATTAATACTTTCTTCTTCTTTTCTTTTGTTCCACTCTAGAAGAAATTTTAGAGTTTTCCTTCTAGTTTTTGGTTCACCTTCCTAGGTAAAGGAAGACATCAAAGTTGGTATGTGGGGATAGCTCAAAGAATGGATTTAATTTTGGTTGCTATGTCTTCTTTAGTTAACTATTTTCACTTCCATGTCTCTATTTACTTATCAATTCTATTTAGAATATTGTCTCATCCTTTAATCTTCCTTGCACCTTTTTCTAGATGAATCCCTAAATATTTACAAGGGAATCTTCCTTTCTTATATATCATCTGATTACATATATATTCTTCCATATTTATAGTTGTATTTAGAAAGAAAATTTCATACTTATCTACATTCACTTTCTAGCTAGAGGTTGTAGTATAATTTAGAATTATTTGTTTGAAGGTGGGATTTTCTTCCCTAATGCTGACCCTAGGAAGACTTGTGTCATTAGAAAATTATTGATGAGTAGTGTTGGAAATATTTTTTTCCATCTTTATTCCTCTTATTTTGTCTTCCTCTTGAGACTTTTTTATTGATCTGCTAAAGGCTACTATCATGATAATAAATAGGAAAGGTGATATGGGGTCACCTTGTTGGATCCCCCTTGAAATATTGAAGAATCCTTTTATGGTACCATTGATTAAAAGGGATATCTTAGGTGTCAGTATACAATTGAAGATTATATTAATCCATTGACAATAGAAACTGAAAGCTTCTAGAACTTTGCATAAAATCTCCAATCCACTACATCATATACTTTTCGAATATATAGTTTCATGAACATGCATGGTTCTTTATTAACTTATTTGCTGAATAGATAATTTCTTGAGTTATGGATATTCCATCCATTATAGATCTTCCTAGCAGAAATCCAAATTGTTCTTAAGAGGTTATCTTAGGGAGAATAGATTTAGTTTTATTTGCTAAAACTTTTGAGTATATTTTATAATTAGTGTTACAAAGTACAATGGGTTGAAAGTCAAAGGGTGAATCTGCTACTAGTTTTTGGGGGATTAGGGCCAAGAATGTTTGATTGATTTTAGTTAGAATTGCTCCTCTAATTCTAGCTACCTTAGTTACCCTCCATAGTTCTTCTTCTAAGATTTCCCAACACTTTTGAAAGAGAAAAACCTGGAATCCATCCAACCATGGAGATTTATCAAGGCTAAAATTTGAAGAGGGTTGATCTAATTTCTCCTTTGGTAAAAGGTTTATAAAGTATTATATTATCAACTTTTGTTACTACTTTGGGGATAACTTTCAACATTTTTTCTTGTGCAATATGATTATGGAAGTCATAATGTTAACAAAAGTTTCATAATATGTAACAAAGGTTTGAGCTAATTTTAATGGATTATCTATCAAATTTCCATCTCTATCTTTTATTTGTGTTATAGTATTGATAGTTTTGTTATGAATAGTACTATTGTGAAAAAATTAGTATTTCTATCTCCTTCTACAAGCCATTTTCCCCTTGATTTCTTCTTCTAAAATATTTCTTCTTTTGCTAAAATTTCTTCATGCTTAGTTCTTTTTTGTTATTAAAATTATCATTATCCATACCATTTTTAATAACTTCTTCATTTAAATTTTTAAGTTCTTCTTTCGTATCCAACTTTTGTTTGAAAATATTGTTAAAGTGTATTTTATTCTATTTTAATATTTTTTCTTTAATCATTTTTAATTTTGATACAAAACAATACATCTTTGAGCCTTCAAAAAATTACCTTCTTTCCACCACTATTTGATGTTTTCCATAATTTTTTCTAATCTAGGAACCACATTTTTTCGCACTCGAAAAGATTACTTTTTGGTTTTCTAAGCTCTATAAGTTCAATTTTAATTAGAAAATGATCTAAGCCCACTATAGCTTAATATTAGTTGTAACTGCTAAATCCAACTTTGCTAATTCTCCTTTGAAGAAAAACCTATCTAGTTTCTCAGCTCTATAATTGAATTCTTCTCTTCTATTGTTCCAAGTAAAAATTCCATTGCTGGTTGGAATTACTAATAACTTATTATCCTTACCCATTTTCTAAAGTTTATTGTTGTCGTAGTAGTTATTTGGGTTCCACCAAATTTCTCATTGTGATCCAAGATAGCATTAAAATCTTCACCAATAATCATGTTTTCATTAGGGTATAGCTTCATGAATATACTAGTTTCATATGATACTTTCATCTTATCTACTAATTGTGTAGGTCCATATACATTAGTGACTATTAGCTAGAGGTCATGTCTATAGTTGATTACTTTTCTCCCCACCCATTTGTTATTGGTTTCTATAATTTTGATATCCACTATCTACATATTCCATATGATTCCCATTCCACTTGAGGCCCCATTTGATTCTTTCATTTCTATTTTCCATCTACCTAGTCTTTTTTTAAATTTGTCTCCCTCTTCTTTATTTAATTTAGTTTCTTGAAACGATATTATATCTAATTCAAATAAATCAAGGTTACATTTTAAAATCTATTGCTTACTAGGGGTGTTCAGTGCTCTAGAGTTCCATGTTATGATCCTCATTGATAATTGGGAAGACTCTTCCCCTTCCCTCTTTTTAGAACTTCAAATATATTTTTTTGCTCCTTGGCTTGTCCATCTACTTCTCTTAGTTCCTTTAGTGATTTTTTTCCTCTCTTCATTTTCTGTTTACCACATTTCAAAGCACTGAAACCTTCCTAGTTTATAGAAATTCCCAAATTAGTTGTTATGTTCTGATTGATATTTAGATTTATTTCTTCCTCTTGGTCTTCATCCTCATCTATTAATTCTTTAATTATATACTCAACTAATTCATTATCCTTTCCATTATTCTCATTTTCTTTTTCTTTATCATCCTTCTCACTTCACTATGAGTTAAATGTATTATTAAATATCCCAAATTCTTCGTAGTTCTTGTTATCTCCAATTTGCCCCACCTTTGAATTTTCTTCTACATGTGTAGATTTGTTCTACTACTCTCACACTTCTATAAAGGCTTCTACTTCTACGGGGATCAATTTTCCCTCTATTCCACTTAGATCTATGTTTGATTCTTCTCCTAATATATCTTTCCTATTTATCAGTGTCTACTAGAATTTATAACTCCATTTCTATGATTTCTTCTAGATTGTTAATTTTCTCCAATGAGTTGAGTTTGCTGATGGTATTGAGCTCCCACTTTCCCAATATTCTCCCCTCTCTTCTACTTCACGAAAATCTTGATTGTAGGATTTTGATACTATAGTTTATGAATAGTTTGATCCTGGTTGGTTCCTTAATTAAATAATATTTCTATTTATTTTCTTATATTCTCTTGATTACTCACTTCATGCTTCTAAGTTTCTATGATTTTGATTTTTTTCTAAACCTTCTCCTCTAGTCTTGCTTCTTCAGCTCTTCCCCTTTAGTTCTGAATCTATTAGGTCTGGCACTTTACTTTCTTTTTCATCCTATAGTAGTCTATACCCATACTCAAGGTGGTATTTTTCACTTATCAAAATTTGGTCTTCAATATCATTTTGAAGTAATAGGATTTCATGAGTCATTTTATTTAATCCCTAAACACTCTCCTCTTTATCCTCCAAAGCTTTGTTCTCTTCTTTGCATACCTTGCATTCCTTTAGTTTGGTAATTTTGATATGAGCCTTTTTAAGATCTTCTATACTCTTTTCTATTACCCCATTATTTCCCATGTCTCTTTGTTCTGTACTTTTCTCTTTTGTAACTCTCTCCACTGATTGACTATTCTAACTAATGAATTTCCTTTCTATTTTATGTCTTTCCTTCTTACCCTTATTGTCTACTACTTTCTTTCCTTCTAAACTTTTGATTCTATTGATCTTTCCTTCTTTTTATGCATCCTTATATTTTTTATTGCTTCTTTTATATTTGGTGTGTTGTAATCAATGTATCGATTAGGTTTATTGACTCCTATGATTTCTCCCTCATATTTTGTAAAATCTATCTTGTAGATAGATCTATTTGTTATTAATTTTTTAAGTTTTGAAGTCTTCCTGACCATACTATGTTTCTATTAAATTTTTTATATTGCTAGTTTGGTTATGTTCAGCTTCGATGCCTAATAAGCTCCTTAGGGATTTACCAATTTTCACTAGGGTTTGAAGATGTTTAATTTTAGGTACAAAATGTTTACATTCTATCTAGGTGAGTACTTTCTTAACCTTTTCATCATTCTAGTATAGTTCCCAAACTAAAAACTTAACTAAGAATCATTTATAAAAGCAATTAGAAATTGAAATTAAGCTATTCTTGATTTTCTTATTTTTGCACTGAATGTAAAGTGACAATTTTGAAAAAATACCAATACTTAACTGTTGTTTGTCGATCTTTTCTACTCATTTTAACATATTTGATAGATACTTACTTGGGCCACTCCAATATGCATATACACCTAGCTCTAAGCATTCCTCCCATTTTTCTTCTACATACTTGTCACCTATAATTAGTATTTCAGAAAATAAATTATGGTTAGATAGCATCTCCATAGGAGGAGATCGTCCTTTATTAGTGATGTCTTTCTTTCCATCTATTCTTTTATGCAAAGGAATGTATACTTTTGGGCTTTGAGTCTTAATAATGGAAACCCTAATTTCCTTACCTAGTAATACTTGTTGGTTTTGACATAATGGGATATGATTTTCTTCTAAGATTTTGAAATTCTTAGCTATCTTTTGAGTGCAGTCTTCATCTAGCTTAACTATGGGTGGGATCTAATTTGTGTCCCTAGCTTGTTTCTTTTCCTATAATGTTTATTGTATTGTGATGCAACTGTCCTATTCCTTCTTGACTTTACTTGTTGCCAGCCATTTTCTTCCTTAGAGGTCAAGTTTAGGTTTCTTTGAGTTGTGATGATCTCCCTATCTCTTGCTTCATGTTATTTTACTATGGTGCTAAAGGCATCTCCTTTCTGAGCATTATCTCCCTTTTTTTTTTTTTGATAGTACTATGAATTTTTTGTTGACCAGAAGGTAGAGGTGTGTCTATCATTATTTTTGGTTGCATGCTGAGTGATATGAAGATTTTTAAATAAATTTAATTGCCTTACTAGGGTAAAAACTTTTCATTGATGTCTCATTATCATGTTCAAGTGTTTTGTTTGCACATATAATTTTTTTGGAGTAGCCTATTTTTTTTACATATCCTACTTTTGTCTCCATTTTGAAATCGTTGTTAGATAATCAAAGTTGACTATAATCATAAAAAAAAATCATATTAATATTATTTTGTGTAAGTAGTCTTATTAGAAGCGATGCACTAGGTTGATGTTATTAAGAGTATATATTTTAGAAATGTAGAGTTTTACATTTAATAATATTTTTTTAAAAATAGATTGTGTAACTATCAAAGTATATTTTTTAAACATAATTGTATTGAATTTATAATTTGAACAAATTTTAAAACCAAATTTATAAATTGTTACAATAAATCTCCTTAAAACGTATTATTATTTTATATACATGTTTTGAAAAAAAAGAGGTAAACTTAGATGTTTAACTATTTACATATTTTTTTAAAAATTACATTTAATAGTAGATATATAGTAAATATAAATAATATATGGTTTATATACAAAGTTGTAAAAAGTTTATCATCCTATTTTTTATTATTTTAAAATTTAAAAAAAGAATTTAGAAATTCTAAATATTTTTCCTGGTTTTTTTCTTAATTATAATATATACTAAAAATATATTAAATTTTATATGGAAATAATCTATAAATAATCAATAAATATTTATCATATCAATTTTAAAACATTTAATTATTAAAATATTTAAAATATTGTTAACATATAATTAAGGTACAATTTTTATTATTATTGTTATATCTTTAAAACATCTAGTTTTATTTTTTTAAGATGGATGCAATTATGTTTAATTACAATGTGTATATAACTATATTAAATAAATTGTTTCCAAAAATCTTGCCACTAAAATTGCAATAGGAAGGAGCTCAAAAAGGTGGTCCTATAAGTAAATACAATAATATAATATATATTTAGAAAATATATATCTATTAAAATATTGATAATAAATATTATTTTATTTAAACTATGATATGATAAAAAAATATCAAAAATATATTATTATTAAATTTTAACCTAACTTAAACTTGTTTATTTATATCACTTATATTATATTGATATAATAATTATATTTTTAAAATTACTATAAATTATTGTTTCATTATTTTAATAATTTATGTAAATTATTATTAGGGAACATCTAGAATTAACATATTAACATTGAAAATGTTATCTAATTTTTTAATTTATAAAATACTATTATTTATATTAATTAACAATATTATTAATATTAATTAATAATTATCTACCCAAATATTAATTCACAAAATTTTTACCTTTTATAAAATTTAGTATAGATAGAAGTGATAAGTAGAAAAGTAAATTAATTTTAAAATATGGAATAAATATGCAAAATTATATTCAATTATTTTGGATTCCTCATGTCTTGTGTGCTATATATATTTTCATATTGTAGTTGATTATTAGACATTATAGTTTATAGAGATTGATTACAATGTAAATACCTTATAAAATATACAAAATAAAATAATTTACTATCAAATATTGATAATTCTATGCAATATTAAAAAGATTGATAAAATAAAGAAACACATAACAACATATAAATGAGTGAAAACTCTATATAAAATTAGATTAAAACTCCATCATGTATATTTAAACTTATGATTTTAAACCAAAGATATTAAATATCATAAGTAATTTTAAGCTTGTTAATATAAAAATGTACTAACTAGTTAGTTAAGCTTGTTAGTTTTCTATTCTAACAACACTCTAGGTACAACTTTGTATAATATAAAAATAATTTGATGTTGAATGTGATGATTGATGCCTAAATACATTTTGAATATAAGACTTAATGAGGCACTGAAAGATAAGGTCTCACCGGTACTTTCCTACTACTTGTCACCATTTTTTAGTAAGGATGGTGACAAAAAAGGATCCTTTGCTGCCAAAAGCTTGCTTAAAATGCTGGATAACAGTAACATTCATTCCCATTGCGAAAGATGTTGTCATAACTGTAATTTCAAATAGATCAGATTTTTACAATTCATTGTATTGCAGTCATATGTTTTTGAATTCGATTGTGTTAAGATTTCTATCTCTGTGTTCTGCTGGCAAAAATCTTTAACACAATCGAATCCAAAAACATATCACTGCCTGTAATTTCATTGACATTCATTTAATTTTATTGTTCAGCAATATTTTCTAAGTCCTCTTAGCGTATAATTGTCTGGACTAGAGCTTTCAAACTGTTCGTATACAATAATAATGACTTCCTATCCTTATGGCACCAACTCATATATCAGTACGGATAGATGATGCCAATATTTTTTAAGAGCCAAAAATAGATTCAGATTTCTTAAGGTGTGATAGAAACCCAAGTCCAAAGTGAGTTTACCTAAAATGAAGAACTCGTATTATAAATGATGAGCTTGTATTATAAATAATTGGATTGAAGTGTAAAAGTGAGAACTTAAACAGAGTATATAGAGATTGAACAAGCGAATGCAATCAAAATCATAGACCTAGTTGTATATCCATAGATTAAACATATAAGATATTTGATTTGACTTAAAAGCTACCCTAATTATGTTTTCATAAGTAATAATTAAAAACCAATAGAAGAGAGGGACCCAAGATAGATACGCAGAATGTCATATTAAGTGATTGTTCCAATGGTACACGCTTTGCCAGAATATCTCTCTCAATACACTTGTATTGCCTGTTGGCGTTTTAGACTTTAGCTTGAATCTCAAGGCTCCGAAACAATATACAATCTCTGTCTGAATATACGTGTCAAGAGTCTATACCGTTAAGACACTAGTTGATGAGATTGGTAAGGAGGAGGAAAAGCATGTAATAATGAGAGGTGGAGAAGATGGAGATGCCTTACTTGCTCAATCAACCAAAAAAAACAATAATAATGAGACTTCTTCCTTCACGGGTGCCAAACCCTAATTTGCTTTCTCATTCTTGGAATATGAATAGAACATGCCCATTGCCCATCACTTCCGACAGCTCGTCAGCTTTGTCATTCTCTTCTGATTCATACTGGACACCTTGACTGTACACCACAAATTAATTCGATGGGCCTAGAAGATTGTTTAAGCTTTTTAATCATTCCACTTCCCATTTTTTTATTTGTATTAATATTTATTAGCTTTTATTATTATTACTTGATGTTTCTTTCATGAATCTATTGGCTTCTTCAACGACTTTTTCCTTTATGGGAATTGGCATTTAGCTTATTTTGGTGATTTTTGTGGGGTTGAGTATGATTTTGGACAGGTTGGCGGGGGCAGGGCGGTATGATAATAGAAACCAATTGTTTTGTCTTGGATAAAAGTGTGGATAAAAGGACATGTTACATTGATAATAGAATAGAAATATTTTAATTAAGTACTACATCAATACACTATATTAAATATTTTGTGGCAGTTTCTCATCCATGTAAAAAATATGAATGAATTAGAGGATGCCTCTAAAAAATCAAATATCTAAAAAAAATCAAAGAATGTGAAAAGACTAAAATAATTAAATAAAATTAAAATGTTTTTTTACAGGAATATAAATAGTTTAATATATTTATTTTGGAAAAGATGTTTAAAATTGTAAAGATTAATCAACATGATTTATATTCTTTTTATTAACTATTTTACAACTATGTTGATTTAAAGTATTTTAATATTTGAACCATTATATTTTTGTGGGGGTAATAATATTTTCCATCATCTTTTCTTTCCAAGTTAAACCACAATCTAGCAATTGTCTTGTTATTTGGTTCTTTATTGATATTACAAATTAGGCTATGAAAACATTGGTCTATAACATTCACAAACTAATTAAAATGATGTTGTAAGTATGGAAACATTACAAGTCTATGACCTCTTTCACAATCCCCATCAACATCCATTACCCTTAACCATAATTAAAAGTTTGTTTGCCAATTCCAATAAGTCTTGTCAGAGAGATTAGATATAAAATAAGATCAGTTGATGGCTTTTCACTCACAGATAAAAGAAACAATTAAGGAAAGTCAACCACCCAAAATTCTATCTTAACCCTTCACAATTAATTACAAGTATATTAAATCCCTATTAGAAAACACCTCATACACGTTGATAGGCATTGCAATTTGTAGATTCATATATATGAAAGTAAGAAATTAATACAATGCAAATATTTTTTTCTGCAGTGGATTCATTTTACAACGGATTAGTAGGAGTACTACAAAAAATTTGGATGAAAGAGCATCTTGTAAACTCACCCTTGTCACCCTTCTCAAGGTCCTAGTAGGATTAGAAAAATATCACATAAAAATCGTATTCTTATTAACTTGTTCAATCGGAATATTCAGTGATACAATCATTCTTCAACATATAATTATGACAGGTTCATAAATTTTATCAACAGTGGCATATTGCATGTCTCAACTCAAGGTTCAATCATATCTAACAATCTTCAACGATTCATTTGAATCTTATCATTACAGGGATCAAATAATATCTTATTCAGGGTCTTCAATTTTCCCTAGAGTATTACATAACTAATCAAGGCTTTATAAGAACACCTTTTAACATTCCCACTCAATGCTCGAATAATCAACTCATTAGACATAAAAGAGCCATCAACATCCGTTAATTATATTACTTAATTGTTTATAATAGCATGCACAAGTAAAGTTACAGAGCCTAATAATATATTCGTTGGATTAGATTCATATCATTATTCATATAGTTTTTCAAAAAAAGCATAACCCATGCAATAGAAGCTCGTCCATTAATAAACATTCAAGGTTACATGTTTCTAAACGCAATACTCTTGATAGGGTTGATAAATATTTCTCTGGTTTTTGATATTTTTATCACATTAGAATCAAAAGAAAAATCTAGAATGAGTGCCCAATTAACTAACTAGAAGAAATTGGTAACGTGTAGATAATCATTAACTACACTTCAAACATTAGTGCCCTCACTTCATTTCATACCAAAAAATCTGTCAATAGATCATGTCCAATCATCAATTAGAATGCCACAAATCATGTCCAATCATCAATTAGAATGCCACAAACATGGAGATAGAAAACAAATGGCTTTATGGCTAGATGCTCAGAAGAAAAATAATAACTTCAATATAAGATAAAATATCATTATTTGTACACCATAGTTCTAATACCAATCTACCATCTTATTCCAATTCCTTATCCATATAGTCATTGTGAGTATCTTGTTACATTATTTCAATTGTTGAAAAATATTTACCAAATATTTTTAATCTATAGGTCATGTTTATCTAATCAAGCAACATAACCACTACACAAAATCTAGAAACTCATGTAACAATCAACTAGGTAACCAAAATTATTCTATGTATACTATAACCTTTTCATGTGTGTCCAAATGTAATCAAATGTTGATGAAAGGTGCTCCCCTCAATACCACAAATACATAGAGAAATGGAGAACAAAAGAATTTTTGAAAGAATACAAAATGGATTTCTTATTATCCCCATAAGTGTGGAATTACATATTTTCAGAGATACAATATGAAAAAACACATGGGAAATTTCTTTACAATATTCTTCAACAAAGAGCCACAAACTACCACCAAAACTAACTAGACATCACTATGGGCCTTCCTTACATAGACACTTTTTTACCACCCAAGATGTTCAAGACACTAACCCTAGCCCTTGAGGCCGAAAAAAGTCCAAATAGAAATTATTTTCTAATTTATTGCATATGGTTCGTGATAAGTATTTTTCTAAGTACCCAAACTTACAAAGGCCATAAATTTTGCACACGAGCTCTCATTTCAATTATAAGTATTTTTTGGAGCCAATGGCTCCTAAAATAAAACACTTAACACATGTTAGTGCTAGTAAACCTAGGCACAACCTAATTATAAAGCCTCTAAGGCATTAAAATCTAAGCTTAAATGCTTTGTACGCAAAAACATGAAAGGGTTTTTCAATACATATGGTATGATAAAGCGACTTCACTGGAAGGATAATATGACTAAGATGAACCACCACCTATAAAATTAGAACATTCCAAGATTGTATGACCAACTTTAAAAAAATAGTAAGTTACCACAAATAGTAACTCTATAATAAAATATCCCTTTTTGAAAAATGACAAAACATAAATATATTTGGGTGATGGAAGATTTCCCTTACACCTAAGATACTGTTGCATTAGACACCAGAGGTAAGTGACTCTGGTATATGTAAGGTGTTCAAAGGAAACCAAGGTAGATAAGCTTATCCCTTGTGAGCCATGATGGATCCTCAATAGGTCATCCTTTATACTTGACTAGATATTCTGTAATAACCCCAACAAGTTATAAGTTCAACAAATACCAGATCTTCTATAGTTCAGTTGCTCGGTATTTTAACAAACACTTTACAAGCAAGCTCTGATACCAATGTAGTAACCCCAACTAGTTACAACTTCTTCAAACACCACAAATATTTATACTTCAATTGTTTGACATTTTGTAAAAAACTTTGCAAGAAAGCTCTGATACCAATGTAGTATCCTCTCACAAGGAACTAATATGCAAATGCAATTCTTTTGGTATTACCACTACAAATACATGGAAACTAGATGCAAAACAATAACTGCAGTAATGCAAAAATTTTGATTCTGAATTATCAGAGAAAAATCATATGCTGATGAAGTACAATGACAATAGTGATGCTCGAGAATGGAAATGAATCAAGCATAGACACTGTAGCGTGACATCCTGCATGCATATTGTAGCAATAAAAAAACTTTTCTCCAATTTAAGCACAAAATAGAACTCCTAAATGGAAGCTCTCCCAAATACCAAATTCAATGGATATTTCACCACCTCAATTGGTTGCAACACTTAAGAGTTGACGTTCTCCAATGGCTGACTAAAATTGGAAGCCTTAGTTTCTTCTCCCAACTTGATATCAAATGCAATTCACAAAATTGGATGATAAACAATGAAGCTCTCACCTCTATTTATACTTTTCCTTAACCCTCGTAGAAGGAAATAAAATATTTAATAATTGCACTCTCTAGAAGTTTCTCCCTTTCAATAATCAATGCACTTGCTAGAAGCTTCTCACTTGCAATACAATAATTAAATAAAATATTTAATAATTACATTCTCTAGAAGTTTTCCCCTTCCAATAATTAATGCACTTGCTAGAAGCTTCTCCCTTGTAATAGAATAATTAATTGTGCTTCTAGAAAAATTAAATTACTAGAAGCTTCCCCCTTCCAATAATTAATGCATTCTCTAATAAATTAAATTAATTAAATATAAAGTCACTTTCTTTTTCTTTTTCTTTTTTGACTTTTGAATTTATAAGAAATTAATTTAATCAATTTCTTCTTATTTCTCCACTTAGCCTTCGAAGAATGTAAAGGCTAAGAACTCCACTAATATGCTAAAAAGATGGGGACACTACAGTCTACCCTCCCTAAAATTGCTTGTCCTCAATCAACTTTAAGTCTAGATGCTGAAAAATATCCTCATTCCCCCATGTCACATCCTCAACTGGCAGGTCCTTCCATTTCACCAAATACTCCCTTATAGTGCACCGCCTCAATTTCCTTTCCCTAAAATCAATGATAGCCTTTGGCACCAATATCAATTTTCCCTCATCATCCAAGGGTGAGAGCATTGTAGAAGGAACAATATGATGTCCTAGTGCCTTCATGAGGTTTGACACATGAAAAACGTTGTGCACCTTGCTCTTAGCTATCAAATATAACTCATAAGCCACCTCTCCCACTTTCTTAATAATACTAAATGGACCATAGTATTGTGGCTTAAGTTTCTCGACACCACTCTTCTTGAGAGTGGATTGATGGTAAGGTTGCAACATAAGATACACCATATCTCCAACCTCAAAAGTCTGCTATGTCATCTTCTAGTATGCATACTGCTTTTGTCAATTCTATGCCTTGGTTATATTATCCTTGAGAGTCTTAACAATGTCTTGACTCTCTTGTAACAAATCACCTACACTGGGCAATCTATTGTCACTCAAAAGCAGATCCATAAAATTGGATGCCTCATACGCATATAGGGCCATAAAGGGTGACATCTGAATAGACATGTGATAAGTAGTATTGTAGCAATACTCATAGAGATAAATCCACTTTACCCATGCCTTCTATTGACTTGCTATATAATTTATGAGATATCCCTCCACCCATTTATTCATTATCTTCATCTAACCATCTATCTAAGGGTGGTAGCTAGTACATGGAGTGAGCTCTCTCACACACAACCTGAATAGCTCCTGCCAAAAATGACTCATAAACCTGTTGTCTGTACCACTCACAATGCTCTGAGGTAAGCCATATAGTCTAAATATCTCCTTGAAGAGTAACTCTACCACCTATGTAGCAATGTATGTAGAAATGATCAGAAGGAAGTGTGCAAACTTCATAAGGTGATCCACAACCACATATATGTAGTCCTTGCCTTGGGCTCTATGTAATCATGTGATGAACTCCATAGATAAACACTCCCACTTTCTATTAAGAATAAAAAATGGCTAAAGTAAACTGCTTGGATAGGAATGTAACTACTTATTTTTTTGGCAAGTGGGACACTCCCTAATATATTAAAGTACTTCTACTTTGAGCCCTTTCCATGTGAAGCATTCTCTAATTTGTCAGTATGTCTTGTAGACACTAGGATGTTGTGTCATAGGTGAATCATGAAAAGATTTCAGAACCATCCTCCTCATTGTTGAGCCCAGCTCCAAAAATATCTACCATTTTTAAATGATGAGCTCATTCACAAGGGTGTATCTACTATCCTAAATAGTTCCATCTATGAATCTAGTGGTCCATGCATCCTTTGCATATTCTGCAAGGATCAAGTGTTTCCAATCCTCTGATATATCTATCAATAAGCTCAAATGGGGCCTACATGATAAAGCATCAGAAACTACATTTTGTGTCCCTTTAAAATAGGTAATATTAAAGTTATAGGAATGTAACTTGCTCACCCACTTCTACTACCTATCATTGAGATCTCGCTGCCACAAAAAGTTCTTTAGGCTATTATGGTCGATTTTGATAGAAAATTTGCTACCTGCCAAATATTGCCTAAATTTAGCCAAAGCATGCATAATGGCTAACATCTCCTTGTTATATATGTTGAAGCTCCAGTTTGGCCCTCTTAATTTCCTACTCTCACAAGCAATAGGGTGCTTCTCTTACCTAAGTACCACTCTAATGCTCTCTGACTTCCTCTGCGCTACTCTAATCTCATCTTCACCATTCTAGAAGTGGTGAAGCAAACCAATGGGACCCATCCAATACATTGTGTTGAACCTATTGCCACCTGGATCCCAAAACAACTAAACCCCACATCCATTTTCCATATAGTGATAAAAATATCTAGAAGTGTCTATAACACAACATCTCTCTACAACTCCCACTAAACCCCCATGGATGTGATAACTAACCAAACCATCATGCCAATTGACACCATAGTCATCCTATAACCATGTACCAATAAGAGTAGCAAACCCCATTGGATACATATCAGCATGATGTATAATTGGTAGTTGTCCCTACAAGTAATCCCCCACAAATAGCTGAGTCAAGCACTTGCAGCTGCTAATCCCATCTTCTAAAGATGGTGAATACCCATCCCACAAAGGGTGGTGTAATTCCATAACCAATCCATCTTGATGCATCATCAAGTCCTCTGCGAGTGGGTCAAAAGAAAAGTGATGGGCACTCCTCACTGTATATTCATGGTAAAATACACCAACCTCTATCAATGGCTCATCACTAACAACACTTGAATCAAACAGTTGATCCCTTTGACTCTGAGAAACAAAAAGTTGGCATCCATAACCAACTACATGGAATGAAGTGACAAATCTGCTTCCAGGAGATGGAAACAAATCAACATGAGAGCCATACTCCCAACCAGATGACACTCTGTGAATGCCCTGTGTGGATGACAGAGTAGTGTCATGTACTACCACACAACTCTCAAGAGAATCCACCATTGTGACACAAGAGCTACTAGTAAATTGTCTTGTATCAACTCACAGTGCTAACCTCAAGAGAACTCGATACAACCAAGGTACTCATCCTAGCTGAAACCTTTGTACCTATATTTGTGATAGATGTAACCACATCCCCGCTACAACCCATGGATATAAGATCCTTGTCAACTGCCTCTATATGTAACTATACTATATTTGTAGCTAGTGGAGATTGTGCCAAACTCAACTCCTTTTAAGCTTCTCACTCTGTAATTGTGACTCTTGAAAGGCCAACTAGGCACTTTGCAACGAGTCCATATAAGTCACCTCAAGCTCATGAGTGAGCTTATCAACCTTCTCCTCCTTCACTTCAATGCAAGATAACAAATGCAATCCCACTCAAGAAGAAAATCTCTATCTGCAAGTAGTTGTAGGTAATTTTGTTTCATCATTACAATCACTTCTTTGAGTGCATGTATCTCTACAAGGGAAAAAATTCTATCGCCATGCTCATCTATCAAAAGAGTACTCCAACCATAGGTGGCCAATATTTGATGAGAAACATCAAAATGCTCAATGGTTGTGGAAAGCATCTTGTCATTAACCTTCAATTAGCTTGCTAAATGATGATCCCCTTGTGATGAAACATTTCCACACAAATCTTCCAATTTGTCATCTGCACTATGATATGAGGTTGAATCAATCTCACTCACCATATGATAAGTAGCATTGTGTATGCTATCATCTATGCACACCTCAATATCCATGGTTTTGTTATTATACACCTCATAGGATGGCTAAACTAGCGAGGTAGAAGTTGTTGATATAATAGTATCTTCAAGCACTTCCATTTCCAAGGTGACTGCATGGCCATCCACATCATGATCATGGGATTCATTATCATGAAATGAATTTTTTGATTTGTTTTCTAAGGTTTGATTTTTTCTCTCCATCAAGTCAATTATATGATGGTCACTAACTATTGGTAATTCATCAGAGAGGCTTCTAGATACTATAGAGACCTCTTGTTCCTCTATCTCTTTATTCTATGATGTAGTCCTCTTAAACATGGAAGCCATCAATTCATTCATCCTTTTCTAACTTTCATCCAACCTTTTCAAATTTTGTTTAAGCTTCTTCATATCCTTGTCCCACTACCTCTGGGTACTTGAAGTAAACATGATTAACTAACAGATTCAATGTCCAATCTACCCAATAGGATGGTAGTTCAATACCTCTGATACCACTGTAGTAACTCAAATAGGTTATAATTTCTTCAAACCCCAAAAATATTTATACTTCAATTGTTTGACATTTCATCAAAAACTTTGTAAGCAAGCTCTGATACCATTGTAATAACCCCAATAGGTTATAAGTTCAACAAATACTAGATCTTCTATAGTTTAGTTGCTCGGCATTTTGTCAAACACTTTACAAGCAAGCTCTGATACCAATGTAGTAACCCCAACTGGTTATAACTTCTTCAAACACCACAAATCTTTATACTTCAATTGTTTGACATTGCATCAAACACTTTGCAAGAAAGCTCTGATACCAATGTAGTATCCTCTCACAAGGAACTAATATGCAAATGCAATTCTTTTGGTATTAACAGTGCAAATACATGGAAACTAGATGCAAAACAATGACTACAGTAATGCCAAAATTTTGCTTTTGAATTATCACAGCAAAATCATATGCTAATTAAGTACAATGATAATAGTTATACTCAAAATAGAAATGAATCAAGCATAGACACTGTAGCGCGACATCTTGCATGTATACTGTAGCAATAAGAAAAAAATTCTCCAATTTAAGAACAAAATAGAACTCCTAAATTGAAGCTCTTCCAAATACCAAATTCAATGGATATTTCACCACCTCAATTGGTTGCAACACTGAATAGTTGATGTTTTCCAATGGCTGACTGAAATCAAAAACCTTAGTTTCTTCTCCCAACTTGATATCAAATGTAATTCACAAAATCGGATGATAAACAATGAAGCTCTCGCCTCTATATATACTTTTCCTTGACCCTCGTAGAAGGAAATAAAATATTTAATAATTGCACTCTCTAGAAGTTTCTCCCCACTTGCTAGAAGTTTCTCACCTGCAATACAATAATTAAATAAAATATTTAATAATTGCATTCTCTAGAAGTTTCTCCCTTCCAATAATTAATGCACTCACTAGAAGCTTCTCCCTTGCAATACAATAATTAATTGTGCTTCTAGAAAAATTAAATTACTAGAAGCTTCCCCCTTCCAATAATTAATGCATTCTCTAATAAATTAAATTAATTAAACATAAAGTCACTTTTTTTTTTGACTTTTGACTTTTGACTTTATAAGAAGTTAATTAAATCAATTTCTCCTTATTTCTCCACTTAGCCTTCGAAGAATGTAAAGGCTAAGAACTCCACTGATATGCTAAAATGATGGGGACATTACATATTCTTCATATTCCCTATTTCTTTTATATTTGCTAACCCTAATGTCTAGTGTGCCCTCCATCTAATTTGTAATTAAAGTAGTAGGTAGACTACTCCATTTTTCTTCTATGAATTCATCACCTTTATCTACTTCATTACACTCTATTAGATCTGAAAAGTTAAATACTAGTGAAATATTTAATTCATCAAAAAATGCTTTATTTTATCTATAATATATGTAACCATTAGAAATATATCCTTCCTCAAATGAACTATGACTTCATCCCCAACCTAACATTCCTTATTCCTAGTTTTCACATATTCCTTAGCCTTGTACTATATATTCATCTTTGTAATGTCTTTCCTCACCTCCTCATGTATGTTCTTCAAATGTTCACTAAAATACTTTGCTTCATCACTATATCTCTCTTATTTATCCAAATTCCTCAATTCAAAAGTATTTCTAGGAGTACTCTGATATAGTATTTGGATAGATTATGTACCAATATTTATATTGACATAATTATTGTATGCAAATTATTTCTATGGTAAATTCAAACCCCATTATTTTGGCTTATCTACAACCAAACATCTTAGCAAGTTCCCTAAATTTTGATTCATAACCTCTATATGTTCATTATATGTGGATGATATAATGAGATAAAATTCAAATATGTCTTCAACTTCTTCCATAATGCGTACCAAAAATATCCAAAAAAACTCGATATCTTGATCTAAAACTACACTCATTGGCATATCGTGTAATCTCACTACTTCTTTAAAAAATAACTCTACCACATGAACAACATCACTTATCTTCTAGCATGAATGAAATGTGTCATCTTTAAAGATCCGTCAACCACTAGAAAAATTGAATCATGTCTAAAGTATTTGGTAAACCAAGAACAAAATCCATGCTAATAACCTCTCATGGCTTCTTAGGTACATGTAATGGTAGATACAGTCTCATATTCTTCTTCACTCATTTCTCCATCTCACATACTCTAAAAATCTACACAAACTTCTTGACATCTTGCTACAACTCTAGCTAGTAATAATTCTCTACATCCAAACCAATAATTTTATCTCTACTAAATTATCTATCCAATCATCCACTATGCTTCTCCTTAATGAGATTCTCTCTCATAGAACTTTTCAAAATGTACAACTGGGTTCTTTTAAATAGCATACCATCTTGGACTATAAAATCCAACCATTTCATCCTATTTAGTGTTATAGGTAATGTACTAGCTTTCTAGGCTTCACTAAAATCAGGATCCTCCATAGATATATTCTTCAGTTCTTTGAACCTAATCACCTCAATCTATATATTTGTCAAAAAAAATTGTCTTCTTCTAAGAGCATCTACAACTTGATGATATTTCCCACTCTTGTGATTTAAAAAAAATGTATAACTCTACACAAACTCAACCTATTTCAAATTCCTTTGGTTCAACTTTACTTAACTATTCAAATATTGAAATGCTTGATGATTAGTATATGAAAAAAAACTCCTTAGGAAGAAGATAGTGTCTCAACTTCTTCAATACTTAGAATATACATAAAATTCCATATCACAAATAGAATAATTCCTTTTGGCATCATTCAACTTGTCACTAAAATAAGAAAAATGTCTACATTCTTAACTCAAAATTGCTCCTATTGGTGTACCACTTGTTAGAGATATTTGGCATTTGCGTGGAGTTCCGTGGAGATTGTTATTGTTAGAAATTAAAGTCTACCAAGATAGCTAGGGGGGGTGCTAAATTAGTCATCTAGCTATTACAATATTTATCAACCTGTAGGACTAGAAAAATGGGTTAAAATGCATAACATACTATGAGAAAATTGCAAAACTCAATAATCATACGTTAGCACCCACTAGTCTACCATGAAAGCCAAACTAATTAAGAAAGCAATAGAAACCCCCTTTTTGTTTGTAGCTCTCATGTCCTTCTTTCTTGTCCAAATGATTGTAGCTCCAATTTGCCTATAGTGCACACAAGATTGAAGCCAAAGCCTATGATGTGGATAATTCCATGAGAATACTTGAAGTGTGATTTTATGTGAGAGAGAGAATGCAACATTCAAATAAGTAGAGACTCAAAGATTCAAAGATTTGGACTTTCAAAACTTAAGCATTCAGATTCCAGGACCCAAAATGAGAGAAAGAGTGTTCATTTTATAATCAACACTCAAAGTGAGGGCATTGGATTTGTCACCCATAGATGTGCGATGTGGCAAGAGATTCCTATGATGCATATGACAGAATATGCCAATTGTGAGATTCTATGACACATGCAAGTCAAACTTGGCTAAATGTGGAAGAGAATCTATGATGCGTCATAAGACACCTCAACCCACTTAAAGCCAAGAATCTATGACAAAGAAACCAAATAGAGACATGCGTAAGAGGTAATAATATTTGATTATGACAAATCTCAGCCAAGTGTCAAAGGAGAATCCACGAGGTGTCATATCCAAGTGTTATGATGATCAAATATTTTTATGGAATATTTGAATTAAAAATCCTCTTATTCCACAAAATAAGAATTAGTAGAAAATGGAATTAATGATGGAAAATGGAACTTAGGAAATTAAGAATTTCCATGGTTTACAGATGATAAACCAATTAATTAATAAAATTAATTAATTAAGGATGATAATTAGGAAGAATAATTAGAAAGAAGAGGATTAAATTATGGGTTATTTAATCCTATAGAGAAAATTAGTAGATAATTGGCCAAATTGATTAAATGAATGTGACCGTATCCTTTGACGAAAATGTGACAATGATGGATATGGAATAAAATGATGAAAAGGTAGACCAAAGCCATGGTCAAATTGATTGATTAAAGTTGATAACATGCCAAGGACACATGACATGAATTGGTTGATATGTAACATTTAACTGACATTGTAAATGCTACAGGATTGAAATTGATTGATAAGGTTCGATCATAATAACATCAACAGACACTATCAATATTATTAAAATGGTTAATGATGCCATGATCTAACATTGAAAGCCTCAACAATGTCAAAGATTGAATGACATGAATGATAGTTTGACCTAGCACTGAGAGCCATGACAGTACTAATGTCAGATTGATAAGATTGATAGGTTGATAGATTTCCAAGGCATTGAAAGCCACAACAATACCTAGGAGTTGGACAAATCATGATTGATTTGGGATGTTTGATATGTTTTGGGTTGATTAGGACTGATTTCAAGTGATTCCGGGTTGATTTGGTGTGATTCCGAGTTGTTTTGGGGTGATTTTAAGTTGATTTGATATGATTTCTTGTTGATATGAAATTGATGTGAAAGGTGATACAAATGACGAAATATGGTCAATCTGGCCAAAAGATCAAAGTTAGTAGAATGAGAAAATGGGAAAAATTAGTATGAAGAAGTGATGAAATCATAGATGCGAACCATTTTTGAGCATCTACATTTTTCCCCTCTTTGATACAATGTGATTTAGAGCGTTGTATCAAAGAATATTTGATGAGAAAGCTACAACATGCCTCGGTAGGGATGATATATATGGGTGCCCCCTTGATAAATTGACTAAGATAAGCATATGATAAGTCAATTTATCGACAACAAGAAGGCAAAACCATAGCAATTGATGGATCACAAATCAGAGCTAAGATGTGAAAGTTATGAGGTCTAGAGTGCAAAACAAGGTCAATCGGGAGCCTAAGAGTGATTGCATGGGTTACCACTCAAGAAAAACAAAAAATGATGAAAATGATATTTCATGTTTTTTGTAATGAAGATATGAATCCAACACAACTAACAGATTGCAATTCTAAGTTAAAATGCAAAAGTTATGGGCTCCGGAGTGCAACATAGGGGCTTCGAGAGCAGTTTTGGGTATCCTAGGTCCCCGACTGCGCCCAAAACTCAACCAAGTGCATAGTTGACGAACTTGGTAAGCCCAAGTGCACCATGATAGTACCAAGTGCGTCAATGATGCACTTGGGAAGTCCAAGTGGTTTTAGAAAGTGAAAAATGTGCCCGAGAAGGCTCTGGGGGCCAAAATCAACATGACGGGGGGCAACTAGGAGCCGAAGATGAATTGCAAGGATTAACACTCCATAAAGTGACAAAATAATGAAAATTATAGCTCATTTTTTTCACAATAAAGATATGAGTCCAACACAACTGATGCTTTGTAAATCAGAGTTGAAACACAAAAGTTATGGCCTCTAGAGTGCAACCTAGGGGTTCTAGGAGCAGTTCTGGATAACCTAGGTCCCCAAGTGCGCCCAAACTCTACCAAGTGCATAAATGATGTATTTGGCATGACCAAGTGTGTCAATGACATAGTTGGTAGCCCCAACTACACCCAGAAAGTGCAGATTGCACCCTAAAAGGCTCTAGGGCCCAGAATCAGCCCGATTGGACTCGAAATGACCTGAAACTGTGCGTGCATGCCCAAAATGATGGAAAAATGTCCTAACATGAGGAAATCATCAAAAATGGTCGTACTTCATCAAAGATGATGAGAAAAATGTTGGACTAAGTTTTAACCTAATGGAAAGCCACAAAAAGTTGATTGACAGTGTAGGATGATGCAGGAATGCATGAATGCAAGATGAAGATGATTTGGTGAATCAGAAGACATGATTATGGTGATGGAGAATGAGATGAAGAAGAAAGATGAGACAAGGATATGTTAGTATGATGGAAATACTTTTGCTTCTAAAAAGTGTACTATATGTCAAGTGGAGCTTTATTTTGATATGGCAAATGGAATGCAATGCATCATGGCATAAAGGGCCAGAGTGCACATGCAAGCCTTTTGCGTAAACAAGCACTATGCAGACAGAGAATGACCTTGTCCTTCCTAAGGCATATGTACATGCCCCAGACTCTCAAAGGCACATTATAATAGATAGAAATGGAAAAAGATGACCATGAACCATCCCAACCAGTCTCATAGATTAGTTTTATATCATCGAGTGGCATAGGAACATGATCAAAGAAAAATAAAGCAAAAAATAAATTACTCACTAAACAGCGTGAGCCAACAGCTATCCTTGTCCATTATTACTTGCTTTTTAGTGTTTTAGGTTTTGAGATGGTGTTTGACATGTTGATGATGTGGTAGCTTTGTTCATGGATTTAGTTGATAGGTTCATAGTGATATGTTGGATTGATTATTGGTTCACATTGCTCAGATATTGTGATTGGCATTGAAGTGTAGTGCTTTGATTTTCAGTCTACAAAGTGTAAGTGTTTGCTCAAAAGGGGTGGTTATCCACAATGAGTACGTACAAGGTTTATTGCAAATTTTTGATGAGTTGTGTGATTTTTAGGGTTTTTTGGATATTTGATGTTTTTGCGTGACTAGTTTCTTCAGGACATTTTATAATTTTTAGGGTTTTTTCAAGACATGTTATGATTTTTAGTGCTCTTTTTAGGACATGTTATGATTTTTAGTGATTTTTTCAAGATCGTATTTGAATTTTTAAGGATTTTTCAGGACATTATGTGATTTTTAGTGATTTTCTCAGGACATTTTATGATTTTTAGGGATTTTTTCAGGATCATATAAGCATAAACAAGTGTTAGCTCCAATACGTTATGCAATAGGTCTAATGGATAAAAAGCACTTACGGATATGCCCCCAGTTCAAATTCAAACTCATGCACCATGTAGGTAATATGCCCCCAGACAAGATGCAAACTATGTACAAAGGCTAATGATAGAGTGTGTGTGCAGACTAGTGATGCTTAGGCAACGTAACAAAGGACATTAACTAGTTCATGAGCCATGATAAGGGACCAAGGATGTCTTGCAATATGAAAGATATGATCAAGGAATGATAGAGGGGGAAAAGACCAGATGGAATCCTGATAGATGGAGGAGCGACACTAATTACACATGGCACCTGTTTGCCAGGTTTTCACCATGGTACTTGCCCAAAGCACCTCTTTGCCAGGTTTTCACTTTTGGACAAAATTTTTCTCTTGACTCAAATTTTCGTCCCAAGATGCCTGTTTACCAAGTTTTCATCAAGGCATCCATTTTTTCATGACTTTTTTCACTTTTTTTTTCCTTTTCTTTTTTCATGACTCTTTACTATTTTTTTTTATATTTTTTCAAGACTTTTGGATGAAATCAAGAATATCACTGACAAATGTTGAGAAGATATTTGTTGTTGGTGCTGCTAGCTGATGAGCTCTGGATCCATGAATGACCATAACTTTGGAGGATTTGTTCTGAGTTTGTAGCTAAAATCAAACCACTAGAAAGGCCTCGAGAGATACCATCGCGTACCATATGTAAGACAATGTCTATCACTTGTGAATCAAGGCATCTAAGGATAATTGGGTCAATAGAAATGTCATGTGGGATGTCACTAATGATGACATATGCAAAGGCTTGTGGGATAAAGGATTAATTTTGGTTATAAGAAAAATTAGGTAGCTGGAGTGGGGGATAAACAAAGGGATATAAGGGAGGGTTGGGAGGTTTGAGACCAATAACCTTCCACATGAATGCTGATTGAAAGAGCTCCAAAAGACTTTGTGGCATGTTGAACACTAGAACACTGATATTCATGGCATCATATTTTTCATTTTGTATCAATGGGAGCTGCTTAGCTTTTGATTTTTTATAGTCTAATGGCACCTTTCAATTTTCACCAAGAGACCTATGCTTGTTATTTCTTTCTCTTTTTTCTTTTTAACTAGAAGGTGGAGTAGGATCCCCAAAGTATGCCAATGTGTTCTCTTTAGGAGAAACTGCTTCTTTGTGATCTTTAGTCATAATGCCTTCAAAGTCTATTATGAGAGTTTCATCATCATCAAATTGATCAAAAATTGGTGGTCCACGTTGGTCCCAATCCAAAGGTTCAGGATAACTTGAGGAGATGTCATCATCAGTGTTGAATGGGCTTTGGTTGAAGGTGGATATATGGGTAACTGATTCAACTGGGTCATTGGGGTTATGCTCAGAGGCTAGGGGATTGTTGGTTTCAAGTGGGATATCCTCAAATGCCTTTTCATCATTCGAAACATCCATAGTCTTACATGTAGGTATCGTGGTACTAGGAGGACCTATTCGTAATGGTTTAAATCCAAGCCTCAAACTAGGAGGTTGTCCTTTTGTCGTGATAGGTTCAATGATTCCTTGTTTCTGAGATCCAAGACCACTATAGCCATCATAGCCTTGTTTCTGCATGATGGTAAACCCAAGTCCATACTTGCTAGGAGATATCAAAGTGGGTTCTCGTTCTACTTTTTCTTTCTCAATACATACATATGTATTCTCATTGATAGAAGTATCACTCTTTGTACTAATGGGAGAAAGTGGTGACTCCCTAATGTGAGAGACTTGAGACATAAAGTACTCTCCACACCCATTGTCTTCAATCTTAATCTTTCCCTTGGCTTTACTGAGTAGTATATCAGCATCCACATACTTAGAGGAATTTGTGGGTTGTGCTTCATTGTTTGTTGGGATTTGGTATGCAGTAGCATCTCTTAGCTTAGCAAAAAACTGGAAAGGATCTGGATCGCCAAGGATGGTAACCTCTATGTTGTGATAGGAAAACTTCAAACATTGATGATATGTAGAAGGAACTGCTTTCATAGCATGAAGCCAACAGCGTCCTAGTATCATGTTTCAATTCATTTCGATGTCTAGGACATGGGACAATGTGTCTTCAGTAGCTGGACCAACTCTGACAGGTAATGTGATGATGCTCTTGGAGAAGCGTTCACCATCATCATAAGCTTTAATTGTGATTCTTCAAGATGGATCCACATCATCTTCAGAATAACCCAAATTGTTGACAACCTTAAGAGTACAGATGTTCAGTCATGCTCCTCAATCTATTAAGACACGTCTGACTTTGGCATTATGGATAAAGACTTCGAGATAAAGGGGATCATTATGGTTAGGTTTTTCCTTAGGAATATCTTAGGGTGAAAAAGTGATATGTTTTGATGCGGATAGGTTCCCAACCATGGCTTGGAACTAGGCAACATCAATGTTATCTGGGACTACTGGCTCTTTATGGGCTTGCTCCAAGATCTTTTGGTGTTGGGGAGATGAATGCAGTAGGTCCAAAATGGATATTTGTGCAGGGTTTTTGCCGAGTTGTTCAACAAGCTATAATCAGATGAAGTAGGAGCAATAGGTCTACTTGGAGGTGTAGGTCTAGTAGAAGTAGTAGGTCTAGATGGGGCTCCAGGTAGGGTGATCTTGCTATGGCATGTAGTGACAGCACAATGAGCGTCTTCATCCTTCAATGCGAATGTGGATATGCAAAAGTTAGAATCATTAAAGTAATTGATGGTGTAGTCATAGCCGGTGCATGTGTAATTCACATTACCTTGTGAGTTTGAGTTTGAACTTGAGGGTTTCTCTTTGTCATGATTACCCAAAGGATCTTTGAAAATAGTATGATCAGAGTTGGATGCTAACAGTGATGGATCAACTATGATTACACCATCATCAATAAGGTCTTGTATTGGATGTTTCAATTGGAAGCACGATGAAGTCTTGTGTCCTTTGGTGCGATGGTAATCACAATACATTTTGTCATCCCATAAATCATCTTTAGTCAATGGTTCATCTTTGATTGGGGGTAATTACAGGAAGTTATTACTCAGCAACTATTGGAATGCAGTCTCAAGTGGTATTCCCAATGGTGTGAATTTCCTATCTTTGGTTCTAGGATGTCTTTGAGGTTTATCTTGCGTGGGAGTCTCAATTTTTTGTTATGGAGCTGATGTTTGATTAGAGGTTTGTGAATTTTTATGGTTTACACCTTTCAAAGTCAATTGAGGTTGTGATGTGCTAATCGTGCGAGCATCCACTATGCCATCATTAGTCACATTCTTGTTTTTGGAGAAAAAATTTTCCTTGTCATTAGATGAGTTGGTGTTTGTGTTGTCCTTGTTTGTCTTGAGGATTCCCTTATGAATAAGAGCATCTTCAATACTATCCCCTTTTTTCATCAGTTTAGAAATGGTTCTTGGGCTCTTGATTTTAAGTTCATACATTAAGTCGGGGACTAAGTTTTCAATGCACAAGTTTACTTGTTGTTCTTCAGGAATGTCTAGTGAGCATTGACTAACTAAGCTTCTCCAATGGAGTAAGAATGTGATGACTGGCTCTCCTGCCTTCTATTTAGTTGAGCACAAATCAGAAAGTGTCACCTCATTTGTAATGTTAAAGGAAAAGTGGGAGATAAACTTGTCTGCTAGCTCTAACCAAGATTTGATATTACTAGGAAGTTTGGAGTACCATTCAAGTGCAAGCCCACGTAGAGAATGAGGGAACAATCTCATAAGGTAAGTGGGCTCATCATTGAGTTTGGTACATGAAGCACAAAATTCTCAGATGTGATCAATAGGGTTTCCTTTTCCTCGATATTTTTCAAACCTTTTAGCTTCAAAGTGTCTTGGGAATGGAGGCATATATAGACTTTTATCGAATGGATTAGGATGTAGGTCCCTTTCTGTATATAGAGCAAGTTTCTTTTGGACTCCCAATGCCTCGACTTGTTTGGAAAGTTGTTTGAATTATTGTAATAGTTCCTCATTGGGGTTTTGTATGATGGTATTTCCTTCAAGTCTTTTTTGTCTATGAGTAGACCGTTTGCTGTGGCGAGAACTATGTCTACTTAGTTCTGACATTTCTGTGTCTTATGAGTCTGATGAAGTGTCACTAGGTGGTGGAGGTATGTTGGCACCTCAAAGATAGAAAGGTCCCTATTGTTGGGGTACTTGTTGTGGTATTTTATGTGGCACTTGTTGTACCATGTGTTGTGGTTGTTGTTGGGATACCTCTGTTGGTTGTATGTGAGATCATGTATGTACTTGTTGTTGTAGAGGTATTTGTTGAGGTGGTTGTGGCACATGTTGTTGTTGTAACAAATGTTGCTGGTATGCAATTTGTTGCTCAAGGCATCTTTGGTATTCCAACTATTGCTTGAGTTGCTCTTGTTGTTTAGCAAACATCAATTGTTTTTGATAAATTGTGTGCAAGTCAAGTGGGTTCACATGGGACTGCGTATTACGAATGTTGGATGTTTTCCCCACTTGAGGTTTTTGTCGTTGTGGTTGATGTTGTTGTTGATATGTGGGATGCGTGTTAAGTGGATGTATATTTGGTTGTGCCTTGGAAGTGTTGAGTCCTTGTACCACTGTAGGTTTTTGTTGTCGTGGGTGTTGACTAAGTCCTTGAGAATTGAACATCATGTTTGTATTGTTGTTTTGGTATCTTTGTGTGTTAGATGTTCCTACTTGTGACATCATATTGACTTGAATATGAGATGTGTCCCTATTGGGAATGGGTGTAATGTCAATAATACTTTTCCTTTGTGCATCTATAGGGATGGTTGCACTTGATGTTTCACATGTTCTATTTATGAGAGGCTCCATAGTGTTTGATGTCGTAGCACGAGGTAAAGTTAGAAGCAAAGGTGTACTTTGTTGATTTGCCTCCAAAGAAGGTATGTCTGGCATCCCTAGAGCATGGATCCCTTTAGGTGCATCTTGTTGTTGCATCATGTGACTAAAATCAAGTCGTAATTTCCTTTTGGGGTGTTTAGGGATTGGTGGTATTTCATCAAACAAGGGGTTAACATTGACGTGTTCAAATGTACTTTAGAGGATTTCAATTATTGGTTCTTGATGGGACCTTATAGGTGCCATTATTGTTTTTGAAAACTCCAAAGGTTGTTTTCCCTTGTCTAAGTCCAAATTTATCATGGGTTGGATGTTTTCAAATGTTGTGTTGGTTTGATTTTTGGACCTAGGACCTTCCAAGTTTGGGTTAAATTTGACAATTTCTTGTGCTGCCAAACATTTGAAGTTCTTGCGAAAACTTTTGTCTTGACATGCCCTAGCCATTTCTTCATCAGTGATGCCATAATTAGTCTCATAGTCATCACTTAGGTGTACAATACCTTGTTGTATGTTTGATGTGTTAGGTTGGCTGAATTCAAATGCATGTGATTGTTCATCTTCAAGTGAGGTTGGTACACTTCTTCCTGCTAGTGGCATTGGCACGAATATAGGTTCAAATTCAAGACTCCATTGAACCATCCCATGTGTGGGGGAATTTTTTGGAGGAAATCTCATGGTAGGTGCGTTTTTCAAGGTTTGTTGTGTCATAGCTTGATTATGAGGATCTTGTGGATACATGTTCAAGGGGTCTGCTAGTAATGGTTGTGATGCCTCGATTTGGTCTTTGTCAAAGGTTTGTTCAATTTTCTTGCTCTTTCTTTGTCTTGGATGAGGTTTTGGTTGTGCTTGTGCCTCAAAAAACAAAGGTTGATAGAGTTCTTCGGGTCTTTGAGCTTATTGTGTCCTAGTAAGTGTTGGCATGATACCTAAGAGTGCAAATGCAATGGAATTTTTGAGTGTTTTGGGTGATTTAGAGCGGTGGGTATGCAAGATGTGAGTGTTTTTTTTTTTTTTTGGACCAAATGTAGGACTAGAAAAATGGGTTAAAATGCATAACATACTATGAGAAAATCATAAAACTCAATAATCATACGTTAGCACCCACTAGTCTACCATGAAAGCCAAACTAATTAAGAAAGCAATAGAAACCCCCTTTTCATTTGTAGCTCTCATGTCCTTCTTTCTTCTCCAAATGATTGTAGCTCCAATTTTCCTATAGTGCACACAAGATTGAAGCCAAAGCCTATGATGTGGATAATGCCATGAGAATACTTGAAGTTTGATTTTATGTGAGAGAGAGAATGCAACATGCAAAGAAGTAGAGACTCAAAGATTCAAAGATTTGGACTTTCAAAACTTAAGCATTCAGATTCTAGGACCCAAAATGAGAGAAAGAGTGTTCATTTTATAATCAACACTCAAAGTGAGGGCATTGGATTTGTCACCCATAGATGTGCGATGTGGCAAGAGATTCCTATGATGCATATGATAGAATATGCCAATTGTGAGATTCTATGACACATGCAAGTCAAACTTGGCTAAATGTGGAAGAGAATCTATGACGCGTCATAAGACACCTCAACCCACTTAAAGCCAAGAATCTATGACAAAGAAGCCAAATAGAGACATGCGTAAGAGGTAATAATATTTGATTATGAAAAATCTCAGCCAAGTGTCAAAGGAGAATCCACGAGGTGTCATATCCAAGTCTCATGATGATGGAATATTTTTATGGAATATTTGAATTAAAAATCCTCTTATTCCACAAAATAAGAATTAGTAGAAAATGGAATTAATGATGGAAAATGGAACTTAGGAAATTAAGAATTTCCATGGTTTATATATGATAAACCAATTAATTAATAAAATTAATTAATTGAGGATGATAATTAGGAAGAATAATTAG
Source organism: Cupressus sempervirens (assembly GCA_028749045.1). Lineage (NCBI taxonomy): Eukaryota > Viridiplantae > Streptophyta > Pinopsida > Cupressales > Cupressaceae > Cupressus > Cupressus sempervirens. The sequence continues at coordinate 637,775,968 of CM053792.1, forward strand.
AAAGAATAGGATTAAATTATGGGTTATTTAATCCTATAGAGAAAATTAGTAGATAATTGGCCAAATTGATTAAATGAATGTGACCATATCCTTTGATGAAAATGTGACAATGATGGATATGGAATAAAATGATGAAAAGGTAGACCAAAGCCATGGTCAAATTGATTGATTGAAGTTGATAACATGCCAAGGACACATGACATGAATTGGTTGATATGTAACATTTAACCGACATTGTAAATGCTACAAGATTGAAATTGATTGATAAGGTTCGATCATAATAACATCGACGGACACTGTCAATATTATTAAAATGGTTAATGATGCCATGATCCAACATTGAAAGCCTCAACAATGTCAAAGATTGAATGACATAAATGATAGTTTGACCTAGCACTGAGAGCCATGACAGTAATAATGTCAGATTGATAAGATTGATAGGTTGATAGATTTTGAAGGCATTGAAAGCCACAACAATACCTAGGAGTCAGACAAATGATGATTGATTTGGGATGTTTGATATGTTTTGGGTTGATTAGGACTGATTTCGAATGATTTCGGGTTGATTTGGGGTGATTTTGAGTTGTTTTGGGGTGATTTTGAGTTGATTTGATATGATTTCGAGTTGATATGAAATTTATGTGAAAGGGGATACAAATGACAAAATATGGTCAATCTAGCCAAAAGATCAAAGTTATTAGAATGAGAAAATGGGACAAATTAGCATGAAGAAGTGATGAAATCATAGATGCGAACCATTTTTGAGCATCTACACAACCTTATTAATCCTTAACCATGTGAAAAATATAATCAACAGCCACAAGAACATACTCAAACACAATAACACCATATATGTTAACTAGGGAGACCCTTGATAAGAGGAAAAATCCAAGTGGGGATGTTACCCAAAAAATGAGATACTAATATAAATTATCCTTGTAAGAGGATGGACTCTATTAGGAGTCAATGAAATATATTCATTACATATCAATCCATGTTAGATGACTTTGAATCCCTATTAGGAGTTGTCCCAACCCTATTAAGAGTTGTAGAAGGTAGAAGGGCCCACTATCCAAACAACTTTAGGGGAAAGACCACCAAACTACATGTCCAACTGGTCTTTGTATTATTCCTTAAAGAACAAGGGAAATGAAATATCTTTAGCTCCTTTATCCTCTTGACTAGACTTATCCTCTTTTGATCTTAATACTAGATCACCAATCTTACATCCAAATAATTTCTTGGATCACTTACATACATTTACCAACTTCATATGTCACTTGCAAAATTCACATTTCACATATCACAATCACATCTTTATCCACAAGGAAAATAACCTTCCTTTATACCATATCCTTAAAATAATTCCTTGAGTCAGCCTTGAGGCTTTCCTAATTAATTATAATAAGACCTCAATAAGGTATTACAAAATATTACATCTTTTTCGCTATTAAAAATCACTTTCGTCTCACTCTCTTCACCACTTCTCACATGTGTGAGCTCTGATCTTGGGTACTCACTAACATCATCATGAAGTTTTCTATTATCATTGCCTAACTATGCTAATCATGATTATATTTGAGTTAAGAGATCAAAATTAATCATCAAAAATCATTTATTGGGTACTCTACCTACTTAGTGTCTTCCATAAATCAATAATATATTTTGCATTTCTTCAAATTCTCAGTATGCACACTTATCTATATCATTAGGATATAGTGTAGAATATATCCTTAACCAGGCTTGACCTACTCATTAATAAATAATCCATATGAACTCATTCTCTACGTGATACTCTGCTAGCCTTCATAGAAAAAATGCTATGTTGACATCAGTGACAAATATAGTCATGAATACAACATGTCCATCATAAATAGTCTCTCTAAAGCTTAGGATAAACCCCCAAAGTAATACCATCAGCATTCATGTTAACAATCTCCCCATTTGACATTGATGGAAACATAGATGAAAAATATCTAAGTTCCAAGAACACCAAATCAAATTGTATTTTCACTGTTCTTGTTGTTCTCTTCTTTTCAAAACCTATTCATCAATAAAATTTGAAACTCATAGGAACACTACTCTGTTTTCTTTCTATTTCTTAGGATCGACATAAGTTGTTCACATTTCTCCCCCATTGATATAACTTAATTTTTCTCCCCATTGAAATCAATAAATACATTAACAATTCTCCCCCATACATACATCCCCCACATACTACTAGAATATGTTATCATGTACTCTCTCTCCCCCATTGTGCTAGAATATTATTTTCAAGAATACTTCTCTCCCATTGACATCAATAACAAAGGATTCATTATGTCAATCATTTGCTGAAAGTATTCAACCAGCTTAAGTGTCCAAATATGTTGTTCTATAAAAATTACTAAGAGTCCTTGATGACTCTTCTCATCTCACATACTCTCCCATAAAGGAAGCATCAACATTCAATCCAGATAAATAATAGAGCTATGTTCTAGTGGACTAATGCACTCTCTACATCATTTGATCAGAAGTAGGAAGGCGTATAACCCCAAGCATACCTCACAAATACTGAAATATATTTCTAGGAAATGGATTCGTAAAGATATCTACAATATGCTCTTTTGTACTCACATACTTCAATCTAATATCTTTCTCTACAATTTTTTCTCTCAAAGCATGATACTTGATAGATATATGCCTAGACCTAGAAAGAAATATAAGATTCTCAGACATACTCACTATACTTTTATTATCCTAATGTACGATAACATGGTCTAAAAACTCTATGCCAATGTCCTTTAGCATCTACTTCATCCACATGAACTAATTGCAATTTTATTATGTTGCTACATACTCTAATTCTGATGTACTCTATGAAATACAATCCTATTTGCTACTCAACTAAGAAACCATTCTTCCTCCAAGAAAAATGCTCCACCACTGGTGCTCTCTTTGTCATCCATATTGTTTGCCCAATCTATATCAATATATGCACACAAAGTAAAATCACTTGATCTTTCATACCACAATCAAAAATTTAGTGCACCCTTTAGATATCTGAATATTATCTTTAATTCTACATAATGGGATTCCATATGATCAACTTGAAATCTTGCTACTATCCGAACTTCATTTTTTATATTTGGTTTGGTGTGAGTTAGATATTAAAAACCTCCAATCGTAGATCTATATTTCTTTTTCTCAATTGTAGGTGTCTCATCTTTGCTAGATAACTTGTGAAAAGTTATCATAGGTGTATCAATAGGCTTACAACTTTCCAAGCCAAATATTTTCAACTAGTCTTTCAAATACTTATCTTGTGATAAGAAAATACCATCACTATTCTATACAATCCATAGAACTAAGAAATATTTTATCTCACCAATCATACTCATCTCAATTTCATTTTTAATTTGATCAACAAATTTATCATGTGCTTCATCATTACCTCCAAAGATTATGTCATCAACAAATATCACAATAATCAACAATTCATTCTCAATTTCTTTCAAATACAAATTTCTATCTCTCATACCTTTAAAAAATTTCAATTTTTCCAAATATTTGTCCAATCTTTCATACTAGGTTCTAGGTGCTTTCTCTAGGCCATACATTATTTTCTTCAATTTACATACCATGATCTTTTCTTCTGTCAAAGGAATTCCTTTTGGGCTGCTCAATATAGAATTCTTCTTCAAGTTCTTCATTCAAAAATTTTGTCTTTACATCCATCTAATACACTTTGAACTTCTTTCTTTCTTTATAATCCAAGAACATTCTTACTACTTCAAATCTGGCAATAGGAGAAAATGTTTTCTCATAGTCTATGCTTTCTTGTTATGAATATCCTTTGCATAAAAATCTTTTATTATTCCACACAACCTCACCTTGTTAATTCATCTTATTTTTAAATACCCATTTAGTTCCTATAACATTCTTATCCTTAGGTCTACGAACTAATTCCCATGTCTCATTCTTCACAATCTGGTCTAGTTATTCCTTCATTGCTTAAACTAAATGATCATTTATGCTTGCCTCATCTGCACTCTTTGGTTCAACTTGGGAAATCAAACATAATTCCTCATGTACTTTATTTCTTGTCATAACTCCTTTGTCTTTTCTTCCAATAATCTGATTCTCGGGATGGTTCTTTGCAAAATTCTTGTCCAGTGTATGTGTTTCTATTTCAATTCTTACTTCTTCTCTAGGTTCAAATCTTGGTTCTTCTATTTGTCCAATAAGTTGAACATCATTTTGCAATTCATTATCTTCTTCCTCAAAAATATAGTCCAACATTCTCTCTTTGACTCCAAACTTTTCATCCACTTTCACATACACTCAACAATTGTATTAGTTCTCTAATTAAAACATCTATAAGCTTTTCTTTTCAATGAATAACCTAGGAGCATACCTTTGTCACTTCTTGCATCAAACTTACCAATATCATCATCTCTCTTTATATAACACTTACTTCCAAAAATTCTAAAATATAGTACTGAAGGTGCATATCCAAACCATAATTTATAGAGTCTTTTTTGTACCTTTTTTTATTTGCACTATGTTCATGGTGTATACTTTTTGGTTGATTTATTCTCTCTGGAATATCTTGGATACATCATTCTCAAACATCAATTATCTTTTTTCTTCTATTAAAGACCTATTTCTTATTTTAACAGTCTCATTTTGCAAAGGGGTCTTAGTTATTGATAGATGTCAAGCTTAATATCATTTTCTTCACACAAGATGTTAAACTCTCTTGAAGTAAATCCTCCACCTCTATCTGATCTCAAACATTTTATCTTTACACCAAATTCATTCTCAACTCTATTCTTGAATAACTTAATATTTTCAAATGCCTTATACTTTTCTTTAAGAATTGCTACCCACACCATTCTAGTGAAATCATAAAAAAAATCATTAAGTACCTTTCACTATAGAATCCTCTTGTTCTGGTAAGACAACTCAAATCTGCATGAACAATCTCAAATTTTGTTGTGGCAATGAACTTTTTCTTGGGAAAGAAAAATTTCTTCTTCTTAGCCATAACATATTCTTTGCAAACAACATTAGTAGTTTTCTTAATTCTGGGTAGATCTTTGATAGAACTTATAGCCTTCTCAATGTTATCAAAGTTTATGTGAAATTTTTTCCTATGCCATAATGAATTGTTATCCACCTTTGCAACCAAGAAAGTCACCTCTATAGGGTTTAATTGGAAAACATTATCCTTGGATCTTGTACGAGTTCAAATTAACTTGCCATATTTATACTTGATAATGCACATCTTTTTTGTGAATTGAAATTGATAACCTTTATCAACCAACTATCCAAAAATCAATAGGTTGTATTTTAATCCATCTACAAAACAGACATCATTAGTGTTAGTCTTTCCATCAAGAGTAATATATCCTATTCACTTGATATGACAAGTTTCTTTGTTACCAACTCTAACAAGTCCTCCATCATGATTTCTAAACTTAACAAACTTATTCATGTCTTGAGTAATATGATGTGAGTACTCACTTTCTATAATCCAACCGGATTTATTTTCAACTTCTGAAACTAGGGCTTTTTCTTCTCTAATTTCCTTATCAGGATTTTTATCTTTTATATCCACAAATCTTAATTCATAATCACTTTCACAATGAACTCTTTGTTCAAACTCATCATCTTCATTTGCATACAAACAATCTCTAGGTCTTCTAGGCATGAAATTCTTCTTATGCTTTTTCTTTCTTTTAGGACATTTAGAAGTATAATAACCAAATTCATTGCAAGGCCAACATTTAAAAATTCTCTATCCTCCTCAGATCTAGATCTATTGTTACTAGCATAGTCTCCACTAGTGCTTGCACTTCTAGATAAAGAAGGGTTAACTTTTAATTCACTAAAGACTATATCTACTCTACTCAAATCTCTAGATTAGTTTAAGCTTGCTTTTACTACTTCCAATTTCCTAAGTAGCGTCTATCTGGTAAACTTATTAGTCCATGGTATCACTACCTCAACCATCTATGATGTTTTCTTGAATGGTGGTGCAAAAGTCTTCAAGATATTCCAGATAGCCTCATCTTCTAATTTGGATCCATTGCAAGCCTTAACGTATGTATTAATTTCTCATATTCTACAAATATAGCTTCTTATAGATTCACCTTCCATCATTCTATCATCTTGAAAAAACATATCCAATTCTATAACCTGATTCATTTAGCATGTGCATCACGTTCAAATGTAGTTCCTAAAGCTTTTCAAATTTTATGGGATATTTCTAAGGACTTTACCTAACTATATTTATTCTTGGGAAGAGCTTACAATAGTGCTTTTTTGGCAAGCATATTTCACATAAACAAATCTCTTTCAGCTTCACTGCAATCATGCAGTTCTCTTTCTTTCATAATATTCTTTCCATTCTTTTTTATTAGCTAACATCTTGGACCATACATAGAAAAAAAGTCTTCATATTTTATTTCTAGTTTTCATAGTTAAGTCAATCAAATTAAGGAATTTCTTTTATGAAGTGACCCTTCATTGATCTCCCAAAGTTGTTAAGATTTTTCTTCAAGGACCTAATTCTCAGATACCAATTTTTATAAAGTAAAGTCTACCAAGATAACTAGGTTGGGGGAGGGGGTGAATCAGTTATAAAACTATTAAAACATTTATCAACCTTATTAATCCTTAACCATCTGAGAAATGTAATTAGAAACCATAAGAAGAGACTCATACATAATAACATGAGATATGTTAACAAGGGAAAACCTTGATGAGAGGGAAAACCCTGATGGGGGTGTTATAGACAAAATGATGTACTATTATAAAATTTCCTTTTAAGAGGATGGAATTTGTTAGTAGTCAATGAAATGCATTCAATATATATCAGTTCCTATTAGGAGACTTTGAATCCATGTTAGGAGATTTTAACCTTGTTAGGAGTTGTAGAAGGAAGAAAGACCCACTTTCCAAACAATTTCAATGACAAGACCACCAAACTCACTATCCAACTGGTCTATGTATTATTCCTTCTATAATAATAGAAATGATATAACTCCATATCTTCTATCCTCCTAACCAAACTTATCCTCTTCTAAAATCAATACTAGATCACTAATCCTGCATCCAAGTAATCCCTTGGATTTCTTAACATGCATTTACCAACTTCATATATCACTTGCACAATTTGCACTTCATATATCACAATCACATATTTCATAACAAGGTAAATAATCTTCCTTCATAAGATATCCTCAAAATAATTCCTTGAGTCAGCCTCGAGGATTTCCCAATTAATTATAATAGGACCTCATTAAGATATTATTAAACATTAAATATTTTGTAATGAAAAATCATTATCGGCTAACAGTCTTTACCACTTCTCACATGTGTGTCGTTTGACTTTTTGCACTTTTTGACATCATCAACAAGCTGTCTACTATCACTATCTAACTACGCTAATCACAATTGTATCCTAGTTAAGAGATACAAATCAATCATCAAAAACCACGTATCAGGTCATTTATCTTCTTACTATCTTTTGTTAATCAAGCATATCTTTTGCATGCCATTGACTTGTAGTATGTGCACTTATATACATCTTCAAGATATAGTGTAGAATACACCATTAATTACGCTTGACGCACTCATAAATACATAGTTTGTATGATCTCATTCTCTGTTTGCTACTCTATCAAGATTCACATAAACAATATTATGTTGACATCAATGACAAACACAACCATGAATGCAACACATAAATCATAAAAAATCTTAGGATACTCCCCCGAAGGAATGCCATTAGCATTCATGCTAACAATTATCTACAAAATATCGATGATATTTTTTCAATCAATGTCAACATATCTAAGGTAATATATTCTTTTCGATGAGCATCCTCATTATTCATATTACTAAGGAAATGTTAGTATTAGAGTGTCTAAGGTATTATGAAAGAAGTGTATTATTGATATTACTAGAGGCTTTTAAGAGAAGTTTTAAAATTGGATTAACCCTAAGACATATGATTAGGATAGGATAGGGATAGCCAAAAGAGAACAAAATGGTAATAAAGGGACTTAGGTACAAAGAAGGAAAGATAGATGCAAGGAAGAGAAGTGAACAAAGAGACAAAATAAATAGAAAAATACACTAAAAGAATAGAGGAACATAGGATATGACAAGGTCAAATAAGAAGCACAAAATAGGTCAAGTTATCTTGTAAAAATAATTAGTCAATTTGTTACAATATTTTTAAAGTATTTCACATGAAAATCAAATCTTTGTATGAACTTTTATCAAATTCTTTAACCATTGACCTTATGGCCAGAATAATTTTCAATTAGTGCCAAAACACTTAATCATTTTTTTGGTTACATTTTTTGTCAAGCACCATAGAGTAAACCTTGTAGACAATGTTAACCAAGATGAGTAGAAACTAGTTGTGACCAAGATGTAATAGTAACTGAGTAGTTGTAGTTTCAACCAAGCTCTTCAATGTTTCTTGAGTCATCAATGTTAACTAAATTCCCCACCAACTCCTAAGTGATCAATGTGGACCCAACACCAGTGTCAACCAAATGTATTAGTTTTCTAAGTTCACTTCACTTTCTGAGTATCAGTATATCCCCTGAGTGGTCTTCTAAACTTGAGCGTCAGCACTGAGCCAACTAGGTGAAGATTATTCAATATGGTGTTGTAGAAGACTTTAGAAGTTAATTATTTAGATTGGTATAAATGCTAAATATATTTTCAAATCCAAATGAGTATGGAGCATAAGTATGAATTTGAATTAGAAGATGAAGATTGACTAAAGGCTACAAGCAATATAAGAGAGAACTTATCAATGATTGTTATTCCATCACCAAGAATTATGGCATCCTCATCTAGGAGAAAAGTTAAGAATGGGTCTAAGATGTTAGTAAGGAACACTATGTGTGAAGCACTGAAGTTCAATATTTGTCCTATGATTGAATGAACACTCACAAATTCTATCAAAGGTACTGTTAATTCATAACATCATATCTTCTTATCACTATTCAATTTAGGAATTGGGGTCACTAGAATTGAATCAAGCATGTGAGGCATTGTGTGTGGATGGAAACCTCAAACCTAAGCACAAACACCTAGAAGTGAAGGACTTAACTCATATTCTTCATATGACAAAGAATTTTCAAATCAAGTGGATTAGGTTCATCTTGAGCCATTTTCATGATATGTAATTCTAGTTCAACCATCCAATCAAGATTATGAATAAACTGATTCATAGGGTTACTGGGTAAGTAAGATGGAAGAAGAATGAAGAAAAATGGTGTCAATGACATGGAAATTAAGTTTAGCACTCAGGTGATTGGACATAAGATATAAAGTTCTAGCTGACCAAATAGTGTTTTGTGTAAAGCTGTGGACTTGGCCTACTAGGTAGTCAAGAAAAATCTTTCTTTTGACCTTGCCTAGTTGTAGCTAAACCATTTGAGAAAAAACATGGAAAGAATTTGAGGATCAAAGAAAAATCCATGTAAGTTTGGTTCACTTTTAGTCTACTTATTCTTTAATATTTAGAATTTTTTCCCTTCCAAGGGTAATGTAGTATGGAAAAAGGACAAAGCCATTTTGTATCAAATTAATGAGTACATAATTGAAATGGGAGAAAACTTTGAAGGCATCATGGATGCATATTTTGAAACTTTCAAGGAAAGGATGTAAAGCAGATTCAGAATTCCTAGGAAACTAGTAGAAGACTATGAACAAGACATATTTTTCCTTGTAGACTATGATAAGGTACAAATTTAGGTAGTCAGACCTAGAGTTGCATGGATAAGACCTCTTTCCTATGAGGTAAATATTGATGATACTAATGACATCATTACGGCTCTTCCCAATGAGCCTACAAACTTGGAAGTACCTTATTTTAGAACTTATGAAGAAGCTAAAACCCTGATTTCACTTGAGATCAAGATTCCTCAAATTTTGAAGAGAGGAAGGAATAAGGTAGATAAAATTGAGAAGGAGAATATGAAATCTAGTTCCCCTCTTCTTCTTATAGAAGGTAAGGGTGGTGACATTGAATATGAAGAATAAGTAGAGGAACATGAAGAAGAAGAAGAAATAGAAGAAGAACCACCTAGGAAAAAGGGCAAATCTGCATCAAGGAGAATTACAAGGTCAACTCTTGTTTTTACCACTAGCAAACCCACCAAATCAAGAAAGAATCTTAGAATTGAAGATGAAGAAAAAGAGCAACATATATCATTCAAAAGGTTAAGTTCAACCTTTAAAGAAAGGCTGAAATGACTCAAAGAAGGTAGAGGTATGGTAGATTTCAAATTTCTTAAATATGAGACAAAAAATAACAAGGAGAAAATGTAAATAGAAGAAGCCTTAGTAGAAAATATATTAAAAATGGAAATACTCTAAGAACAAAAGTTCCTAATATTCTACTTAAGGTAGTATAACACTATTGGGATAATGCAGTAATGATTGCTAAGGATATCCGTGATCAAACATTAAGGAAGCTACTACCAAATCTATGAGATAAATAAGTGAAGGAGGAATTGAAAAAGCATGAACAAAATTTAACTACTAAGTTCAATGTATTATTAATTATGTCAAATGATATTGAATCTATTGTGAAATCCAATACAAATACATGGAAAAACATTGATGGATTGAATTTTTTAAAGGCCACTAGGGTGTTGGAAATAAAAAGTGGTAAGTAAGAGTGTAAGAATTTTTCTTAGGGTAAAATCACCCAAGATCAAGAAGCTCAAGTACTAGCACAATATGGACCAATAAGGTATGATCATAATAACAATATGAAATTGAATTGATGTACATACAAACTAGGAGTTCCTAAATATAAATGCATCTAGACTGACTAGGAGTCAGCAAAGTGATAAGCCTCACAACTAAGCACATTTCCACCAAGAGTGGATTATCCTCCATTGAGCACAGAAGTTAGTGTGATAATGAGAGGATAATATTACATAGGTGTGTCACATAAAAAGATATTGTATACACCATGTGCTTAATTAGAGTTGCTAACTCTTGTGTTGTCAACAAAACAACTCATATGAGTATGCATACTCCTAGGTGTCTAACTAATAAATAATAAATAATGCATTAACCTAAGTAAACATAAGTAAATTTTAATAATTATTATTTATTTACACTGACACCCCCCCTTAAGTGCAACTTAGGGCAATGCACTTAAGCTCAGAAAAGATATGATGGAAATGCATGATGGGTCCTGACTACTAGGTCATGTTAGGTACCCATGTACAAAAGCAATGCAATCTCTCTAAAAATAGAGAAAGAGGGAAGACCTCATGGGGAAAACCCTCCCCCAAAAAGAGAGATGAAAAAATAAGATGCATGGATGTATAGAGTAATTCAGAGGAAAAAGTTCCCCCCAATAGATAGAAGAAGAAGAAAGGAGACAAGGTAGTCCCCCCCCTCAAATGTAGAATGTCGATCAATGATTGCTACTCCAAGATGAATGTAGAAGTTGATCCATGACTACTAAATAATGTTCCTCCCTTTAGGAGGAAACAATATCATGGGTACATATAAGATGCTTCCCCAATTTGTAGAAAGAATCTTGAAGATGAATGGTATCTCTAAAAACTACTCAACTATTCCTATGTCGATACTAATGGTCACCCCTTCCAACAATATTGAAAAGAACAAGTTCATATCTAGCAAGGATGGATGTATCGCATATCCCAAAGAACCAAATATTTCCTCAAATGATAAAGAGACCTCCTAAAACTATTGTACATAAGGATCCACAATCATATTAATCCTATAAGATTGATCATGTAGAGAATGGACAAGAGGATCAGAATATTCCCTTGCAACAATTTAAGAAGGATCTTCTTCCACAAAGAGAAGATGTATGGGCATATGCACCAAGTTTTGGTACCAAAAAGATGACATGTTTTTTTTTTCTAATTTTGAATAGTGTGTATGTGTTATTCTAATGACAAAAAAGGTATATGATGGGCTACAGACCCACAGCCCATCATTTTCATCTTGTTTTTTGGCTCTCCAACAGTGCGTACACAGGTTTGACATTGAAATTTCACCACCATTTGCCAAAATGCCTCCTCACTGATGAAATCCAAGACAACGAGCACACCCACGACGATGAGGTAAGTGATATAAACTTAACTTTGCATTGTTTAATATGTTTTCCATATTGTTTTATTGGTTTTTGATATTGTTTTGTATGGTTTTTACAAATTTCATTTAGATTTGTTTATTTATTTGGATTTCAATTGATTATTTATCAGAAAATGTCCATAATCAACCGGAAAATCCACAAAACCCTCAAGAACCTCAAAATCAAAACCCTCCTCAAGAAGAACAACAAATTCCACAACTTGAACCAATTGCAAGACCTTCACCAAGCACATAAGAGAATATAATAAATGAAATAGACAGAGGCAAAACTGAATTAGAAAGACTCATTGCTTAGTTGAAAGAATTTAGACAAACCAATCCAATGAGGGCTCAATTTGCATCATCCCTCGAATCCATTAACACTCAGATAGCCTCAGTTAGTGGCCAGTTAGATATTTGGCGGGCTAAGAGGGATGAATAAAAAAGATTTTATGCAAATAAATTGTCATATGAAGATGTTAAAAAAAAAGAAATACCAAAAGGTAGTATATGTGCATTATTTAGAAAACCCAATGAGAAAAATACTGTTAGAGAGGGTACTAAATGATTCCCCATCCATTGGTGCATACACGATGCTATTAGAAATAATTTTTGGGATAGATGGTGGATGGTTTTTGATGCCCCTCCTCACAACAATCACGAGGTCCCCATGTATTTTTTGAAGAAATTATATTGTGAGTTTGTCCTTGGGGAGATCCCTAATTATTTTGATATGTTAGACTCCTAGGGTAGAGGTGGGGGGTCATCATTTGAGAGGCCAGGAGCATGTCATGACCCTAATGTAGTTAGGGCACCTGTGGTCCATTCATAGCACGAGCATGTGATTATTCCTTTAGTTGTGAAGGAATATGTAGAGGCTAGCACTCTAGGGACCATTAATGCTTTGACACAAACCCTCATCCATTCCATGAACCCATTAGTTGAGGGGGAGCCTTCTATGCATCATGGTCACATGTGCACTTCATGCGGATCCCTATGCACATTTGGCACTCATGCCAGAGATGGTGCGAATGATGGGCTTGTCACTAATCAGTACTTGAACGAGACATTTGGCATTGACACATAGGTAAATTACTAATTTGATCACATTTCATATGTATAGTGAATGATTAATTAATTAGCATTTATTGACATTGTTCAAAATTTGGGGTCAAAGTGTTGATGGGCCTAGTAGTGATCCTCCAGGCCCATTTTTTGTCCCTTCTACGAGTCCTGAGGTATGTATCAATTTAATCATTTTAATTAATACATATATTTATTACATAATCATATTAAGGATTGACAAAAAAAATTATGCATGTGCATCAGTTCTCCATAGGACCCTCAACCTTTACCATAGACGCAGAGCAGAGACATCATACGAGTTTCACACAAGTATAGTTGTTTCATGTTAATTTAACTCATTTGATTATATTTATTCAATGTTTCATGTTAGATATAATGTTTATTGTATGACATGCATCTCATGATGTCGAACACACCTCCTCATCTGCGATAGTCTGTTGATAGCGGAGTGGTCGCAACTGTGGCTAGCTCGTAGCCACTGACAGAGGTATGAAAGAATTTTCTTCATTTTATTTTTTGTTTATAATAGTTAATCTCAAATTTTCTAATGTTATTTATAAGTAACTATATTTATTAAATTTTTTTAGGGTCTTGTCACGCCTAATCATCCATGAGCATTTGAGGTGGACTTATAGAGTGACTATTTATTGGCGGCAAGAAAATAATTGATTTCAACATATAATAAATATTGATTCATATCTACTTTCTTTGTATCAGTTGGACCTGGAGAAGAGCCTCAACAAGAGGTCAAGTGAGCATGTCAGGAGGGCCCCATCATCTCCACTATCTCCCTCCACACGATGGTAGAGGATGTCAAGAGACTTGTTTCCTTCCCCTCGTGGGAAGGAAAAGATGTAGTTGAGATATTCAATACACACACACACACACACACACACACACACACATATAGACTTTTTTCCTTCCCCATGTATATATATAGGCATCAGAGAGACATATTTGATACACATTTGATGTACATATGATATTCTATATTTGATGTATGACATTATTGGTTAATATATGATATGTTTGCTCATATACAACATTATTGGTTATCATAATATATTATGTGTTTGTTAATGTATATGACATTATTGGTTATCAATTTATATTAAATGTTTGTTCATGTATGACATTAAACTAGATATGTTCATGTATGACATTAAATTAGATATGTGCATGTATGAAATTAAATTCAATTGCTAGAGAGTTGCCATTATGTCTACCAACTGGTAGATGTTCTTTTTTTCTTTATTAGTTTTTCTTAAAAATTGCAAAGAAGTTGTTTCTGGTGAATAATTGTAAACAATTGTGATCATTGACTTCATGTACTCATGGATTTGGCTATGAACACTCGTAACTTTGGCTATAAGAATCCATGGCTTTGGCTATGTGCACTAGTGGCTTTGGCTGTGAGCATTTATGGATTTGGTTGTAGGCATAATATAGCCTTGGCTGTAGGTTGTCTTTCTTGCTGCATGTTGAAATTACCTTCAAGAATATCATTAGTCTAAGATCATTACAATTAAAATACTTGACATAATACCTTGGAAATAATAGTCTTTAACCCATTACTTTATTTGTTAAAACATCATGTAGTATCTACTGTAGTGCTTTTACTCAAATATGTTTTCAAAAATACTTAGTATGGCAAAGAAATGTCTATGGAAAGCTTGTCAAATAGGATATTGAAGAACTAAATGTGGACAGTCATTAGTACCCATCAATAAGAACATGGACATCTTTCTCAAGCAAGCCATATGACATTAGCTTAATTTATAAATTTTCTTTGAAAATAACTAGAAGATGTTATGAATCTTAATACAGAGTTAATCACAAACTCATTACTCCATCCAAGAAGCATATATCACCCTAAGCCAATTAACTGACAGGATAAAAATTAATTCAATTTCAAAAAAAAAATTGAGTATAACAAGCATCTTAGGGATTCTTACAAGAATTAACACGATGTTCACAAGAGCATTATAAGTTCTTGTAATGCTATTTCACATATTGTAATCATATTCAGTTTTGTATGGCCATTTGTGTTACAAGCATAAATGTTCTTTAAGGTCTTTTAATTCTAGACATGAATTTTATTCTGAAGCTTTTTTATGACAACCCACTCAATGCATATATTGTTGTTCCACATTATGCTGATTTGACTTTCATTGGTTGATTTGGGTCTAGACATGATGTTATTCACTATCTTTTTTATATATTATTTTTTTGTAGTGAGGTTCTAGCCTAAATGAATGTATTAATCATAGAACTTGTGAACCTTGGTCAAGATCCTTACAAATATATTTTCAAATTGGACCTCAAATAGTTTTCTCAATCACCCCATGTACACAGGTATTGAAATTGTAGTTAATTACAAAATTAATACTAAATTAACACAAGTTTAATTGAGAATTATTATGTACCTCAATAGGCTAGATTATTATTGACCGGGAAGCTTTATCTTAGAGCAATTGGTTTCCTAAATCTTTAGCGTAATGACACTCTTATGGAATGTGGAATTAGGTTTGCTAGCTAAGGAACATTCTTTAAAAGGAAGAGGAAACTCAAGACTCACATGTT
Source organism: Cupressus sempervirens (assembly GCA_028749045.1). NCBI lineage: Eukaryota > Viridiplantae > Streptophyta > Pinopsida > Cupressales > Cupressaceae > Cupressus > Cupressus sempervirens. The sequence goes on from CM053792.1 coordinate 637,791,775, forward strand.
TCCAATCAATATAAATGTTTAAATTGCTTCTCTAATTTTTTCTATTTATGATCTTCTTAAAACTTAACTTTCTAAATGCATTGATGGGGAAATAAAGATCTTCTAGGAACTAAAGGCTAATCATGCTTAATACTTACAATTCTCTATTTTTATCTAATAATTTAAAAAAGATTGTACAAGTGTTTTTAAAGAGCAACACTTGTCACTAACATCATAAGAAGGAATATCCAAGGAGACTTACCACTGACCCCCCACCACTAAATTCAAGAGAAAACAAAATTCCACTACTAAAGAGATAGTAACAATGATCATCCCTAGTCTCTCCCTTATCACAAAATGATTACCATCAAAATTTGCATTTCCAATTGTGTCATGTGCGGTTACATGATAGTAACATTTTCACTCTCTTACCTAATGTCTCCCATTTCTGAAACTCTTGGGGAAGGGCAAGGCCATCTTCTCAGTACTTCAATATACAACAACTACCATTTTTTCCCATATTGATAATCGTTGGCTTAATGTATAGTCAAAGTATTGACAGCCCATAGGAACTCAACCTTTGAACATCCCATCTATAAATGACCTCATAAAGAAAGTTCAATAAACTCGCATGAAACAGTGAAAAAAAATTTGCATACTTGTGAAGATGATCAGACTACAGGTGATCAATATGTCTCAAATCTATATTCAGTTCTTTTACTATGCATATAAATGGTTTGTTATATAAAAGACTTATATCCACAAGATAAATAATCATTTTCTTACTATGCTATCCCTATCCTTGGCTGATCTCTGGTAGACCATTTCTTAACCATCCTCCTTCGATCTATAGGTCACTGTATTAATCTGGTTCATCTTGTCTCTACTTGAATTAATAAGAATTGGAAATCTCATGGATTGCCAAAAGAGGAATGGGTCCAAGTGGAAGATAGGATTTAAAAGTGAGTTTAATTAAAACATAATAAATAGTGTTTTACAAAAAGGAGAATGGTATGTTCTTTGCAATCTACTCCCTTATACATTCTATCAATGTTCTACATTGAACCTGATAGAGAACATCACAACACATAACTAGCAACATAGAACATACCTCCTAGCCACCTCAAGAACATAAAATTTCAAAAACCAAAGTGCACAAGTTTAAATTAAAAGCCTCAAAGGTCGAGAGCACGAAAAATAAAAATAAATAAATAAATACAAACAAAATCCACATTTGATGGAATCACAAAAAATTTGGTGGCTAGATAGTTACAAGCTTATTCAAGCTAATCCTTCATCACCATTAAGGTTGAAAATAACATACCCAATTGAAAACCAATTTACATATACAAAGTGACTAACATTACTCACAAAGATGGAGTAGAAGCTACACACTACCTTGCATCCAAGGTGCGCTAAAGAACATAACCAAACTCTTGGAGATCATATAATCCTAAGTTTACATAATCTGGTAGTAACACATTTCATTAACTTATGAAATATTTACCAAGTTCCGTGATTTTTCTTTCCAAAAATGACATGCTAGATACGCTTTCCAACAATATAATTAAGATCCTTCCATCACACACTGCAAGTTTTAGCATCACCCGAGATGGCATTATAGAATGAAAATGGCATTGTAGAATGAAAATAGAATGTTATCTCCAAAAAGTGAGAGAGGTTATTGTAGGTCTCTGCAACATGGTCCTGTAGGAATTGGAATCTCATCCATATCTTGCACGAACTCTAAGATATACCCCGTCAAATATTGCAGCCCTATGGCATTTAGTGAACCTTAGGGACATTCTGGTTTAGTGTGCCTGAGAACGTTCAAGCACTGAAGGGGACAAGATAAGGTTGCGGATAGGGTTTACCTAGCCACCCAGAGCTAATGGAGCAGACAATTTGATCCCACGATGAAAGATGAGAGAGATTTGGCAGTTGGAAACTTTGTACTGGCCAACACTGCAAGTTTTAGCATCACCCAAGATGGTGTCATAAAATGAAAATAGTGTGTGACCTCCAAAAAGTGACAAAGTTTATTGTAGGTCTCTGCAACACGGTCCTGTAGGAACTGAAATCTCATCCATATCTCACACAAGCTCTGAGATATGCCCCATCAAAGATTGCAGCCCTGTGGCATTTAGTGACCCTTAGTGACATTCTGGTTGAGCGTGCCTGAGAACATTCGAGCATTGAAGGGGATAAGACAAGGTTGGGGATAGGGTTTACCTAGCCACTCGGAGCTAATGGAGTAGATAGCTTGATCCCACGATGAAAGATGAGAGAGATTTGGCAGTTGGCAACTTTGTACTGGCCAACACTACAAAGTTTCAACATCACCCGAGATGGTGTCGTAAAATGAAAATAGTGTGTGATCTCCATAAAGTGAGAGAGGTTATTGTAGGTCTCTACAACATGGTTATGTAGGAGCTAGAATTGCATCCATACTTTGCATGAGCTCCAAGATACGCCTCGTCAAAGATTGCAGCCCTATGGCATTTAGTGACCCTTAGGGACATTCTAGTTTGGCGTGTCAGATAATGTTTAAGCATTGAAAAGGATAGGATGAGGTTGGGGATAGGGTTTACCCAACCACCCGAAGCTAATGGAGAAGCCAATTTGATCCCATGATGAAAGATGAGAGAGATTTGGTAGTTGGCAACTTTGTACTGGCCAACACTGCAAGTTTCAGCATCACTCGAGATGGCATTGTAAAATGAAAATAGAATGTGATCTCCAAAAAGAGAGAGAGGTTATTGTAGGTCTCTACAACATGGTCCTATAGGAATTGGAATCTCATCCATATCTTGTACGAGCTCTGAGATATGCCCCATCAAAGATTGCAGCCCTATCACATTTAGTGACCCTTAGGGACATTCTGGTTCAGCGTGCTTGAGAATGTTCGAGAACTAAAGGGGATAGGAAAAGGTTGGGGATAGGGTTTATACGGCCACCTGGAGCTAATGGAGTAGGTAGTTTGATCCCATGATAAAAGATGAAAGAGATTTGGTAGTTGGCAACTTTTTACTGGCCAACACTGCAAGTTTCAACATCACCCGAGATGTCATTGTAGAATGAAAATGGAATGCAATCTCCAAAAAGTGAGTGAGGTTATTGTAGGTCTCTTCAACACAGTCCTCTAGGAACTAGAACCTCATCCATATCTCACATGAGCTCCGAGATATGCCCCATCAAAGATATTTGAATTCACAGTGTTTAATAAGATTATAGTTGAGGCTTGCTTTACTTTTCTATGTTAAGTTTGGCTTTCAATTTTGGAGGAATGAATCAACCTTGATGATAGAGGTAAATGCTAAATAATATTTATTTAATCACATTGTTTGAAAAAACTTTAATGACCTTTAAATACAATTGAAAGAAATGGAATTGATCTCCCTTACTCATGTAGATGAATAAATTTGGAATTTAAAAAAGAGAGGGACATCCACCATAAAACCATGCAATCATGCACTTCTTGATGGGAGTATCATAAGTTCATTGTTAGATGGATATGCTAAATGTGGAAGAATTAAAAGGAAAATATGTTGATTGATTGAATATAAAACCAAACATGTGGAATATTTAAAAATATATCATGGGGCTATTAATAAAATCAAACTAATAGAATCAAACTCTACAAACATGGGTATTCAAACTATGAACAAAAAAAACATCGTTATTGAGGTTTTAGCATGTTGGGCAAGATAGGGTCTTATTGAAGCTAACAAGAAGCATCATTGTATATAGTGTTTTATAGGCATAAAATTAAAGTGGCATAAAACCATTCACATGCAAAAACATCTAGAACATGTGATAAAATCATACGTTCAAACCATTCATGTAGCCATAGTCACAAATTTCAACAAAGAATTCAACCAACATAAAGGTGCTAAACTTTGTAAGCTATGGGTAACTATTGATCTTTAAATATAAAAACATTTGTATGGGTCTAAGGTAATGTGCATTATGAAATTTCTTGATTTTCCAAAATATTATATCTTAAAATTCACAATCATCAAATCTTAGCATCCAATCAATTAATCCAGTAATACAAGCATCAAACCAATGTGATAACAAAAAATCAAAGTTGATTCCATAAGGTCTAATAATATCATATAATTCATTTATCAATAATTTGAAACATCATAAGCATATGTCTAATAATGTCATACATGAAATATATGTAAAAAATGACATACATAGAAAAAATTATACAAAACATATGCCCAATAATGCCATATAGGTGTGAAATGTACATCATTAGATATATACTCTTTCCAACTAGGGGAACAAAATAAATCCCTAATTGTCTTTAATTGCCAACAAGTGGGAGATGGTGTATATAATGAGGTCTTCCTAACATGCTCACTAGTCCATTAGTCTAGAATCTTCTATAACTCGAAATGTTACAATCAAAATTATATGTGAATAAATAACTATTTTATATAAAAAATAAAATATATTTACACATAAAACATAATATTTTCTTACAACTTGCTGATAATTCCTCTGTATATACACCTTAGGGATACATTGATGGTTAGGAGTAATAAGACCCTACAAAAACCATCAAAGTTATCACTCAATTGTGCCTATGAATTTTATATTGAATTTTAGTACTAATGAAATTTTAATGTAAACTCTTTCATGCCTTAGTCATTGGCTTAGAACTAGTGAGTGCAATAAGGACTCGTTGATCAATACAATGATGAAGATGTAAAGGAATCTCTGATGTCAATAGCTGAAAATGATAATACATGAGACTCAAATGCAGTTATGAAGAATACACATTTTCTTTTTGGTACCTCTGTGAATGTAGTATGACATCCTTCATTTTATAGTTTTGATCCCAAAGCTACAACACTTATTATTTATTACACATGTATGTAAATCTGGTAAGCATCAAATTCAACACCTTTGTGTGAAAAATAATTTACTATATGTTAGAGTAATAAATTCATTTTATTATTAATTAAATTATATTGATATAGTTTACTTATAATTCCTTTCGATTTACAACTAATTGAAATGATTTCCCCAATTTTCCATCTAGTCACTAGGAAATTGGATTTGTTGTCTCTTTCTCTTAAAGAAATGGATCTACTAGTTCCTTTGGTCTAGAAGCCTTCCATTGAGATTGGGGTTTTGAAAGGTTCAAGGGTTGAGGAACTTTTTATAGAATATCTTGAAGAAGGAGAGGTGATGTATAATGGTTTTGAGGAAGGCTAGAGTTCCATCGAGATGGTGTTGCAAAATGGCCAAGTAGAGGAGGAGGTAGAAGAATAAATAGAATAAATGCATGAGAAGGAGGGTCATGAGGGAAATGAAAAAATTGGGGAGGAAATCAATTAGGATAATGGGTCAAATATGCTTCTCAACTAGAAGGAGAGTATTGCATTGGACACTAATACTAATCTGCCTCGTAGCAAGATCACCAATGTTGGTGATGACCTTGTTAAGGAGATCGCTACCAATCAGAATTTTACCTATAAGCTTACAAGACTTCATCCCTTGGTAGTGGTAATGGTGGTAATTATAGTTGAATGTTCTTGAAATAGAAAAAGAAATGAAGGGTGTTTTGCATGACATTATTCACTCATCATAGGTTGTATGGATTCAAACCCACAACCAAGCTTTTATACCATTATACAAATTACAAATTATAAGACTATGCCTTTCATGATAGTCGCATTTTCATATTGGAAAATGAAGAATGACTTTTGGAACAAACATAATAAATAATTTCAAATACAAATGAAGCCAATGTATTGTATTATAAGCGTGAATGGTAAAGACCAAGCCCAAACATTTATTAAGGTGTAGCATTTATAATTGTTAGGTTCATGTGAAGAAGTCATCGTTCATATTCTCATTGTTGTGTAATTTGATGATAAGAAGAATACAAAGATATAGAGGTTGATAGTGACTTAAAACTTTACAAAATGCAATCAATGAGAATTTTACATTGAGGGGGGAGTAATAATCAATGTTTCATTCTCATTGTTTGACAAACTCTTATATAAAGAGGGAGTAGACAGATGATATGGTTTAGTCTTCTTCAGAGAATCTTAGTCATATTGGTTCAGAAGGATTCATGATGCAACTACTATACTTAGCGTGACCAATTGATGCTAAAAACCTTAGTATTGATGCTACAAACCTTATTATTGACATAATTTAGCCTCTACAATTCCAGGCATAAGATGATTAGCATACAATGGTACTTGAACAAAGAACACTAATAACTATTGAGGATGTGAATTGATAATACCATTTCACAGATGATTTTGGCACCTCACCCTTTATCACTTGTGCGTCAACTTTATTAGCCCTCTTCTTTGGTGACCTACAAATGAAGAATTAGCACAATAAAAAATCTAAGATAAGATTACAAAAATGGGTCCTATTAAAGAATCTAATATAAATTCAAATAATGTATCTAGATTCTAAAAAAATCAAAACTAAATCTCATCACTTACACATCATAACAATACAGTCCACCTTAGTCATGTGATAGTCTTAGGGAAGAGGTTGTAACATTGTATTTGGATCCAATTGATCACTTTTTCTCTCTCTCCCAATTCAATCTAATGAGCCAACTGGATCTGCTTGACATTTTAATGTCTCAAGTATTGCCTCATGGTCTGATTCGCGAACTTTCCAAAGAATCTTATTATGTGGTTTTCCACCATATTTTATCAAGTGGACATTTGATGCAAAAACAAAGTTTGAATAATGAAGAATCTTCCTCTCTGTTTGCCAATCCTCAAATAACCACAAGTTAGGATTCTTCATAGGATATCGTCTAAGCCATGTGCCTGTTACAACCACCGCACCGACATGGTACTCTAAACCTTCACCATCTCTAACCAAATAATAATCTATCCCTTCTTCATTGTCTTTAGGTGCAATAATAACAAAAACATGGCCTGCAGTGACAAATGTACAAAATGCAGTCATTAATTCAGAAAATACTTGGGTAAAAGTTATAAAGTTACATATTAAAATTACAAAGATATATAAATATATATATATATATATATATATATATTACCAGGTTGCACTAGATCTGACAAGTGGTCAAAGTCAATAGATGAATCCACCTCTACCATTTCCAGTGCTTGTGGGGGACGATAGGTGTCAATTGGGTCGAAAACCCATATATCGCATTTGTCCACCAATTCAGTTGACTCACAGTCATCCCAATTTTCCTCTGCACATGATGGACAATAGCATGCCATTTTTCATGTGTGGATACTTCATGAACCTGCATCAGAGCTTCTAAAAGAGTGTAACTCACTAGATCCTATTAGTGTGCAACAATCCTGATATGATGCAATGTTAGTATTATCTATCAACCAAAAAAATCTACAAACTGTAGACTCACCTTCCTTACCTGGACTCATTGTAGTGTTACACCATTGGAATGCTGGATTTTGCATCTATGAATATTGCTCCATCTTTGTACTTTATTTTTTCATGAGCCAAGCCTCTTCTAATGCATGCACTGCACCATCGTGATCTCCCTTACCATGACTAGCCTCTGTGAAATTCAACATATATTGAATTCTACACAACCTGTGCATCCTGATCAACCAATAGAACATCCATGCATTCTTGAATTGAGATGCACAATTGTCTGACCAAATAATGTGTTGACGATATGATATGCCCCTATTAGCCAAATCTCCATAAAATAGTTGAAAACAACCATGTACAAACTCTGTAGAATGTGATCGATCATCGCTAATGTAAAAATGGTACTCCCTCAAAATTTTCCTATCATCCTCTGTACTTTTAGGTGAATGCATGAATGTTATGTGAACAAATATGGAAACCTATTAAGATGTATAATACTTTTCTTGCACCTCATTTTGTGGTTGTAGTGTGTAGTTCTCTGCAAAATGTACAATCGAAACAATGGTATCCAATGGAAACGTATCCTTGCACAACTTGAATTGCAAATCCAACCATCGAGCTCTATGGGTATGCCTTGCATACTCGTAAATAATCTTTTCACGAAAAATCTTCATGAACTCATACACTGGAATCTTTTCAATAACTAGATCACATCTTTTACCATGTTTCCCATCTTTTAGAGCATATGAGACTCTCTTGAATTTTCCATAGTCTACTATTTCATTTTCAATTGCATGTGTACTATCCATATGTTGACAAGTTGATAAAAGTTGCAAAGAACCACAAAATAATCACGTACCATCCAAGCATGATGTCTTGTAAAATTGTTGGTTGTCCCCTATTTCACATAAAATGTTGGATATGAATTCCCTTGAAGATCTTGGTGGCTCTTTTATGTCACAATCTTGCAAAATAAATTGAGAATGCAAAACTACGCATATGTTCCTAAAAACATCAAAATGGTTAGAAAAATCAATATGTATCCTACAACAACAAGTTCTGCATGTTTGATTTATTTTCACATAAAAAGGTTTACCCATCTCAAAAAATCTTTGACTTATTCGAATTTGAGTATTTAATAAATTTTGCAAAAAATTGTGTCTGAGTTGAGTTCAAAAAATGTTTTGCATGTGGCTCATGATTTTGGCTACCAATCCTCCTTCTTACAACATCTCTTTGATTAGGAGAAACGCGTGTGTTATTTTTCCAAAAATCTTCGATCAATGATTTCAAGGCTTCACTAATTTCTTTATCCTTTCGCGTAGTCTACTGCTAAATGTCCATAACTCATTTTTTGTTGGATCTTCTAATCTCTCATGCCTTAGCATGGCTCTCCTTAAGGTACCTCTACCAATTTTTAATGTTTTTCTTGTCTTTCTCATGAGTCGAGCTTTCTTCATTTGGCTACTTACTATTGTCAATGTGAGTACTCGTCTTGTGATATTACTATCTTTGTTACATGATTTAGAACCCACTTTGTCATAAGCACTCATTAGATTCTTTACAATATTTCTTTCATTTGAATCATCCATCGTTCTTAGCCCAAGAATCTTCATGATAGGCCTAAATTTCAAATTTCTCATCATTTCAATAAATAATTGGCATTAACCTGTAATATTTAATTCTTCAAAAAATAATCTCCACATATGATTAACTTTTCTTTGACAAGTACGCTTGCTAATCTTGTCAAGCATTGATTTCAAAATATTAGTATCAATATCAATCAAATATTTTGGTTTTCTAAAATGAATTCTGGAAGGTGTTCTAATCTCTTTAATTCTCTCAACATTTTGAACATCAATATAAGGTTGAGTGTATTGTGTGCCTTGAACCAAAGATGATGTGCCTTGGCAATAAGATGTAAAAGATGGAATATCACCTACTTGATGTGTTGATGTTGTGCTTTCAAATGACATGATGGAGTGTGTATATCATCAGATCTATAAATTAGTGTCTCTTCAACATGAGAGGATGATATGACTTCAACATTGGAAGATGGTGTAGCGGATGATATGACTCCAACATTCGAAGATGGTGTAGTAGATGATATGACTCCAACATTCAAAGATGGTGTAGCAGATGATATGACTCCAACATTGGAGGATGGTGTAGCTTCACAATTCAATTGTCTTCTTGAGTGTAAGAATATCATTCATTCTCTTTGTCTTTCTAATTCTTCCTCCTTGTTTCTTTGTACTAGTGGTTCTTGATCCTCTTCGAAATTCAATTCTTCATCATTGCTTTGCAATTTTCTTTGTTCACATAGTAATTTCATTTTATCTCTTTTAATTGTCGAATCTCTCTCCCTATCTGCATTTGTTTGAATCTTTGGTTTCTTCCTTGGCATGATGATGATTTCTACATGTCAAATTATTCAAACATCCGAATTACTTAAAATGTGTAAATTAAAAATTATTCAATTACATATAAAAATTATAATTATTTGAATGAATACACAATATATATCAAACGACTTGTCAAATTTCTAACCATTTCGAAATAACATTTCATTCAAACATACAATTTTCAATGAATTCACTATATATTACATAACATATCAAATTATAATCAAATTTGTATCTATATAGCAACAAACAATATTTAAAATGGATTGCACTAACCTTTTCTATTAAACGAATATTCAAAAAAAATTCAAATCACTTATCCAATGATTGAATTTGGTGTTTGCTAGCTTCCAAAAGTGTTGAAATAGTGTTTTCTATGTTGAAACCCGTGTTTTTTGTCAGAATAATAGAGAGCATAACAGACCAAAAGTTAAAAATGGATGAAATGGGCCCCAAGGATGGTTTTTGACCATTTTTTGGTGATTTGAGATAGTGCGTACACACTATAACCTGTACACACTATCTCAAAACACATCACTCCCCATCCTCCCTACTCTCTATCCTCCCTACTCTCTCTCCCATCCCCTCCCTCTCTCTCTTCCTACTCTCTCCCATCCTTTACTCTCTCTCACTCTCCCTCTCCCACCACCTACTCTCTCTACCTCTCTCACCCCCTCTCCTCTCCCATCCTTGGCTCTTTATATCTCTCACACACACTCTTATCCCCCCTATCTCTCTCCCCCTCCCTCTCTTACCACCTAATTTCTCTCCCCCATCCCCTACTCTCTCTCTTCTCTCCCATCCCCTACTTTGTCTCTCTTACACACATTCCCATTCCCCCTCTCTCTCGCTCTCCCACTGCCTACTTTCTCTCCCCCATCGTCGTACTCTCTCTACCAACCCCTACTATCTCTCACACTCACACTACTACTACCTACTATCTCTCTCTCTCAAGTTCTCTCTCTCCCTCTCTACTCTCTCTCTCTCCCATCTTGTACAAGCTCTCTCTACCTCTCCCACTCTCTTTTCCACCACCTATTTTCTCTCCCCCATCCCCTACTCTCTATCTCATCTCCCATCCCATACTCTCTCACACTCTCACACTCTCCCCCATCCCCTACTCTCTCTCTCCTCTCCCATCCCCTACTCTTTCACACTCTCACTCTTTCCCATCCCCTACTCTATCTCTCTTACACATACACCCCCATCTCCCCTCTCTCTTTCCCTCTCCCACTACCTACTTTCTCTCCCCCATCATTGTACTCTCTCTCTCTCTACCACCCTCTACTCTCACACTCTCACACTCTCTCCCATCCCTTGCTCTAACTCTCTTACACACACACTCCCATCCCCCCTCTCTCTTTTCCTCTCCCACTACCTACTTTCTCTCCCCCATCATTTTACTCTCTCCCTGCCACCCCCTACTTTCACACTTTCACACTCTCTCCCATCCCCTACTTTCTCACTTTCATAGATACAAACACTCTTATCCCCCCACTCTTCTTCTTCTCTCCCATCCCCTACTCTCTACATCTGTCACACACACTCCCATCCCCCCTATTTCTCTCCCTCTCCCTCTCCCTCTCCCACTCCCTCTCCTACCACCTACTATCTATCTCTTTCAAGTTCTCTTTCTTCCTCTCTACCCTCTCTCTCTCTCTCTCTATCTCTCTCTCTCTCCCATCCCTTACTCTCACTCTCTCTCCCATCCCCTACTACTTTCTCTCAAACTCTCACTCTCTCTCCCATCCTTTACTCTATCTCTCTTATAAATAAATAGACATTCCCATTCCCCCCCTCTCTCTCTCTCGCAGTCCTTGTCCCACTGCCTACTCTCTCCCATCCCCTACTCTATCTCTCTTAAATGCTTCCATTCCACCTCTCTCTCCCTCCCACTCCCTCTCCCATCGCCTACTCTCTCTCTCTCTCTCTCTCTCTCTCTCTCTCCCATCCCTCTACCATTGTCTACTCTCTCTATCTCTCTCTCCCCTCTCTCATTCTTGACTCTCTCTCTTTCACACACACACACCCATCCCCCCTCTCTCCTCTTCCATTCCCTACTTTTTCTCTCACTTGCTCTCCCTCTCCCACTGCCTACTCTCTCTCACTCTCTCTCTCTCTCTCTCTCTCTCTCTGCTACCCTCTAGTCTCTCTTAAATTTTCACACTCTCTCCTATCCCCTACTCTCTCTCTCTCTCTCTCTCTCTCTCTCTCTCTCTCTCTCTCTCTCTCCCTCCCTCTCCATCTCCCTCTCTCTCTCTCTCTCTCTCTCTCTCTCTCTCTCTCTCTCTCTCTCTCTCTCTTACACACATTTCTATTCCCCCCTCTCTCCCCCTCTCCCACTCCCTCTCCCATCGCCTACTCTCTCTTCCATCCCCTACTCTCTCTTGAGCTACTTTGTCTTCCCCCTCTCCCATTCCATACTCTCTCTCTTTCACACACATGCACTCCCATCCTCCTCTCTCTTAATTTCTTCCTCTCCCACTCTGTCTTCCATCGCCTACTCTCTCTCTCCCCCATCCCCTACTCTTAATCTCTCTCTCCCAACCTGTACTCTCTCTCACACTTCCTTTCTGTCCCATCCCCTACTTTAAATCTCTTTCCCCCATCCTGCACTCTCTCTCACACTTCCTCTCTTTGCCACCCCTACTCTCTCTCTCTCATCCTATACTCTCTTTGCCACCCCTACTCTTTCTCACTTTCTCTCTCCCATCCTGTACTCTCCCCCCTCTCCTATCCCCCACTTTCTCTCTATCTCTTTCATGCACACACATAGCCATTCCCCTATCCCCCCCCCCCCCCCACATAGTTCTCTTTTGCAACTTAGATCTTAATAGTGCATGTGCACTATAGTGCGTGTGCACTATAGCACACACGCGCTATTTAGAACTGAGGTTTAAATAGCGCATGCACGCTATAGGGCACATGCACTATTTAAACCTTAATTAAACCCAAGCCTAAGGCTTGGTTTTTCTTTGGAGATCCAACCCAAAGGTTTGGATTTGATGAACAGGCCTAAGACGTGTTTTCTAGCAAACATACAAAAAATTATTATTTTTTCTTCTATGCTCCCCTTCAAGATTTCTCATGGTTGGGTATCGATAAGATCAGGTTACATAGCATTATAGGTCTCTGTGTTAGCTATCTAACCATATAATTTATTTTTAATTTGAACTATTTCAAGCCTTTCATCTATAATCTCTTTTCAATGTATGTTCATTGTTTGTCAAAAACCACCATGTACTAATTGGGCTATAGATTTTAGCTCATTCATCAAATTTTGTAATAACTTAATTTTTTAGAAACTAGACTCCATTCTACACACTTTGAAAAAAAAAGGTTTTGATTTTAGATTAGTTTTCAGTTATTTCTAGGGGGAGCACACAGATATTTCACATTTTTGGGATGTGTCTAGTTAAAAAATTCATTAAAAAAAAATACACATTATAAAATTACCCGAAAAATTTGGGATAAACTACATAGTGTTAAGTAACTTTTGACGAGAGAGATTAAAGAATTTCAAAAAAAAAGTTAAAATTTTAGGGGGGCCACACTTAGTATTGTGTTATGTTTTTTTGGAATAAACAGTACCACTTTTTGTGGCCCTCTTTTTTGAGGACCTAAAACTAAACCATTTTGAAAAAAAAAATAGTAGTTTAGAAACTAGATTCAAAGGACTACGACTTTTGTTTTGTCATATCTAAAAATTTTGAGTGTAACTATCTCCAAATTCTTGTTGAAGTTCAAAATTTGCAGATTTCAAGAAAAAGGTGTCCACTTATACCCCCCTTTTGGCACCACAACTTTGTGCACTTACCCATATATCATCAATATGTCTTCCAAATTTTCCATGTAGGACTCCACAAACAAACCTAAAATATCTATCATGTAGTCATCCCCTAATTTTGGAACTAAAAGAAAAGGTGTACCAAACTATACTGAATTATGTGGACCTATCATTGTAGCAATGTATGCATGTAGAATTTATTGATGTTGTGAACTTGTTACTCATCTATCACAAGGATCCCTCACAAGTAAACTTTTCGAATCACTATCACTGTTGTCACTATCAATTTCCACAATATATGAAGTATGGAGAAGATTAGAGGATAAGCTAGGTGAACTTTCCTAAAAGTGAACATTCCTCTCTATGAATATCTCACAAGTCTTAGGATCCATAAGTCTATATGACTTAACACTTTCTTCATATCTAATGAAAGTACAAGGCCTTGGTGGTGGTGCCTTATATTTGCTTGAAGATATGTGTGTCCATGCTAGACAACCAAAAACTCTAAATTGTTTCACATCTAGTTTTCTTCCACACCATGCCTCAAAAGGAGTCATTCCACCTAATAAATTATGAGGATACCTATTAAGGATGTGATTGGCACTACTTAAAGCTTCTACCTCAAGTGATGGATCAAGAGACTTAGCTTTAATCATACAACTTGCCATTGACTTAAGAGTTACAATCCTAATTACTATAATGCTTGTCTTTTGCAAACTAAATGCTACAGGATTTTGAAGATCAATACCCTCAAGTTCACAAAAGTCTCTAAGTCTTGACTTCACATAACTACTTTCATTGTCCATTTGAAGAACCTTGATGGCTTTACTTGATTTCTTATCAACATCACTCTTGAAGGCTAGAAACTTATTAAACACTTCATTCATGTGATTAAGAAAGTAGTGTTAAAATTTGATTGAAAAGACCATTGAAGATCATTGACTAGAAAGATTGTTACGAGGGAGATTGTTATTTGTTTCAATCATTGTTTTGTCACTAATGTCAAACCTACTATTTGTTGGTAAGAAAATTTCTTATAGATTAAATTACTATTACTTAGTAGTTAGTTGATTAATGAGGAGGTTTTGATCAATAAGATGTAACAAAAGTACCTAGAAGAAAGGTTGAGTTATGATTATGTAATGAAGTGTAAGGTTTAGGTATGACAGTGATGAAATGATATATTGATAATTTATTTAAGGTTACAAGTGTTGGCTACACTAAGAAAGTTTAGAAGAACAAGTTAAACAAAGTTTATCTACCAAGCTTGACCGAGTGGATAGTAGGTGCTGAGAAAAGTTAGTGCAATCATGGTAGAAAGTCAGTTGGAGCTAAGTGAAAGAAAATTCTAGTGGATGTCGAGAAAGATAGTTGATGCTGAGTAAATTTTAGTTAATGTTGAGAATCAATAAATTTTAGTTGATAATAAGTGATTTCATAGTTGATGTCGAGCGATGCAATATATTTCGTGCATCAAAAGATTGATAATGCCAAGTTGTTGCATTATGGCAAAGATCATAGATTCACCAAATATAAACTAACAAGTTTATTTTCTTAAAACTTGTGAACCAAAAGGAAGATAATATTGATGAGCTAGTGGCACAGAATTTGATGTAAACCATTTTTTAGGTGAATTCAAATGGATTCTAGGAAGAAGTTTCTAGAAGAGTTATAATATATGGGGTAGATACATTGTATCCTACCTAATCCATCCAAAACCCTAAAATAGATGATGGGAAATGGAAATGTATCTTAATTTCCTATAAATAGGAATGTTGGGTCATGAAGCAAGGTTGTCATATGCGAGAACCCAAGAAGGAGAAGGAATTATGGGTTTTGTTTCATCAAGTGACCCAAGAGAATAATATGCATGGCATGCTAAGCAAGAAGGCTTAAGGAGATTTATGCTTGAATGGTGAACAAGTTTTTGGAACTGCAAAGTGTAAAGGCTAAGAAGAGTGGAGGACTAAATAGAGATTTGTAATCTACAAGATAAGTTGTAAGTTGTGTCAGATGAAAGCTCTTTGTTACTCTCTAACAATTGTATTATTCTAGGATAAATTCTTTGGATTAAGGTTGATCTAAAAATCATTAGTAAATCCTTTAATAGGGTGGAATTCCAAGTGAATTGCCTAAAGTCATTTAACAAGGCTTACTTTTAACAGGGTGATTGAAATTCCTTAATTGGGTCACATTTAGAAGTGTGTATTGTAACCTCTAATAGGGTTGGCCTTTCATAGGGCATCACTTCAGAAGAGTGAAAAAGGAGTAGCATGTTACTAGTGGTTTTTCCCAAATTGGATTTCCATGTTAAATCATTGTGTCAAGTGTGCTAATTAATGTGTTTTGTTTCATACTTTACATTTATGCAATTTGATTAGATAGTAACCTACAAGTTTTAAGTATTCACATATTCATTTGTATGCATGCATGAATATGAATGTTTTATGGGTTCACTAAGCTAAGAAAAGTTTTATTTGTACATCTGGACCTTGGATAACTTATTCACCCCCCTACCCTTAGTTATTCTAAAATAATTCCAACAAGTAAACCAATGTGTAGTGTGAAAAGTCATCAATGAAAGTGAGGACACGGTGACCCTTGCTAACTGATGTCACTAAAAAATGGTCTACTAGAACTGTGTGAACTAGCTCAAGAACAACTGATGCTCTCCAAGAATTCCCTTTGTCAAACTTCTCATCTAGATGCATATCCATTAAACAAATTGAACATTCACCTATAGAAAATTTGATTGTAGGTAGACCTTTGACCATATTTTTGGAGCTAAGCTGATGAAGATAGCGAAAAGCAAGATGTTCATACTACTGATGTCATAATTTACTTTGTGATTGTGAATGTGTCAACAAAGCATGTGAAGGAGACTTAGGCACAAAGTGGGAGAAAGAATAAATCCTTGTGTCATGATTAACTTTACCCACCACAACCATTGAATCATTTTTAAGATTGTGCACCATTACGAAATCACATTGGAACTCAACTTTATTGCCACCTCCATAGTGAGTGATTTGGCAAATTGAAAGGAGATTTGTGCTAAGGTTAGGAACATAGAGAACATCTTTGAACTCTCCATTTTCCATATCAACTTGTCCTTTCCCTTCAAATTCCACTTGTGTATCATTCCCTACAAAGATATGAGGTACCTTAGACTACTTCAATGAAGAGAAGTGTCCTTTTGAAGAACCCATATGATATGAGGCAACTGAGTCAAGAATCTGTTCCCCTAAAAAATTTGAAATTTCTATAAATGCTTGCCCTTTTCCTAGTGAAGTGGATGGATTTGAATCCTTGGAAGCATTTGGCACATTGATTTTGTTTGTCCTAAGTAAGTTTTCCAACTTATATATTCTCTTAATCTTGCAATGATGCTCATCATGATTTGGCTTCTTGCAATATGCACAAAATAGTTTATCCTTCTTCTTTTCGTTTCCCTTCTTGTTGGAAGAAGAATTTTCTTATTGCAAGGAGGAAGATTGTTGTGTCTCTGATTGTGATTTTGGCTTCCACTACTTTTTCTTGCTGTTGGTATAACTTTTTTTTCCTTGATTTTGGTTCTCACTACTAGCCACCAATGTCATAGACTTGGATGACTTGAGAATTCCCATATCTATCAACTTGGATTGTTCCAACATCAATATTTACACAAATGCATCAAATGAAGACTTAATGAAGGCACTTCCCATGGTCAACCTATGAGTGTTGTAACTTGAAACAAAAGATGCATACTCTAAAGGTAGCCTCTTCAAGATGTGATGAATCAATATATCATCCTTCATGGGATTACCACAATCCTTAAGTAGTGCTCTCAATTCATTGGCTTTGTTGACATAGTCTTGAATTCATGTATGTCAAAATTCTTAGGATCTAATAGAAGTAGATCATCCTCAATTTGGAATTCCTTTTCCTCATCCACCTTACTATGCAAGCTTTCATGTTTCTCCCAAGCACTCTTGGCATCCTTAAAGTTGGAAATGTGGAAGAAGAGATCTCTATGAACACAACTTCTAATAATTCCTAAAGCTTGGTTGTATTTAACTTGCCAATCAACTTTTACATCAGCATCAGTGGGTTTTACAATTGTACCATCAACATATATATTTAAACATTTTTCCATTAGTCTACTCCATACAATATCTTTCCATGTATAATAATTGTTTCAAGTTAGAAGTGGAGTTTTAGGTGAACCCATGATGCAAAGAATTAAAAGAGCACAAGAGAGAAAGAGAGACACAAGAACACAAGACACACACCCCTATTCACTCAATCAAGGAACCCACCCTCCCTCCCCCAGAAAATGATGCTTTTGGCACTTTATATGTAGTGCATTTACAATAGGCCACTTGTCAAAATGGAAAAAAGTGGGCTTATGATTTTTCTATTTACAACCTCCTTTTGGAGTTCAAATCTAGTATTTAGCAATGTAGCTCAAATATACAACAAATTTGAAGTTTAATCAAAGCAATACAATGCAAAAAAAGGAACCATTTCTAAAAGTGGTATTTTTGTCAACACAAGCCTATAATCTGATTGCACATCTAGAAAGTAGATGAACAAATATGCACTTCAAAAAAAAATAGAACCTAAAAATGTATCCAAATGAGCTCGTACAAAGTGTTTAAAGTTGAAAAATGTAGGATTAGACAGGTATAATCACCAAAAACTAAAATTTTTGACAAATCCATGCACCAAAACCAGATTATAATAGTACCACTAAAAAATTTAGAAAATTCTAGCAATAATAAAAAAAAAATCACATGATTTGGAGTTCAAATGAATGAGATATGGCCTCCTAAAGTTAGACTGTCAAATTAAAACTACATATGGAGAGGGGTCTACTTAGCAAACTACGAGGTCAAATTTGATGTCCAAATAGCCATCACAACAATGCAATTTGGCCTACTAGTGACGGTCAAATGACTATCAAATTAAGGCTCATAAAAAGGTGATGTCAGCAAAAAAATGGGCCCACTAGATGAAGTGGCAAGTCATACTATATGATTAATGATGTCAACTATTGATGTGGACTCAAAAAAATTGTATCGAGGGGCCTACGTGGCAGTGCAACATGTTTGCTAACTGTTGCTAACTGGATATGATTGTGCACAGATGTGGCTTGACATGGACTACTATATGTTGATTGTACCTATTGTTGTGATGTGGCCGGGGTCTACGTATGTGGTGGGATCTAAGAATTTCAAGAGGTGGTGTTGGAAGAAGGGGCTAACAGGAGCTAGAGTCATTAGCAGGAGATTTTGATGTTGCTAACATGGGCTTTGGCCAACATGGGAGGGTTGAACACATGTCGTGGTAGGAGGGAAGCATGGGTGTTGTCGATAGTTTGCAATAGCTAGTGCAAGGTTGCCGAGAGGTGGGTGTGGGACTTTAGTCCAACATTCACCCCATTTTTTTCTTGTGGGGTATATAAATGGAAAATGCCACAATGTGTTCAATGGCTTAGAGGCTGCTAGATGTGAATTGTTGCTTTGTGTTGTTTCATGGCCAGAATAATTGTGACCACTGGTTAATTATGGAATATTTTTTCAGCTTAGATGAAGTCCAATCTGCTTGGAATATTGAATATATTGGTTTTTGTAATAGAATATCCTATCGGCACTGAGATTTGACTACCCAATTCTTACAAAAAAAATGCTTCTCTACAGGCCTAATAGGCCAAAAAAATTCAAAAAAGAATCCAAAAATTGTAGAGAAATTTTGAAAATTGCAAAGTCAAAAATTAAATACTAATCTGAAAATAAATTACACAGATCTAAAAATGATCATATAAAATTTTTCAAATTGGGCCTTCAGGTGTCAGTTTGCAAAAAAAAAAATTTCCTCAAATTTGACTATGGCCTAGGGTAGGCATATTTATAGTCAAAATTCATTGATTCAACACTTCAAATGCAATGGTGAGGTATACTTTGACTCTAGACACTCCCAATGACTATGATACTCTAGATCTAAATAGCGGTCCTTCAAGAGGTGAAGAAAAAATGGTCTCCAATGGCTATGTGAAGAGAAGCTCCCTCAGCTCTGATACCATGTAAGAATTTTTCTTAGAGAAAAATCACCCAAGATCAAGAAGCTCAAGCACTAGCACAATATGGACCAATAAAGTATGATCATAATTACAATATGAAATTGAATTGATGTGCATACACACTAGGAATGCCTGAATATAAAGGCCTCTAGACTAACTAGGAGTCAACAAACTAATAAGCCTCACAACTAAGCACATGTCCACCAAGAGTGGATTATCCTCCATTGAGCACAAAAGTTAGTGCAATAATGAGAGGATAAGCTTACATAGGTGTGCCATGTTAAAAGATGTTGTAAAGACCATGTGCTTAATTAGAGTGAAAACAACTATGTTGTCTACATGAAAACTCAAATAAATATGCAAAATCCTGTATTGTAGACACCATGTGCTAAATTAGAGTTGCTAACTCCTATGTTGTCAACAAAAAAAATCATATGAGTATGCATACTCCTAGGTGTCTAACTAATAATAATAAATTAATGCATTGACCTAAGTAAACTTAAGTAAAGTGTAATAATAATTAATTTTTTACACTAACAAAGGGGAGAGGGGTGAATCAGTTACCACAAAAGAAAATCCAAAAGTCCCTATAAGCTATTAGCGTAATATAAACTAATAACTAGTTGTAACTCGGTTAACACTAAAGATGTAGATCTTAAGATATTAAATGTGATTAACCTTACTTAACTTAGTTGTAAAAACATAAAGCAAATAATATTAACACATGCGACACCAAAATTTAACGTGGAAACCCAATTTGGGAAAACCACCAATCACAACTAGTTACTATTTTTCAATCTTCTGAAGTGAGCCCTATTAGGAGCCAATCAAGTTAAAGGTTACAAAACACATTGTTAGGTGAGACCCTTTTAAAGGATTTAATTCACCCCAGTCTTCAAACATTTCAATCTAGAAATGCCACTTTATTAGAGGATTTGGCATATAGTTGAACTAGGCTAACTCTATTAGGAGATTTGATTCAATGCAACAATTATTAGAGAGTAAAATTGAATTGACCTAATTGATAATGCAACTATCTTTGCTGATTTGAAATATCTATTTTAGCTTGATTTCTTGATCCTCTTTGATTAGAATGTTCCTTGTAGCTCAGTCAATTTGGCTACTCTATCCTCTTGCAGATATCCTTCCAATTCACTTCCTTAATTCATCTTCTTCAATCACTTGCTTGATTTTTTCAATCCTCAACTTGAACTTATATGAATAATCTTGTCGAGTTCACTTGAATATAATTTTGATCAAACAAATAGTAACCCTTAAGTTGGCTTGAATTAACCTATTGGTGCCCAAATTGGTAGATTAGGTTTCCTATGGAATGATGATCCAATTATGCAAATTCCAAATAGTAATTTACCAACTAACAGGTTCCACTCCATATGAATGTGAACCTATGCAATTCTAGCTCTATAGAACCAAGGTTGGTACGCCTATACCTCACACCCTAGAGGCTTTTTAGAGTAGATAATTTTGAGATTTATGTGTTTTAAAAGACTTTAAAAGTTGATAAAGTTTTGTGGTTATAATAATTGAATATATAAGTTATTTGTTGCCCTCTATCGATTGGATGTATGTTCTTTTTGTAATCAGCATGAATACTCAAAACAATAATCAATAGACCAGTGCCTTAATTGATGGATTCTTTATCATTCTTCTATCAATCATTCACAATGTTTAATGTAACCCTTAGTGACAAGAAATAAATCCCTTTGAGATAAATTTTTATCATAGTAATGATGTATGAATTGTTTGAAATGCTTAAGAAAATTCCAATATTTAATATTATTGAATTTAACTGCCCTCAAGATTCCAACAAGACAACAATGCAGATTGATCAGTCAATACCACTGAAATCTCTTATTACATTGACTTAATTGGACAATCAATTAAAGAAAACTTTGTAAATTTGATCAAAGGAAAAAAAAATGAGAGAGATAGAAATGATATCAGAAAAAGATCAATAGAGCACACAGATCCTTCTATTAAACTTGAAATTCTTTCACAACAGATTACATGTGTTGGTGGTGCATACGGATGACAAAATCCAAAGTGAACAATGGGATCAGTTTCTCTATATAAATTTGTATACAACATGTTGGATACAATCATTCAATTGTATGTTTTCTTTGATATTACACAAATTTCAAGTATACATGGAGCAATCAATATATATAGAGCTCACTCAAAAGTCAAAAGAAGTTTTAGTGTATGATGAGCATTTTGATGTTAACCAAGCTCACTCGGTCACCTAAGGAAAGTCTACATGGAACCAATGTTAACCAAGCTCACTCAACTACCAAAGGAAGTTTGCATGGAACTAGTATTAACTGAGCTCGCTCAATTACAAAAGGAAGCTTGAAGGAAAGTTATTTCTGAGTTAGTGTTGACCAAGTTGGGTTGGCTAATGAAGTATTTTCTTGTATCACTATATTTGATCTAATAGTTTTGTTGGTTAGTTCTAGTGCAATCATGAGATGAATTTCATTTGTTTGAAATTATATTCAAGCTGAATTTGTATATGAGCAATGTTAGTATGCTAATAGAAACCAAATTTAAATAAAGCTTCTACAAACTAAACAAAATTCATAAACTTCAAGATAGACTAAGATGAGCTCTCAATTGAGAATATGAGCCATTAATGGGCTCTCTCACTGAGAAGCTCTCTTGTTGAGTAGCTTTGTCTAAATATATAGAATGTATGCTCAAGCTTTATGCTTCAAAAAGGGCTTCAAATGGAGTTGGAATTTGGGTGTGAGTGTATGGTTTTGATGTAAAATGGCTTATTAAAATGGCATTATGACTTTACTTCATGGATTGTGTTAAAATGGCTTGGGGAGGATTCCTTAAATAGGCAAAGGGCTTGAGGGATCAAGGGCTAGGATGCAAGAATGGGAAAAAGCTCATGGAGGGCTCAAATTGCATGAGAGGAGAGCACATGGATTTTGCTTCCTTATAGCCAATCAGGGAGTGACACATGTCATAGGGTGAGAGGATGGAGGAAAGGGGAAGGATGAGTCAACAAAGGAGGCTCAAGGGATAAATCTTCATAAAGACCCTCATAATGGCTTGTAAGAGAAATGAAAGGGCTTTGGAAGAGTCATTTATGGCCTAGTGGGCTTCATAAAGTTTTATGGTTGGGATATTTTGAGGGAGATGAGAGAAATTTTGACTTGGCCTTGATTAGGAAGGTTTTAAGCTTGCTTAGGCTTGTGCAAATGATTAGAGGATGGATTAGGATGGTTTAGGATTAGCTTAGGGATAGGCAAGTGGATGGTATTTAATGAGGGTGGGTGAAGGAGGAGATATTTGTTAACTTTGGCTTGGGTTAGTAAGTTTTAACCCATGTTTAGGAAATGTGACAAGGTTAGGAGGGGATTAGGATTAGGTTTAAAGACATCTTCTAGAAGAGTCTAGACTTTGGATGAGGATAAAGGCTTTCTAGAATAGTCTAGAACTTCCTAGGATGAGGATATATTAAATTTTTAGGAAATAAATAAAGTTTTATTTATTTCAAGGGTTTGGGTTGAGGAGATATTTATTAAAACTTTTTTAATAAACATGAGGATTAATATTTAATCTTAATTAAATATTTTGAGTTGGGATTAGGGGTAGGAAATGATGGGATTAGCCTTTAATCAAAATTAAAGAAGGATTAGAAGATTTTGGAAGAGGTTAGTGGTCTTAAGGAAATTGGCCAAGTTTTGGGCAAAAAATAAATTTTTTATTTATTTTGGGTTTTTTGGTCAATTTATTAATTAAGTAATTAATAAATAAGGAAATAATGTTTAAATAAGATTTAAACATTTTTGGGAGGGATTCCTTAATTAAATATTTTTAATTAAGATAAAGGGATTTAATGGCATAAAAATAAATTAATTAATTAATTAAATAATTAATTAATAAATGATGATGTCATCAGGAATTTTTCAAAAAATAAAAATATTTTATTTTCTAAAGGATTTTTAGGTGTCTACAGAATTTACAAAGGTAAAACATATAAATATAAGGTCAAGTTGAGGATTAAATTGTGAAGAAGCATGGGATTGTAAAGATAAATCAAAGAAGTGAATTGGAAGGATATTGGAGTATCAAAGTTGACCAAGCTACAAAGAACATATTGATCAAGGACAATAAAGTATTCAAGCCAAAATAGAGATCTGAAATCATAAAATACAATTGCATCAACAATTAGGTCATACCATTGTTACTCTCTAATAATTGTAATAGTGAATCAAATCTCCTACAGAGTTAGCTTAATAGCTATTTTCCAAATCCTCTAACAATGTGGCATTTCTAGATTGAATTTTCTAAAGACCTATACTAAGGGAATTGGTGGTTTTTTCAAATTGGGTTTCCATGTTAAATCTTGGTGTCTCTTGTTTTCATGTTATTTGAGTTATGATTCTACAAATAAGTTAATTAAGGTTAATCACACTAAACATCTTAAGAAGAAATTATTTGAGTATTTTCCAAGTGACAGTAATTATTAGTGTTAATCAAGTGCTCCTATGTTAACTAAGTTACAACAATATTTTAGCTTCAGCAAAGTTTGGTTTTGAATATTTTTTTTGGTAATCGATTCACCTCTCCCTTGTCAATTACTCCTCTTATATTTCCAACAATTGGTATCAGAGTTTTTGGTTCTTGCAGAGAAGGTTTCAAGGACATAAGCTAAAGATCAAGATGTCTTACAAAAGGGAGATTCCTATATTGAACAGAGACAACTTCCAATAATGCCAAGAAGTTATGAAGCTTCATTTGGAAACCATTGGTGACACATGATTGAAATATCTAGAGAATAAATATTTGGCATCAACTGGAACTTTGACTATGGAACAACTTATAGAAAAGAAGATCCATAGCATAATGATGATTGAAATTGCCTCCACTCTTAATTATGCTAAATTTGATGAAGTCAAAGATTATGGCACTACTCATGAAATGTGGATCAAATTGAAGGATATTTATGGAGTTGATGATAATGTGAGGAGAGCTAAGGAAGAAATTCTTAGAGGTCAATTTGATCAGATGAAGATAAAAGAAGATGAGAACATTGCAAAGTAGAGTGAAATAATCAAAGCTAGTGTGAATACAATCAAAGCCTCAGGTGGGAAAATTGATGATTTAATAGTGGTAAGAAAGGTACTCAAAAGCCTTCTTCATGTTTATGCAATCAAAGTGTCAGCTATTCAAGAAATGAGATGTGACCCTAAGAATGATAAAACTTTGGATGCACTAGTCAGAAGGTCGACAACATTTGAGCGAGATAGTTTTGATAATTATGTAAAAGGAAGACCTTGAGTCTACTTTTCAAGCCAAACTATCACTTAAGAAGAAAGCTACAAATTATAAAAGCAAGAAGTCTGATCGTGAAGATGAAGATGGTTCTGATGATGATCTTGAAGTCATTGAAGCATTTCTTGCAAGAATATTTCCCAAAGGAAAAGGAACGTAAAAAGGCAAAATTCCTCTGATCTTCTTTTCTTGTGAAGAATTTGGTCACATTGCTGCAATACGTCCAAATAGAGAAGGCAAAGAAGAAAAGAAGAATGGAAATTAAAAATGAAAGAAGGACTTCAAAAGCTACAAAGACTATGAGGATAAAGGTAAAAAATATTGTTACATGGCTAAAGATTTTGGTAGTAGTGAAGAAGATGAAATGGTTTACATTGTTGTTAAGGATGAGTTAGATGATGAGAATGATAAGATGGCCCTCATTTGTGTTACTAAGAATGATACATGGATTATTGATGTTGGCTATTTTCACCATATGACTGATGATAAATCTAAATTTGAGCACTTTGAACACTATGATGGTGGGATTTGGAAATGATGAACCTTGTTATATGAAGGGAAAAGGTTGAATTGGACTAACCAATGATCTCACATGTGACAATGCTTATTGGGTTTAGGAACTAAAACATAATCTCCTTAGTGTGGCACAATTGAATAACATTGAATTCAAGGTAGAATTCATGAGTAGGAAAGCCAATTTGCTGGATGGAAATGGAAATCTAGTTGGGACTGGAAATCAAACAAGAGGTAATCTATTCTACCTAGATCTAGCTGTAAATTCATGTTTCATAGCTCAAGTAGAAGAAAAATGGTTATGGCATAAAAACTTGTGTCATTTGAATTTTGATAACCTAGTCAACATAAGAAAAGAAAAAAGCATTAGAGGCATTCCAAGCCTAAAGAAACCTAATATGGGTAAGTGTAATAATTCTCAA
The DNA here is from genome assembly GCA_028749045.1 of Cupressus sempervirens. Lineage (NCBI taxonomy): Eukaryota > Viridiplantae > Streptophyta > Pinopsida > Cupressales > Cupressaceae > Cupressus > Cupressus sempervirens. Next base: position 637,817,611 of record CM053792.1, read on the forward strand.
ATTAGAAAGATGGGAAAGAGAAGTTTTAAAAGAAAGAACAATCATTCTGAAGAAGTCTTGGAGCTAGTTCATAAATAACTTCATTGACCTATTAGCATACAAAGCTACTCTAGAGATTAGTACTTTATTTTCTTTATTGGTGATTATTCTAAGATGATGACACTTATGTATATAAAGGACAAATCAAATTCTTTTCAAAAGTTCAAATGGTATCTGGTTAGAGTTGAGAAAGAAATAGGAAAGAAACTAAAGTTTCTAAGGTCATATAGAGGAGGTGAATTCATCAACTCATCTCAAATGAATTCATTGAATTGAGAAATGAAAGAGGAATCAAAAGACAGGTATATGCACTTGGCGAATTTCAGCAGAATGGCATAGCAGAGAGAAAAAATAGATCAATCATGGATTGTCCAAGGAAACTAATGATAGAGAAGAATGTTGTTGTCAAATACTAGAAGGAATCAATCAGCACTAAAATTCATACCTTGCATCAAGTTCAACTGAAGAAGGACTCAGATTGAACACCTTTTGAAATATGGTATGGCTACAAACCTAATGTTTGTTATTTCAAAGTATGTGGAAGCAAATGTTATATTTTGAAGGAGTCAAGAAAAGGAAAATTTGATGTGAAAAGTGATGAAGGTATATTCGTGGGATACTCTCTTATAATATATAGTCCACTAATATAACTTTGGGGGGGGAGGGGAGGCGATGTGTTCAGGGGGGGTGAATCAATTATACAACTCTTATCACAAATAATATTTTTAAACAATCTTAACCATATGAGTAATGTAACCTAAAACCACAACAAGATACTCATACACAATAACACCAGATATATTAACTAGGGAAAACCTCGATGGGAATGGTACCCACAAGATGATGTACTAATATTAATATTCCTTGTTAGAGGATAGACCCTATTAGGATTCTATTACAACATTCATTACATATGGGTCCCTATTAGGAGACTTTGAATCCTTGTTAGGAGATTTCAACTTTATTAGGAGTTGTGGAAGACAATTGGACTCACTACCCAAATAGATTCAAGGGAAAGACCAATGAACCCATTGTCCAAATTATCTTAGCATTATTCCTTGTAGTATAATAGAACTAAATTTTACTTTCTTCCTCTATCTTTTTCCTCTCAACCAAACTTTTTCTCCTTTAGATCTTGTAACTAGATCTTGAACTATGCATCCAATAATCCCTTGGATCACTTACACACATTCGGTAAGAATTTTGTTCCTTTTGCAATTTTCACTTGAACAATGATCAGAATACTTGAACACCCATTACAATTAAGGAAAACATTTTTCCTTTATACCATATCTTCATAATAATTCCTTGAGTCAGCCTAGAGGCTTTCCCAATTAATTAAAATAAGATAATTAATTAAATTACAATTCCTATAGCACTGTCAGCTCATAGTTTATACAAAAATTCACACATGTGATACTAAGACTTATGCATTTGGTGACATCATCATCTAACTATCCTTTGTCACTACCTAATTTTACATCACTTCATTACATCTCAAATGTAAGGTAGACAACAATCATTAGGAATTGCTTTCCCAATACTCTATCTTTGAACTAATCTTTGTAAATTAGGTATAACTTGTGTACCCCATTGACTTTGACTCTGTTCACTTAACCATGTCATTAGGCCATTGTGTTGTACATGTCCATAACTGTGCATGACAAGACAATCAAACCATTGTCTGTATCATCAAGATTTATGTATGCTACTCTACGAGTTTTTACAAAAACAATGCTATGTTGACAACAATGAAAAGCACATCCATGAATGCAACATATCAATGATAAGCTCAAATTTCATATAATAGCAATGATAAACCAAAGTTTTATGACTCCAAGCACTCTAATTACCAAAGTGACCATTGAACCCTCTTGCATGATTAACTTGACAATAAATATTATTGATAAACATGGGATTGAAACCCTAACGAACACCTCTATCCCTTGAACTAATAATGGCAGACCAATTTTTTTGATAAAGGACACCAATAGGATGTATGATGATTATTTTCCAAAATGTGTTGAAGTTAAGAGTCTATATTTGCAAGCATTCCATGCTGAAGGCCATTGCCAGGTATTCTCTATCGAGTATACAAAATCAAATACTTGCATTTTTGTTAGAAAGAGGTGTGTCCCTAAGTATAGAAATGCAATGAATTCATCTCTGATCGTAAGCATACACTTATCCCATGATCGAGATCTACATGATATAGCTAGGCCAGAGCATACAATTTCATGCAAGACTGAAAGCCCATCCAAGAACACCATTAAAAGGGAATGAAGGTTTGATTATGCATATGCATCACTGTATGGCATTGAGGAGAAATTGTAGATTTTGTTTGTCTATCAAGAATCATCTCATTAGAACTTCAACCTAGTCTCCCTACACCAAAATTAAATATGGGATCAGGTATCTCTAGTTTGGAAACCCATAGATATGAGATACCTACATGGTAGCGATGTACATGGAACTGGTAAACATCAATTGGAGCAATATGAAGTAATTGACATCTGCAAAGTTGGAACCATGTGGCTCAAGTTTTATATAGAACATCCTTGGTCAATTCCTACATATACACATAAAGATCCCAAACTCAGGACACAATTAGACATTGAAAAAAATGTTGAGAGGAAAAAATGTGACTCATCACACAAGTAAAACATCTGAAGATGCCACTTATCAATATATACATTATGGAGATCTTGCATTCACAAGTTATAAACAATTAACAAGGTTTATAATATGAGAAAAGGTATGAACAAAGATATAAGCCATTTTCTCATTCCCAAGAATCGTTTTCCATAACTGTTTATCAATTACGAGAAACCAAAAAGAGATATTCTAGAGTTCTATTTAACATAGAAAATTAATCTTTACAAGGGTTCTTCTTTTTGGGAAGTCAGGAAGTTTTGAAGCTATGACTGTAAGGAGGAAGTATTGTTTGTAACAAAGGAGAGAGAAGTTTGTTTTGTAGTCTAGTTGCAATAGTAGGGGTGGAATAATATTATTGTTATTTTGTTATGTTTTTGAAATAAAATGAATATGCATGTGTTTGATCCTATGGTCTGTGCACTCGTATTTCTAGTTTAAAAGATCTTGTGGTCTTTTATTTCTTATTTCAGCTACAGTCACGTGTTATTACAACAGATTTGTGTGTATGTAATCTTTTGGTTCATGTACTCACATTTTTGCATAAGGGTGAACCCACAATAATGGGTTCCACTTTAGTGGGATGAACAAAAATGAAAAAAATTGTAAAATGGGAAATTAAGTTTACCATATGTTCACGCAAACATACTTATTATGTTCGCGCAAACTTTTTTAAAAATCATGTTCACATGAAAATATTTCGTATGTTCGTGTGAACATACATGATAAATATGTTCGCACGAACATATGAAACATTGACTTCCAACATTTTAAAACATCTTTTCACCCAATTTTTTTGGGACGTATGTTCATGCGAACATTATGTTTGTGCAAACATATTTTTATGTTCGCGCGAACATGATGTTCACGCGAACATACAAAATTACATTTTTTTGGGCCCCTTTTTTTTTTTAAAAAAAAAATTTCTCTTTCAACACCCATAATTGTAGGTAAATGATCTCCTACTGTAAAGTAAAAAATGCCAAAATGTGCTGCTTGGAGCAAGCTTTCTAACGACTATAATTGTAATACATATTTTAATCATTAAGGCTTTCAAATATGAGTTTAACTCATCATAGGTTCATTACCAATTGAACATCAACAGACTTCAACACCTTGGGAGAATTAGTAAATTAGGTCCAAAAAAATTTTAAAAATATGTAGGAACTAGCTTATTGAGATACCTTTCTATTCAAAAAAAAAAGGGTTTCTGATAAATTGACTTCAAATTATCTGTGTCAAACGAAATGTATGTCTGAATTACAATTTGAGTCACTTCAAAACTTCATAAACTATACAATATTCAACCAAAATAAATCAAACCAAATGCATCCTCTGGATATTGATGTTACGAATCTAACACCGAAACAATTACTTCATTATCATTTTTAGGAAAAAGTTATGTGTGTCAAATGGACTGTCACTCTTTTAAAATATTGAATTTTATTATGTACCACTTTTTGAAGGAGATGAAAAAATTGACATAAAATTTTTTTTAAATTAGATTAAAAAATATGGTTACAAAGTAGGAACAGAGTACTCAAAATCATTATTTTATGTCATCTTGAAATTATTTATAGTTTTCGAGATATAGTCACTTGAACGTGATGTTTGTTGCAAAAATATTGATTTCAGTGTCAAAATTGGTCAAAAAGTGGAACCCATTATTGTGGGATCACCCATAATGATATTTGTAACCCCTCCTAACTTTTCTATAATGCAGGAAGTTGAATAGGTGATCATAGGGTTATTTGTTTTTCTTCTCTCTTTATTCATAAACATGGTAATCGCATTCATCCCATGTTGATGGGTGGATGTTAGAAATCCTTTTGTGTCTTCAGGTTAAAGACATAAGCAGATATTACATTCATGGAATATCTCTTATGAGGGAGTTGTACCTCTCAATTCAGAGGAAGATTATCAATGAAATGATAATCTATCCAATTGTTAGTACATTTTGTTCTTCTTTTTGGCTATTTTGAGTCATCCTTTGTATTTAATTTTGGAAGGACAAATCTATTTACTAACAAGTCAAATGGTGTAAATGGATCAATGCTTGTATGTTAGGGCCTCACTTTTTAGTTATAATGAATGGAAGTCCTACAACATACTTTAGGTCTTCATAGGGTATCTAACAAGGTGATCCTCTTTCCCCATCATTGTTTATACTAATGGAAGAAGTGTTCAATAGGATCATCTCAGCTCAACATAGAATGGGATTTTGGGTAGGGATTGGCATTGGAAATTCTACAATTTCAGTGACACACACTTTGTTTGTAGATGATACTTTGTTGTTTGGTCAGGATAGTGTTAAGGAAGTGCAGAACATTAGGGACATTTTGGACCTATAGATAGAATGCTCAGGTTAAAAGACCAGTGCACCAAAATTAAATATCTTTCTTTTTTATACTAATACTATTGTCTCTAATAAAATATGCAAGATCCTGAAGTTTAGACAATAAATGCTCCCTTCCACTTATTTGGGAATACCTTTCTTTATTGAAGAAAATAAGAGTGTGTATTGGAAGTCTATTATTAGTACAATAAAGATTAGAACACCGACATGGAAGGTCATATGGTTATATTTGGTAGGCATAATTATGATTATTAAATATGTCTTTTCATTTGTTGGAAATATAAGGTAGGCTAGGCTATTGAGAGGGGAAAGGTGAATCAAGAACCAATAAAACTTTAACTCACTTCACCAATTAATCCTTCATATATTGTTCTAATCTAATTGCATGCATGAAAGAATAAAAGAAATAACATTCATAACACTTTGACACAAGATATGATGACCCAAAAACCTTCAAAATAGAAAGTAAAACTAGGGTGGGGATGATACCCACAAGCTTTAGTACTACAGTATAAAGTTGACCTATTAAGGCTTACAATTGACCAGTTCTAGTGATCTTCCGTTTTAGGAGCAATAAGGACTATTAGGGCCACCTTATAAAAGGATTTATAAACATATAGTGAAGTATGCACTCTATTAGGAGATTTAGAAAATGATTGTTAAGTCCACTTGGTTAAAAGATTTGACTAATGCACCTGTTAGAATGAATCAGTGGCTAATCTCTTATCTACAACTTTGATTTACTGAATGAGATTCCTAGAATTGCAATGATCACCTGACTTGTAACACACCACCAAGGGATCCAAAAGAATAAACCTAAAGTTTTACTAAGTTTTCCAAAAAAATTTATTTAAAGAAAGAACAACATTCACATAAAACATAAAGTAGAAAAAGCAATAACATACGATCATATGGAAACAAACATAATAGATTACATTCCTTAAGGATCCCACGACATTGAATCACATTTAAGTTTAATTAATACTAAGTCTAATAAATACCACATCCACATGAAAGAATAATTATAATTCCAAGTCCATTTAAATAATTTCCATTTGTTCTGAATGCCACTTGGCAATAAAATTCAAAATGCACAATCATCCACTGTGCATGTTACAAGGTATGAAAGGCTAAAAGAATATACATTTATAGAATAGATACATCATCCCTTTCAGATCCATGAAACAAGATACAATAAAATAAGTGAAAGCATCCATCATAAAGATATAACCATCCATCATAATACACAAAGATAGAATGAAAGGAAAAGCAGACAAAGAACTCTAGCCACAGCATCAACGGATGGATCTCAATGGTAAGAGTAAAAAGCACTACCACCTGACCATATGGTAACCCAAAAAGTCCCACTCCCACCATGCTAAGGAGATAGTCTCAAGTCCCAAATAGGATATCAATCCAAAAATCAAAAGTAATATCTAAGTCAAGGAAACCCTAAAAGTAATCTAACTCAAAAGTTCCAAGATAAATCAAACTCTAGACCCAAAGGCAAACATGTAGGAAACCTACTATGTAAGTGGGCAAGTATCATTGCAAAAATCAATGCTAGAGTTACCCTAGTAGTCTAACTTGATCCCAGCCCCCTAGTGACTCTATTTGGCACTAGTATCCTCTCATACTGACAAGGCATACTAAGGATGCATGGTTGCAACCAAGCACTCTCTCTACTCCCATCCTAGTTTGTACTAACACTCAAGGTATAGACAAGAACATACACAAACTCTTATTAGGTTCATTTTACTCTCATTTAGTGTAGTTTTTTCACTTACTAAACAACTTACAATGGGTTACCCTGGCAGCCACTTTGGGCCTTGGCCTCCATTGCAAACCACTTCCCGACATTACATATAGATAACCTACCCTAAGCTCATGAAATCATAAATCAAATAATCATATAATATCACCTCAATCCTATACAAGTGACTGGAAATTATCAAAAGATAATTCACAATAACCCATCAGTTCTCTACAAGCAACTAGAAAATATGCCAAAAATACTTATTGAAGACTCAAAAGTGGTTAAGTCAAGTATGTCATAACATCCATCTCATTATCCCACAAGGAAACTGAAAGCAATAACCAATAATATAATGAAACTCATCATAGATCATACCAACACATTTCCATGGTTGAGTTTAAAAGATAAAGATCAATTCATCATAACATCGCAAACACAAAACTCCCAAGCCTCTAGTAGATGTCCTAAAACTAGTCAACACTCTAGTCAACCAAACCCAAAACATAGACAACATACAAATAACAAAATAGTTTCATAGTTTGGTTTGATTTTGAAAGCACATAGTTGAGTCAATAGTAAGGTTTCAGTTTCTGGTTTAATGTATGTTTCAAGTAGATAAAACTCACAATTTACCCTTACAAATTAACCCATCCTTATATTTGAATAAAATGCACAATCACCCCTATTTGATTTTAAGTCAATTACTCTAAAATAATTTAAGGGTAATTATTTATTTAAATTATTAAAATAATTAATATTGATTTTTAAATAAATTAATTATAATTTAATTAAAAATAATATCATTAATTAATAATAAAATAACTCCAACACTTCATTAAATAATTTTCATTATTGTTTGAACTTAATTAAATATATTTAATTAAATTAATTAATAATTACATAAATTAACTATATTAATTATTTATTAAATTTATAAATATTAATAAAATTATTAACAAGATTAATAATAATTAACAATTTAAAATTTAATATTATTAAATATTAATAAAGCAACCTTTTAAAAAATAATTTAAAACAAATTGCATGTTATAATGTGCTTATATTTAAAACGCCCACCAGCCTTTGACCTATAACGGTAGGTCTAACAAGTTTAGCCTACTATTGCAACGTTAACTGCCAGTGGGTACGGGGCAGTGTGTGGGGATTCCCCACCCACTTCCAATATATTTATTTTATTTTATTTATTTATTTATTTATTTTATAGAATTTTATTTTATAATAAAATCTTATAAACACAACCCTCCCATAATAATTTTTAAAAATTTATTTATTTTTTTAATATAATTTTTTTATAATTAAATTTTATAAACACAACCCTCCCATAATAATTTTTAATAATTAATTTTTTATTTTTAAGTATAATTTTATTTTATAATAAAAATGTATAAACACAACCCTCCCATAATAATTTTTAATATATATTTTTTGGGATGTTTGATGTGTATGTTGTTCTTTCTTTTAAAAAAAATGTTTGAAAAACTTAGTAAAACTTTAGGTTTATTATTTTGGATCCCTTGGCAGGGTGTTACATGACTATGATAGACAAGTCTCTATTGTACCTTATACTACTTGTAGCCTTGTTCAACTTGCACTCATCTACTTCTTACTTCTTTGCATACTCATACTCAATTATATCTTGGATATGATATAATGCATTACATATATCAATCTAATAAAGTACATTATGGAGTTAGCTACAATAATAAATTCATCATAATTCAAAAAGTTGGCCCATTGCTATAACTCAAATTCTAAAGTCAACTTGGTGATGTTCTATGACACAGCAAACACTATCAACACTTGGCAAACTCTGGCACTTGGTTGAAGTTGAAGCTCTATCCATATTGATCACTTCAAGTAGCTAGAACTTGGCTAGCTCTATATGACTCAGTGAACACTAAGAAACTTGGTAGATACTAAATCACTCAGTTGACACTCCATGACTCGATCACCACTAAATTCTCTTTGTTAACACTGTGAGCTCACTAGACACTATGGAACTTGGTTAACACTACAAAGTTTGATTAACACTATGATCTTCATCACTTCGACTGGATAGCTCGGTAGACTTTGCTACACTTGGGTGATACTTTAAACTATCTTAGATGCTCTGTAGAAATTGTGAAGCTTGCCATGAACTACATTCTGACTATTTAACTCAGTAGTGATTGAAACACTTGATTAACATTGCTAGATGAATGATAAGCTCAGTAGTAATTGTAGAGATCAATAGCAATGTAACCAAATGACTAACTGTTAAGTCACTAATAGACAAATTGACCTTAATGTCAACAATCTCCCCCTTTGGCATTAGTGACAAAAGCATTATCATATCAAAAATTTGAATTCTCAGGTAAAAGTACAAAGTTGTGTCACCTTTTAAGCTGACTTATCAAAATAACTAAATTTGAGTATTTCTATCTGAAAATCATTTTTTTCCAAACATATGATATAGATAAAATCATTCTAGCTAAGTTATATATGGTCTCACACTTTTCCAATTGGAAATGTCTATTAAATGCATGTTTTATACTAGTTTGTATCTAGTTACTAAATAAATATAGTTATTTCAAAAAAGTGGCATTTCAATAAATCTTACTATTTTTTATGATATTTTTTTTATAACATATAAACACCATTTTATAAAGCTCAAAGTCAAAAATATTCTCATATAGATTTTATAGTTTTTTAATTAGATATACTATATTGTAATTAAAAAAGTCTACAAGGACATATTTTAACATTCAAAAAGATGTCAATTTTGAGAAAGAAAAAATTATTAAATCATATCAAAAAAATTTAAATCTAATATGACATTCTAGAGGAGAGAGTCCTCTTTTAGAATGTATAATTTTTCTCTTGGTTAGAATAGATTTGTTTTGAAAAATGTTGTGGGAGATGAAAACTATCAATTTGAGGTAAGTTGAAATTTGAATCATTATAAAAGAGAAAATATAGGTCTGAAGCTGATTTTTATTTTTGATTGTTCTAGCTATATATGTTATCTATAACATAGCTAAGATCAAGGTAGAATAAGTTTATTTCCATCTAGTTTTGTGGTGGGAACTAGAATCCTAATTTTCAGCATTTTTCAATAGCTAAAAAATTATCTATAAAAATTAGCAAAAATTATAATCCTAAATTTCACCCATTTCAACACATTTCATTAGTTTACTTCATTTTCAAATTCAAAATAATAATACCAATTTAATGTCATTGAAGGTGAACAGTTATACTTTTGTTAGCCTTTTCTTTTAAAAAAGGGTGATACAGGTTTGTTCTTTTACCCTCTCAAAATTACAAGTCAAAACTCCCTTAGTCAACAATCTCTATCTTTAGCTCAATTTTGACTAATGTCTATTGTTGTAGCTCGGTTACTGCTTACTTTATCCTTTTAATTTTACAAAATTTCTTTTGTAAACATAGTTTCTTCTTATCTATGCATGTGCTTCATATTACTACTCTCTCATACATATATCTCTGTTATACATATATCTGGAGTATGCCTTCTATAGAAATAATCTTCTCCCCCTTTATCAATAATATTATCCCTATTTTTTACATAAATGCCAAAGGTGTAAAATGTTTACAAGTTAATACCAAAATGTGACAAGAAATCAGTATGTACCTTCAAAATGGTTGTCATGATCATGTTCCAGTTCTCTTGCAATACATTAGATTCATGGAATGTTATCTATACCTTTGTTGATAATTCCATCATGTGGTCAGCTATGAAGAAGTTATTATCATGGACCAATGTTTTTGCATGTGCAATATGTTTTTACATTTCATCCATGTTTGGAAGAATCATGCCTTGGATTTCTACAAGTATGGCCCTAATTGTGGCTTCTTCCCTTAACAACTTTGCTTGTAGATCTATTAAGTATCTAATCTTTGTAAAGTGTTTAGAGCTAGAACTAGGATCAAGTGATAGTTGATGTACATTTTCCTTCATATCCTCATCTATCTTGGATAATGTATCCTTGATTTTATTTGTAAAAATAGATGTGTCACTCAATTTGACAAATAAAGAAAAAACATTATTTACAAATGTATCTACAGTAGAAGGAATAGTAGATAGATCTACTTGATTAATAGAAATCTTCTATGCTACTTGCTCCAAAATTTATTTTCAATTTTTCTTTTTGCTCTCTACAACAGTTTTTCTTGTCCATTCAGTTCTTCATTGTACTTGTGGACAATTTTAGCTAATTGATCTAGAATAGGTTGTTTCTCATCAACCTCAATACTTAGGGCATCAACAAATATGCTCTTGATGTCCTCAAGGACTTGATTAATCTTTTTCCTTTCTTCTCTAAGCTTCTATTGCTTAGCTCTTTTCTTCCAAAGTTCTCCATTAGTATCCATCTTTTCAGGAGTGAGGTTAGAGGTATCCTAATTTTGAATAACAATGTCCTCATCCAAATCAATGTCTTCCTCTTTACCCTTATCCTTATAAAAAAATAGATGAAACAATTTCTTTTCCCTTATTCAAAACTTCAATTCTTAGTTGAGACTAGGTCTCAACTATCATTGAACTATCCATGGTGGAAAGAATAGTTGAAAAATTAGGAATAGCACCAAATGTACTAACAGTAGAAATAACATTAAAAATAGGAATACCTTGTTGTTTCTTAGTCAAGCCTGATGCTAGAAAGACTTTCAACTTGGCAGATGAAGTGATAGACACTTTAGTCATTGAAATACTTGGTAGAGTAATTCCAAAGATTGGTTGGGTGATAGGTGATCCAAATATAACCACAACCAACTAGGTAGAAGCCTTCTCTAAGCCTATTGTACTAAGGCTTTGAACGAAGAATGAGGAAAGGAATTCATAAATTCTACTGCAATCTTTTCTGCATCAGATTCCTTAATTCTCTAAATTTTTGGAAGACTTCTTCCAATGGCTTCTTGTCCTTCTTCCTCATCATCAAGATCTATATTGTCTATTTCATCTTCGCTAATTTCTACTTCCTCTTCCACATCATCTTCTTTAGCATTTTTATCATCTACATGCACAACATAGTCACTAGGCTTGTGCAGCCCAATGTTGTTTTTCCATGTGGTAGTATTATACTTCACCATAGATTCTATGTCCTTTAGCGATATTAAACATGTTTTGAATTTACATGTGAAAGCTTCTTCTCATTCATTTTCAATGATTCCTTCTATTGGAAATAATCAAGACTACCTAGGTTACTGAGAGGGGAGGGGTGAATCAGTAACCTCAAAACTTTTGACAAAATTCAGCACTTAACAACATAATTCATTCACCATTAATTGGTCTAATCTATTGCATGCATGAGAAACTGAAAGATAAACATTCATGGCACATGAACACAATATTTGGTGACCTAGAAACCTTCCAAATAGAAAGTAAAATCTGGGTGGGGATCATACCCACAAAACTTCAATACTACAGTATAAAGTGTAAGGAAACTTGGCAACAAAGAATATAACCGTTTCCACATAACCCATAATAGATCTGAAATAAACATAAAATTAAAATAAACATGCAAGAGAATAGACAACATACTCACAAAATATGACACAAGATATACCCTATAAAACCCTCATTGAGGGAAAAACCCAGCCTCCAAAAGCATCCATCATCATGTATTATTCAGCAAAAATACCATTGCCATACAACCATGGAAGCCTTCATGGCCATAGCCACAACTGAGCAAACTATGTGAACAAGCATGAATCCACACATCCCATGCCATGCTTTCAACCTTCACAAATGTTCCCTTGGCTAACCTGTCAAGCCTTGTCCCACTTGACTCTTGCCTTTTGTCTTCTCCTTGTCACTCTCTTACTCTCACAACAACTACCCTTGTGGCTGCTTCTATAGTAGCAAGTCCCACAAAACCACCAAGTGGTATTATATAAACCATGTACTAAAACCATGTGCTACCTAACCCACTAACCCCACATTTAATATTGGGTATTTAATTCTTTTCCCAATATTAAATAATTACATTAAATATTTTCATAATGTTACAATACAACTCATCAAGAATATTCCATTAGAATCTTTACATGTTGCACGTCCATCTAGGCACAACATAAAATAAAATAATAAAATAAAAATATTATGCAATGTGTGCAACACCCATTATCTCAACAATCTCCTAGTTGTTGTATACATTGCATAGGGTCAATCCGTAGCCACACAAAAAATGAACAAGGGAACAATCCCTCCCAGCACATCCACCATCATGGATCAAAATACACCAAGTGCTCCATCCTGGTACCCGCAACAAAATCAAAGTATCCAGCATCTCAAACATGAATGATCTCACCTCCTATTATGCCACTCCCACTAGACATACATAGAAGCCATCCAAAGAGAAAGCCACCCAACCTGTCACATTAGAAGATCATAAAATCCTGTACCAACTGAAATTCCAAGCACAAAAACCTGATCCAAAGGTAATCACATGTATCCGTAGTTGTCAAAATATCCATAGCTGAAATAGCACTCATAGCAAAGTGCCAAACCCATCCAACTATCCATACCTCAAAGGTATAACAAGTGAATCTCATATCACTGACATATCCAATCTATAACCTGCAATCACAAGCCTCAAGAGCAATACCTACCACATATATACCAAGAAGCTCCCACTGCAAAAGATAATGTCAAATCTATAACCAATCCACTCACAACATCTCAAAGAAGTGAATCCATGTAGTATCAAGGACATCCACAATACATAAACTGATATCCTCTCAAGTAGCAAACCGCCGAGTAGACCAAGAGTGGGGAATGAGAATGCTCATCAAGATACCCAAGTCTCCAACCAAGACTCATCTAAGAACAATCTCCTCTCAAGTCCATATCAGGTGACTGCCCCTCGGACTTCCTACTGAAACCATCAACCATCCCAACAAATACTTCTCTAATCCAAGAGAAATCAGCATCACCACCATCTCTAAGTATCCATGAGCACCTGTAACCAATCAATCCATGCCAACTCCAAATGCAACATAGAAATATCATGAAGTATCCAGCTTATGATCAGTGTACTCAATACCAAGAAACTAAACCAAGATCAATGTCAAAGTTCCAACCATGGCCTCAGGAACATAAACATGACAACATGATCTTACCATCTCAACTAAAGAGATAACATGCTCCATATGAACATACTATAACATGTCACAACTCTAAACGCGTATCAAGAGTATACCATGACATAATAATGAAACCATCCTCACACCAAGGATAACATGCCAAATAAAAGCATAAACCACACCTTTGCCAAGAACCATGTGAGTCCTCAAGATGCAACCATCTCCACACACCATGAAGAAAACCATCTCCACATACCAGGAAGAACCATCTCCACATACCATGAAGATAACCAAGAACTCCATGAGTCCTCAAGATCTAACCATCTTCAAACACCATGAAGATAACAAGTGCACCATGCAAATGTCAAAGACGCTTTTGCAGCAATAGGATCTAAGACAAACCTCCAACATCTGCAAACACTCAATAAATATATCAATGCCAACAACTCCCACTCAACTGTGGTACCAAGTCACCTATGGCATCATAAAATCCATCCTCTCCAAACCAAGAAGATATAAACCAAACCAGGAACTAATCCTGCACTATCACAAGCTCCCACTAAACTGTGTATCCAAGCTATCCATGACATATGATGAACAAATCCATCCTCTAACCATGAGAATCAACCAAGGCTTCAAACTATCAAAGAACTCAAAGTGCACATCATGAGCTCCTCAAAAGGAACCAAATAACCATGATCCTCAACCAAGAAGATATACCACCATAACTGAATCAAAAATCCAAGCTAATGAATATCAAGGATGTACCTGTATATCCAATCATGTCATGCCAAAATTCATGACACCATGATCACATCCATGAACCGAGCATATGTCTCTCAAAGTGTCCAACCTGTCAGCATAGTCAACCACAATCCTCTGCCATGACTGTACCTGGTAACAACATCTCATCCCTTCTACATGAAAAAAATAGTAAATCATGTGACTTAGGGCATAGACAACCCAAATCCAAGCCACCAATTTGAATATGCATCAATAATGAAAGATCAATGGGCAAAGACAACCCATAACCAAGCTATAAATGCAACCTGTAAGTATAGACCGCTTACAACACTGCACAACTTGTAGACCCAACAAGTCATCATGTATATCCAAACCAAACACTAATAATCATATCATCATGAGACCAAACTAAAATATGAACTGAGTATATAATGACATCAAATCTTAAATCTCCAATGCCATAAACTCACAATGTTACCATAGTAAAAAATATATCTATAAGCTGTTCAGATAAATATATCACCAAATAAATCATGTCAAACCTGCACCAAATCTAAACCAATGTGTAGAGCTCTCCAAGAGCTTTCTGTTGACTACTCGAAGTCCAAAATCTGACTCTGTATGCCCAAGTTATGCCCTAATCCATGCTCAAAATAAATAACATCTATCTTTAGGGCTTTTAAAACCTGACAAAATTTTAAAATTATAGAACCAAACCTATACCATCTTGTAGTGCTCTGAATTAGCCTTTCAATGCCTATAAGAACTCTGAAATCCGATATTCTGAGAGAAAGTTATGGTTGTTTTACTAAGACAGTCTTTTTACCATTTTCAGTACAATTTTTCATTTTTAATTTTTTTTCAGTGACAAAAATTCCGATGGTATTAAATTTGATGGCTATCATGGGCTGAAACTAAAAAACTCTTTCATTTTCTCTGAACATGGCCAAACTAGGGCATATTATATATCAAAATTTATGGAAATGTTGACCCGGATCCAATGGTGAGGTCTGTTTTTACCCAGGAGGTCATTTTTGCAAGCTACCCCCAAAACCCTCATTTTAAATGAAACATCTGAAAAATTCTTTTGTCCAACAATTTCACATGCCCAAATCTTTTAACATCCCATCATCAAATCCAAAACCCTTAGATCTGCAATAAATCATTCATATATCTTGCCCTTTCCTTTTCTTTTTTTTTATCCTCTCATGCATTCCCATGGATTCAATCTAGGGTTACAAACAACACAACCATAGCTCTGATACCACTTGTAAGGAAACTTGGCAATAAAGAATATAATCGTTTCCACATAACCCATAATAGATCTGAAATAAACACAAAATTAAAATCCACATGCAAGAGAATAGAAAACATACCCACAAAATGTGACACAAGATATACCCTGGGAAACCCTCATTGAGGGAAAAACCCAGCCTCCAAAAGCATCCATCATCATGTATTATTCAGCAAAAATACCATTTCCATACAACCATGGAAGCCTTCATGGCCATAGCCACAACTGAGCAAACTATGTGAACAAGCATGAATCCACACATCCCATGCCATGCTTTCAACCTTCACAAATGCTCCCTTGGCTAACCTGTCAAGCCTTGTCCCACTCGACTCTTGCATTTTGTCTTCTCTTTGTCACTCTCTTACTCTCACAACAACTACCCTTGTGGCTGCTTATATAGTAGCAAGTCCCACAAAACCACCAAGTGGTATTACATAAACCATGTGCTAAAACCATGTGCTACCTAACCCACTGACCCCACATTTAATATTAGGCATTTAATTCTTTTCCCAATATTAAATAATTACATTAAATATTTTCACAATGTTACAATACAACTCATCAAGAATATTCCATTGGAATCTTTACATGTTGCACGTCCATCTAGGCACAACATAAAATAAAATAATAAAATAAAAATATTATGCAATGTGTGCAACACCCATTATCTCAACATAAAGTTGGTGTGTTAAAGCTTACAATGATCACTTTTGATAATCTTCCCTATTGGGAGCAATTAGGACTACTAGGTCCACCTTGTTAGAGGTTTTACAAACATACAATGAAGTATGCACTCCATTAAGAGATTTAAAGAAAAGATAGTTAAGTCTACCCTGTTAAAGGATTTAGAAACTAATTCACCTGTTAGGATGAAATAGTAGATCTAACTTACAACTGAATTTTTGATTAGATCCTTGAAATGCTGATCACCTCTTATGATAGATAAAACTTTACTATTCCTAATTTGACCTTGTTGTATGCCTTTCTTTGCTGTTGATTCACATTTTCATTCACTCTTCTCAAAACATTACTTCATTATCATTATTGGGTATGATACATCAGCTAAAACACAAGTTAACACAAATATTACTGTGTCGGCCCAAATGTAGAAACTCAGGTTCTATAAGCTAACTTAGTGACCTTCTAATACTCAATGTCCACTACATTACTTGGCATCATCATAAATTTGGTAGAAGTAGAGGCTCAGTTCATACTAGTCACTCAATGTAGCTTCAAACTTGCTGAACATTAGAGACTAGGTGGATATAGTGTAACTTAGTAGAAACTGAATACTATGTTTACCTTGCTTGCACTCGATAAACATTGTTCGTCCATCACTCGGTTGACACTAGCTTCACATCATAGAAACTGATGACTCGGTAGACACTATGAAATTTGGTAACCACTGACTACTCAGTGATAACTACTAGACTTCACACTACTTGTTTTCATTAAGCTTTAGAATGCTCAATGTGAACTACTAAACTACTAAACTCACTTGGCAACCACTAAATGCTCAATAAACATTGGAGACTGAATGATGAACTCGGTAACCATATAGAATTATGAATAATTAGTGTCACTAATGACAAACATAACTTAATGCCAACAATCTCCACCTTTGGCATTAGTGACAAAAACACTTATTAGTCAAAACTTATGTATAGTGACATACTAATTTTATTTTATTTTTCAAAATTTGTCTTTGTAATGCATTTGCACATATCTCCCCCATACAATGTACATATTATATAAGGCATAATACCATACTATATATATACAAATATCTCTTCCTAATTTCTCCTTCTTTATTATGTACTGTACAAGTGTCTCCACAAATATCTCTTTCTCCCCCTTTTAGACAGTAATGCCAAATATTTATATAGAACATACTTATACAGAGACACTAAAATGTGAAAGAAACTCAAAGTGTACCTTGAGAATAAGAGCTAATGTCTTATCACAATTCTCTTGCAAAATTTTGTAGGTTTGAACTACCACTTGGACTTCTGTTGAGAGTTCAATCATATGATCTGCAATTGAAAAATTGTTATCATAGATCAATGTTTTTGAATAGGCAATGTGCTTCTGAATTGAGTCCATAATTGGAAGCATCATATTTTGGATGTCTATAAGTGTAGACCTGATCCTTGCTTCCTCTCTCAATAATTCAGCCTACAATTCAGATAGTAAATTAACCTTCATGTGATGTGTTGAGTTTGAGCTAGGGTCAAGCTACAACTTTTGAGTGTTGGCCTTCAGATCCTTATCTATCTTATTTAGAGTTTCTTTTATTTCCTTAGTGTACTTAGTAACATCACATAGCTTGGAAAAAAGAGATGTTACATTTGTAAAATAATTTTCAAGATCAGCAAAATTGAGGAAAGCTCTACCTGATGAATAGCAATGTGCTCAAGCACCTTATTGTCAAACTTTTTCTTTGCTTTTTCTATCAACTTTTCTTGACTAGTAGAGTCCTCATTGAATTTATTTACTACTTCTTCTAACTATAACAAAATATGTTGAGATGAATCAATATCCATGTCTATAGCCTCTGTTAAGATATTCTTTGCACTTTCTATAATTCAGTATTTTCTATCCCTTTCTTCTCTTAATTGCTTCTATCTAGCCTTTTGTTCTAGAAGTTGGCATACCAATCTCATTTATTCCATAGTGGTATTATCAAAGTCCAACTTAGGAATTTCAATCTCTTTGTCCAAATCTATATCTTTTTCAATTTATTTTCTAGTAATTAGAAGTTTAAGTGGTGTCCTTGGTTCCACTTCTAATATTAGTACTTTAGACTTTGAAATAGAAATAATGGTAGAAATAGTAGGGCTTGCTGTAAAAACTTGTATAGGGCCTACCGAAGGAATACTAACTAGAGTGCTAAGAGAATCCAAAATTGATGTGCTACCCAAAATTGATGTAATTACAAGAGTACACACGATAGGATCACTGATAGAAGTATTTACAAATGAAGCACTTACACGAGCATGCAAAATTGAAGTAGACAAAATTGTAGAACTGGATGTTGTGCATACTATTAATGTCCCTGACTCAGGAGTTGAAGAAGATGAGGGTTGCAGCTCATTGGATAAAGTGGTACACACTTCCATCAGTGATACCCAGAGCTAAGAGGGTGCAAAGAGTAATTGATTAGATGATGTATTTGTTGAGGTTACAATCACACTTGCTAAAGCTGTCTCCATGCTAAATGATGTAGCAATTTTTGGAGGAGAGTGAGGAAGGGAGGCTATAACTTGTACAGCTATCCTTATTGGATCATTCTCTTCTTCTTCTCCTTCCTTATCTTCCTCTTTAGCTTCTTCCTCTTTCTCTTCTTCACCATCCTTCAATGCCTAATAATCCTCAGCATCAATACTGACACAAGGTGTATTATCATCTTCATTATCACTATCATCATCATCATTTATTTCCACTAGATCCTCACTTGGCTTATGCATATGATAAACATTTTTCCACATAGATGTAGCATCCTTGACTACATGTTCAATATCTTTCACCAAAATCAAACAAGTATGAAATCTCATCATCATCTTCTCTTCATTTTTCTTCATTGCTTCCTTAACCTCAGTATTGGTAAGATTTGGTAGCAACTATCTCAAAGATTGCTCAAATATATCCTTGGCTATCTGTATAGCTGATTCCCATCTAACCTTGACCTTGTCTAACAAAACTGCAATGATTTTTAAAGTAAACTGATCATGATGAAATTTCTATCTTCCTAACT
The DNA here is from genome assembly GCA_028749045.1 of Cupressus sempervirens. Taxonomy (NCBI): domain Eukaryota; kingdom Viridiplantae; phylum Streptophyta; class Pinopsida; order Cupressales; family Cupressaceae; genus Cupressus; species Cupressus sempervirens. The sequence continues at coordinate 637,837,307 of CM053792.1, forward strand.
TGTCCATGATCAGGTCTTCAACCTCTTTCTATTCTACTAGAGTCTTGGTTTCATATTTGAGTGCTTTGAAGTTATTGATTCTAGCACCTACTCTTAATTGATTGAGTCTTTCCTGAAAAGTGGGAGGAGGCTTATTAAACATAACTTCACTATCTCCTTTCTTCTTAGATCTTCTAGTAAACACAATTGTTGAGGCTTTAGGTGGCTTAGTGATAATCACCCTGCCTTTCTTTTTTATAGGATCTTCTTCCTTTTCTGATTCCTTCTCTTCATCTTCTCATTGGTTTCATCAATATTAACCTCATAGGGAAGATGTTTCACCCATAATATTCTAGGACTAACTGCCTGAATGTACACTCTGTCATAGTCAACCATAAAATAAACATTATCCTTGTAGTCTTCAACTAGTTTTGGTGGAATCTGAAACTTGTTATTCTTCTTCTCTTTAAAGACTTCAAAATAGTTATCCATTATAATATCAAAATTCTCACCCATTTCTGCAATGAACTCATTAATTTGGTACAAAACTAGAGTGTCCTTTCTCCATACCATTGATCCTTTGGGAGGGAAAAAATTTTGAACATAAAAGAACAAGCAAGTTAACAAAGAGCCAAATTTACATAGATTATTCTTTGAGGTCCTTATACTTTCCATGTTTTTGTTCAATTGATTCAACATTAAATCTGCCAAATCAAATTCCAAATTCTTCTTTACTACCTTGTAAGCTAGGTCCACAGCCTCACATGGCACACTATTCAGTCGACTGGAGTTGTATATCTTATGTGAAATGATATGAATATCAAACCTAAGTTCCACATCAATTACATTGCTTATTTTTAATCCTCTATCATCCCACTCGGCTAGGGTTTTCTTCTATAGCTCATCCTGACCTAGGGTTTTGGTAACTTTGGCCTTATTGAGCATGGAGAGACTAGTGATTCTATGAATCATCTTCTTCATTATCAATATGGGTTGCTCTAACCACAACTAACCATTATGCACATAGCTCAAAATATATCTAATCCATTTGATTTGGAAGTTTCTTGGCAGGTGTGGAATGTGGATCAAGTCTTTCTCCTCTAAATGTTTATGCTCGAGTTTTAGGGTTCCATCCACACAACAGTTCTCCTAGGGAACTATCTATTTCTAGGGTTCTAATTTCTTGCACAACACATTTGAAATGAGTATGAATATCATTTATACCTTTTGTGGAATTTGTGACTGAGCTACATTAGGGTCGAGTGATTTCGCAATTGTTGGCACCAATTTGAAGTTCGAAGCCTTCCATTTGACACCTTGCACCAACATCTCAAACCTTTCTTCATCTTGTTGCTACTACTAGTGGATGCCATGATCACTCAATAGACTGATAAATTTTTCTTTGGAAACTTCACTGAAAATTTTGCTCAAGATTGCTTGGATGCTCTATAAATTTCTCTACTCTGGGTATACTAAATTCGCAGTGAAAATGAAGTAAAATTTTTTCCTTTTGATGAAAAAATCTTCCATGAATGCTTGGTACAATGAGAGCCATAATGGCATAGTGCTTGATAGGCTATCATCCACTATCTGTCTGTATAACTTGGTAGAACCTTTTAACTCGGTAACCAAACAAAACTTTGTTATTCCCAATCTCACTCGGTATAATCTAGCCTTGTTTGGTGTATACTAATGTGAAACTTCTATGATCCCTCTGTATCTGAAATACTAATTTGGATCTTTTGCTTCCTTCCATTGGAACTATTTAAGATGTGATCCTTAGAGTACAATTTCAGTTCTTCCCTAAGAACTTAATTGGAGATGGTGGAGTCACCCACTTTTTGAGTGACATGATCATCATTTGAACTAGTTTTCTCGGTAGATTTGGGAATCCACTATTGTCTCATCTGCTTCTTGATGCTATCAGCTTTAGCTTTCTTTTCATCTTCAATTATACCTATATTCATGCAATTCTTAGCTATATGACCAAGTTCAGTGCATGTGTAACACCTTATTCTAGTATCATTTCTTCTCAAGTGATGCCTTGCATGATTTATGCCAATGTGTCCATATTCTCCATAGTAATGACATCTACACCAAGTATCGTAGTCCCAACCAAATATTGCCTTTACAAATTGTTCAGCTGGATTGAATGGTTTAGATTTGCATTCAGATGCCTTGTGACCTTGTTTCTTGCATTTGTGACATTTACCTTCAAACTTTGGTTTTTCTTTGCATTCATTTTCTTTATGACCATGCTAACTGTAATTGTAGCATTTTCCATTGAATTTTTCCTTTCCATTGCTCCAATATTTTTTTGATGTATGACCTATCTTACCACAGTGATTGCAAGTAGGTATTTGATTCCTTTGAGCACCTTCTTTGGAGGATTCACCTTCTTCTTTGTATCCAATTCCTGCTTTACCCTTTTGCCTATAAAGATTTTTCTCACTTTGTTGACTCAATTAATTCATGTTTGCTTGGGATTTCATTATTCTTTCATTGAGTTTCTTATCAGAATTTAGATCAACCTTTAACCTTTCATTTATTTGCCTTTCAATGCTGAAATCATTTCTTAACCTTTCATTTTTAGATCTCAAACTCATGATTTGCTCATTTGCATTGGAGAGTTGATTGATAAGACTTTCTTGTTGAAGGGATTGATTTTGAGTTTCATTGTTTCTTTTCTCCAAGTCTTCATTTTCCTTATTCCTTTGTTCCAAGATTTCACACAATCTTATTGATTGAATTACCTATTCTCTTTTCAATTTTCTTACCTCTTCTTGTAAGGAGCCATTATTTTCTAGGAGTTCTTTAATTGCCTCATTTGCTTCATCTGAACTACTTGAAGGGAAAAAGTCTTCAATCTTTTCTTCAACTTATTGGTGATCATTCATCTATTTTTCAAGTTCCTTCCTTCTTTTTGGGGATTGATAAAGATGTTTTTTTGCCTCCTTGAGTTGAGCTATGGCCATCTCTAGATCTAGCTTCTCATTATCAATAGTTTTGTCAAGTATAAATACCTCTATTGTCCTTGATCTTTGCTCAAGCTGTCAAACTTTATCAACTGAGAACCATAAAGCTCTAATACCAATTGTTGGAAATAATCAAGACTAGCTAGGTTACTAAGAGGGGAAGGGTGAATCAGTAACCTCAAAACTTTTGACAAAAATCAGCACTTAACAACATAATTCATTCACCATTAATTGATCTAATCTACTGCATGCATGAGAAACTAAAAGATAAACATTCATGGCACATAAACACAATATTTGGTGACCCAGAAACCTTCCAAATAGAAAGTAAAACTGGGGTGGGGATGATACCCATAAAACTTCAATATTGTAGTATAAAGTTGGCCTGTTAAAGCTTACAATGATCACTTCTGATGATCTACCCTATTAGGAGCAATTAGGACTATTAGGTCCACCTTGTTAGAGGTTTTACAAACATGCAATGAAGTATGCACTTTGTTAAGAGATTTAAAGAAAAGATTGTTAAGTCTACCCTATTAAAGGATTTAGAAGCTTATTCACCTATTAGGATGAAATAGTAGATCTGACTTACAACTAAATTACTGATTATATCCTTGAAATGTTGATCACCTCTTATGATAGATAAAATTTTACTGCTCCTAATTTGACCTTGACGTATGTCTTTCTCTACTGTTGATTCACATTCTCTTTCACCCTTCTCATAACATTATTTCATTATCATTCTTGGGTATGATACAATACATTACATATATACCATCCCAATTCTCATAATTACAAGGTCAGCTAAAACACAAGTTAACAAAAATATTACTGAGTTGGCCCAAATGTAGAAACTCGAGTTTTGTAAGCTGACTTGGTGACCTTCTGATACTCAGCGTCCACTACATTACTCAGCATTGTCATGCATTCGGTAGAAGTAGAGGCTCAGTTCATACTAATCACTCAATGTAGCTTCAAACTTAATGAACATTGGAGACTCAGTGGATATAGTGTAACTCAATAAAAACTAAATACTATTTTTACCTTGCTTGCACTCAGTAAACATTGTTCATCCATCACTCGATTGACACTAGCTTCACATCATAAAATTTGATGACTCAGTAGACACTGTGAAGCAACATAACCACTGACTGCTTGGTGATAACTATTGGACTTCACACTACTTGTTTTCACTCGGTAACCTCTAGAATGCTCAGTGCAAATTGCTGAACTCACTTGGAAACCACTGAATGCTCAGTAAATACTAGAAACTAAATGATGAACTCGGTAACCATACATAACTATGAATAAGTGTTGTCACTAATGACAAACATAACTTAATGCCAGCATCGTTCACCTCTTTTTCATTGAGACTTGGCATAAGATGTCTCAAGGTTTGTTTATTGATGTCTTTAGCAACTTTCAATGTATTATCCTATTGATATTTGGCTTCTTTCAGAATTTCATTAGGAACTTGTTGTGCTAATTCATCAGATGAGTACTTCCATTTACCCAATTTTACCACAAGGCCATCCTCAATTTACTTTTTGTTCTCTTGGCTCCTAGTCTCACACTTGAGAGACTTGAAACATGTCATACCTATTCCCTATTCCAATTTCTTTGAATTTTTATTGAAGGGTAGAGGAAGACCTTTGAAATATAATCTTTTTAGCTTCATCCTCTTCACCCAACTTTAGTTTCCTCTTGGATTTGGTAGATCTTCTTGTGAACATGGTAGGGGAAGATTTTGTAGGTTTTTTATTATCACCTTTCCTTTCTTATTGGGAGGTTCCTCTTCCTCATGTTCCACTTCCTCTACATTCTCTTCTTCATCTTCATCTTCAACTAAGTCATCTCCCTTACCTTCAGTAAGAAAGAGAGGAGAACTTGATTTCTTAGTGTTCTTCATTATTTTCTCTATCATTTTCCTTCCTTTGTTCATTGCTTGGGGTAACTTAATCTCAAGATCAATTCTAGCATTAGCCTCTTCATATGTTCCAAAATATGTTGCGTTAGAATCCAAAGGTTCATTTGGTAGATCCTCAATGATATCCTTGGTTTCATCTATGTTAACCTCATATTCTAGAGGTTTAACCCATGCCACTCTAGGCCTGACTACTTGGGTGTAGACCTTGTCACAGTCAACCAAAAAATAGATATCCTGCTCATAATCATCTACTAGTTTCCTTAGTATCATATGCCCACTTTGCATTTTCTCCTTAAATTTCTCAAAATAATTATCCATAATACTATCAAATTTTTCTCCCATCTTGACTATAAATTTATTGATTTGATACAATACTAGATAATGTTTGTTCCATACTATAATTCTTTAGAAGGTAAAAAAAATTGAACATAGAAGAATAAACATTTCAAGAGAGAACCAAAATTATATCGATTTTTCTTGGAGACTCGAATACTCTCCATGATCTTACTCAACTAATTTAGTAGCAACTCAAAAAGTTCAAAGGATAACTTGTTCTTAACCACCTTGTATGCCTGGTTAACTTCTACGCACTATATGTTATTCAACTGGTTTGAGCTATAGATTTTGTGATCCATCACATGGATACCAAACTTCAATTCCATGTTAGTTGCTCCACTTAGTTTCATGCCTCTTCCATCCCATTTAACAAGCGTCAATTTTCCCAATTCAAACCAACCTAGGGTTTTTGTGGTCTTTTCTTTGTTCAACATGGATAATCCAGTAGTCTTGTGTATCATCTTCTTGGTTATCAAAATAGGATGATCTAACCATAACTACATGTTATGAACATGGCTCAAGATGAATCTAATCCACTTCACTTGAAAATCCCTCAGCATATGTAAAATATGAGTCAAACCCTTTGTCTCCAAATGTGTATGTTCAAGTCTTAGAACACCATCCACACCTAGTTCATTGTATACCACATTCATCTCTAGAGTTCCCAAATCTTCAATAGAATAGTGATAAAATGATAAAATGTCATGAACAAGGAGTACCTTAAGTGGAATCTGGGATTGCACTCCAGAAGGGTTGAGAGCCTCTGTAATTACTGGTGCCAATTTGAATGTGAGAGCCTTGCAATCAACTCCATGAACCAACATCTCAAAAAATTTCTTAATCTTTCTGCTAGAAGATTCCATCGCTCAGTGGGGTTTCAAGCATGGAAAAAATCTTCAACAAAAATTGCTTAAATAGCTTAGGGGCTTTTAATTCACTCTTTTCTCTGAGATCTAAAAAATTATGGTGGAACAATACATTCAATTTCCTCCTTTTAACAAATTTTGTCTTTTTGATCTCCATTAATGCTTCATGCAAATGCTCACTTGGTGATAGGTTGTCCTCCACTTGGTTTGGTCTTTAATTCTAAGAAGACACCTTCAACATGATAAGGTTACCATCACTTGGACTGAACTCAGTACTTGATAGAGTCACCAACTTGATATTTGCATCCAAAAAAGATTTGCAACCTAACCTTGCTCAATAAGGTCATACAATCCGACCTTGCTCAGTAAGGTCTTGAATTTCCATCACTTGGTGATCCTCATGCATCTTGAATGTTAATATGGATCTTTCTACTTGCTAGCTAGAACTATTTTTAGATGACTTCTTCTAAATCACAATTCTAGTGATCTCCATAGGGAACTAAGTTGAAATGGTTGAGTCACCCAACTCATTAACTTGGGTGTCAACAAGTTCATTACTTTGGCTTGCATTCTCTAGAGATTTCTGCATCCATTGTTGCCTTGTTTATTTTCTTATGTTGTCAGCTTTAGCTTTCTTTTCATCTTCTACTCTGCCTCTATTCATACAATTCTTGGTGATATGTCCAAGTTCGATATAAACAAAACATCTCTTTTTAATGTCTATTTTCCTCATATGATGTCTTACACAATTTTCTCCATTTTTCCCAAAATCACCACAATAGTGACATCTACACCATGTGTTGTAATCCCAACCAAATATTTCTTTCACAAATTTCTCTATTGGGTTTCACTTCTTGGTCTTGCACTCTGAAGATTTGTGTCTTTGTTTCCTTCAATTGTGACACTTCCTTTCAAACTTAGGTTTCTTTGTGAGTTCACTTGCTCTATGGCCATGCTTATTACTATTATAACACTTTCCATTGAATTTTGATTTTTCATTTCTCCAACACTTATTTGATGTACGACCTACCTTACCACAATGATTGCAAGTAGGTCTTTTATTCTTTTGAGCTCCTTCCTGAGATGATTCACCTTCATCTATATATCCTAATCTAGCTTTTCCTTTGTATCTATATTGACTTTTCTCATTTAATTGATTCATGTTTTCCTAAGATTTCATTGTTCTCTCATTGGTTTGCTTTTCCATGTTAAGATCATTTTGCAGTCTTTGATTCTCTATCCTTAGATTGATAAGCTCTTGATTTGCATTATTGAACTAATCAATAAAGTCTTTTTTCTAAAGGGATAGTTGTTAAATTTAATTTTCCTTTTCTTCTGTCTCTACTTTTTCTTTGTTCTTTTTTTCCATGACTACACATAATTTGACTAATTGAATTTCTTGTTCTCTTTTCAACTTTCTAACTTGTTGAAGAATGAGATTCCTTTAGCGTAGGTCTACGATTTTTGCATCAACTTCATTTGAAATTCTTTTTAGGCATAAGTCTTCAATTCTTTCTTCAATGTAGAGGTTGTCATCTATTTGAGCTCTAAGATCTTTCCTTCTTTACAAGGGTTGATAGAGATGCTCCTTTTCATTCTTGAGATGTCCAATATCCAATTCCACATCCAACTTCAATTCTCAATAGCCTTTTCTAGCCTATACATCTTCATTGCCTCTCACCTTTTCTCAAGATATGAGAACCAAAAGCTCTAATACCAATTGTGGGGAATATAAGGTTGGCTAGGTTACTGAGAAGGGAGAAGTGAATCAGGAAGCAATAAAACTTTAACTCACTTCACCTATTAATCCTTCATATATTACTTTGATCTAATTTCATGCATGAAAGAATGAAAGCAATAACATTCATAATACTTTGACACAAGATATGGTGATCCAAAAACCTTCCAAATAGAAATTAAAATTGGGGTGGGGATGATATCCACAAGCTTTAGTATTGTAGTATAAAGTTTTCCTATTAAGGCTTACAATTGACCATCTTCCCTATTAGGAGCAATAAGGACCATTAGGTTCACCTTATTAAAGGATTTACAAACATATAGTGAAGTATGCACTCTATTAGCAGATTTAGCAAAACACTGTTAAATGCACTTGGTTAAGGGATTTGATTGATGCACCTATTAGAATGAATTAGTGGCTGATCTCTGATTTGCAACTTTAATTTTCTAAATGAGATTCCTTGAATTGCAATGATCACCTGACTATGATAGATAAGTCTCTATTGAACCTTACACTGGTTGTAGCCTTCTTCAACTCACACTCATCTGCTTCTTACTTCTTCACATAATCATACTCAACTACATCTTGGATATGATATAATGCATTACATATATATCAATCTAATTAATTACATTCTGGATTCAGCTACAATACCAAATTAATAATAATTAAAAAATTTGGCCCATTGCTGTAACTTGGGTTTTGAAGTCAACTCGGTGATGTTATGACATGTGCAAAACACTATCAACACTCGACGAACTCTGGATCTCAGTTGAAGTTAAATCTTGGTCCATGCTAATCACTTTGCATAGCTGGAACTTAGTCATCTTCGTATGACTTAGTGAACATTGAGGAACTCGGTAAATATTGAATCACTCGATTAACATTGCATGACTCGGTCAACATTGAATTCTCTTCATTAACACTATGAGCTCAATAGACACTATAGAACTTAGTTAACACTACAAAGCTTGGTTAACACTAAGATATTCTTTACTTCTACTGGATAGCTTGGTAGACTATACTACATCAAGAGATAATGTAAACTATCCCAAATGCTTTGTAGACATTGTGAAGCTCAACATGAACTGCATTTGATTGTTTAGCTTGATAGCAACTAAAATGCTTGGTTAACATTGCTAGATGAATGATAAGCTCAGTAGAAATGTGACCAACCGACTATGTGTTAAGTCACTAATAGATAGATTGAACTTAATGTCAACAATCCACACCTAGAACTATTTATTTTCTCTCCTACAATCTCTAAGTGGTGTGATCAAACAAATTTAAAAAATTATAAGGGGTTTTGTTCGGTCTAACAATATGACTTGGGAAAAAATGGTTCCTCTTATATCCTTGTAGGAGATGTCTTTTGATAAGCTTGAGGGAGGGAGTAATGTTCAAGACCTTAGAAAAAGAAATAAAGCATTTGGTGGGAAATTTTTATGGCAGGTGTATTAGAGACCTAATAATAGATGGTATCAAGTTATGTAGGCAAAATATTTGGATTCTCAAGATCCTACAAAGATTGTTTCTTCTCTTAATACTTTGAAGTAATTAGCTATCTAGAATTTCAAGATGGATTCTCAAGGCATTTCCACTAATTTCATCGCTTGGATAGTAAATAATGGAGAGAAGGATTTATTTTGGGAAGATTTATGGAATGATTTCACCTGCTTTATTTCTATTTTTTTTGGGGGTGATTGCATTTTGATCTTCAAAAATCATTGGGAGAGAGTAGAAGTGGATTGTGTTAAGTTATTATATGTCTTTATAGAGCAACTTGAATGGAAATATCCTAGAAACATTCCTATTTCTTATTATGCTAAAATTGCATTCAAAAAATTGCTAGGTGTCAAGGAAGTATTCATTTCAAATCAGCTAGATATAGTAATATATGCTCTATAGATAAACAAGAAATATTCAATTAAAATGGTTTATAAGGTTCCTAGATGCATGGTGGAAAAAAAATCTAAGGCAAGATCCTTTTCTTTCTATTGGAGTGCATCAATACTTCCTAAGGTAGGATGTTTTGCATTGTTGGCCCCAAAAAGGAGAGTATTAAAAAGGGACAAGTTGAAAAAGCTTAATATTGCTTAATCTTTGAATTGTGTTCTTTTCCAAGAGGAAGAAGAGGAGATTGATCATCTTTTATTACATTACAAGTTCGCACAATAGTGTTGGAGTCATATCCTTCAAAAATCATTGATATGCATGCCCCTTCCAAGAACTCTTTGGGATCTCTTCTATGATTTTCCTAGTATTAATTCACATTATTATTATTATTGGAGGTGTTCCATGGATATAGTGCTATGGTTAATTTTGTGGGAACATAATCAATGAATTTTAAAATAGATATCTTCCACAGTGGAATCAGTGCTTAAAAACATGAAGCTTTCTATTGTTGAGGTGGCTTCAACATATATGAGGCATACAATTGAGCATCTCCTTATTACACCCTAGAATATTTTAGTGGAAAATCATTGTGACTCCTTACCATCCCCTTCATTTTATGTTATGTGAGTCTTCCAAAAGCTTCTATGGATAGGATTAAAGTTAAATGGATAACCCGAGATATTCATCATATTAAACTCAACTTTGATGGGTGCTCCCATGGGAATCCTTGAGTCTCTAGGATTGGTGTATGTCTATGAGATCATAAAGGTAATGTTGTCTCATAATTGGCCCAACCTATACCCTAGAGCAGTAACAATGTAGCAGAAGCACTTGCACTACGTCATGGACTCAGAATGGAAAATGAATTGAATATCAGTAACATTATAATTGAAGAGGAATTGATGGTGGTAATTAATGTGCGTATTAAATAATATTGGTAATTGAAAAAATGCTTATAATCTAAATCATTTTTGGAGCATTATTGACTCAATTTCAAGTTATTCCCTCTCTCACACTTTGTGGGAGGACAATTATGTTGTTGATACATTGTCCAACATTGGGTGTGGTGGTATTTCTTTAGATTTTAAATCATTTCATGATGACTTGGTTAAGTGTCCTTACCTCCAATTAGCCATCAAAAATGATAAAGTTGATTCCAAACGTGATATATGAGATGTAGGTGCCACATTGGACTCTAAGTAGTAAATTCAAAGTACTCTAGAAAATGTAATTGAGGATTTAAATTCTTTCACTTCAAAATGCTCTTGTCATTTCAGTGTGTTAAATCGTAATTGGTGTACTAAGGTTATCATTAATAGTTGTGGTATGCAATGGGGATTTGGCAATAATTTGGTGGAAGTAAACAAATTATTTTCAGATTTTATTTGGGATTAATCACACAGGTCGTACCATTCACCATATATAGACAATTATGAGTTGGATCTTGGGTAGTTACTATTAGTCATGGTGTACTTAGTTTTGTGAGGAAGGAATATTTGCATCAAACTAGATCATATTTGGGGATTTTATGTCAAAGTCTATGAGTACATAGATGTTATGTCTTATCTAGGAATGAGTGCTTTGTGGTTTTAAATACAGCACTCTTTTTGCCATGTTTTATTCAAGCTTCAATATCTATCTTTAGTTTCTAGAGTTTGTGAGAGTGTGTTTAAACATGGAATACAAGCCTAAAATTTACAGAATACATATTTCGGTAATATTTTGGGAAAGACCATTTGATGGGTTTCTCTTAGATGATATGTTGAATTTAGCTTTCAAGATGCAATGTGCTTACTATGCTTGCAGTATCAGAATTGCTTGGTATGGATATTTTCTTCAAACAAGAGAATTGATTTATATTTATATCTCATTTAGTGTTGATTTTTCTATCCAATATGGTCTACTTCATGCCAATTGCTTTGAAGTTTGAAGAAGTTGTTTTTAAAATCATAGGCCAAAATATGATTGGAGATGAGAAAATTGTTCTCGTGTTGTAGAATTATGATTTGTGCTCAAGTGTCACTCCATTTGGGGGTATATTGGTGAGAGAATTGTTCAAATAAAAAAATGGGATTTTGTCAAAGTTATTAATGGAATTAGGGAATCCCTCAAGTTAGAGAATATCCAACCATTTTGAGAGGTAGCATATAGGCTCAAGGACAAGATTAATGCAAAAATTGTCAGTCAAATATTTAGCAGAGTTTGCATCATTTAGGCTATACTTGATCATACTAGTTTTGGGGTGATTCCTTGCATAGTAAGTCCTTGGTTACCATCGACAAGTGGTCCAAATGTGGTAAATCAAAGCCCTAGTTTTTTTCGAGCCTCCAAGTTTTGTGAGGCTAATTTTTGCAAACGGTAATGACCAAGAAGTTGTCCAAGGAAAGTTGATAGTGGTGTTAGTGGGTAATTAAGATTTGGGAGACATTGAAACATACTTGAGGGCTCTCTCATTGGATGAGGAGTCACTCCCTTGACCTATAAAATAATGAGACGGGGAGTCACTCCCTGGACCTATAAAAGAATGAGTTGGGAGTTTTTTTTTTTTTTTTTTTGACAACATTGTGGAGTATCTTTTGGTGGTGGGAAGGTGCTCGTTTGACCATGAAGACAAGAAAGGGCTTTTTTGGTTGATAAATATAGTCGAGTCGATAATATTTTTTCCATATCATTCAAATTTCTTCAGTGCAGTGGAGTAGTATCAATAGCGATAACATCAAAGAAGCTTGGGAAGTCTCTAGTTTGATTGTGTTATATGAAAGAGGAGATAATTACATCAATAGAATATATGGGTAAGGAGAATTCATAATGTGATAGTCAAGGAAATGGTGTAATTGGTTTGAAGGGGTATATAACGAGTGTCAAGAGTTTAGACCAAACCCATTTTCCATATAGCTGGCTAGGAAAAAGTTGCTTCGTAGTGATGAAAGAACAATCATCAATGGTGAAATTTTAATATAAAGTCTATACTAAATGTATATATTATGTGTATGAATCATAATACAAATTTTTATTCTATGTGATGTAAGAACATCTTGGGTTGGTTTGGTGGCTACTTTGGATCTCATGGGAGCAAGCTCAGTAATTTCATTGGAGGGTGCTTGGATTGGTACTCGGTTGAAGAAGAGGTGCTTGGTACAGGTTACTCTATCATCTCTTGGAAATTCTTGGTTGAGAAATCGGTGGATGAATAGACTTGGAAATCCTAGAGGTGCTTGGTTGTCAAAGGAGGTCAACATAGCTTGGGGTACTCGATCATCAAAGGCACTCAGTGATGCTTACAGGATCTCAACACACAACGGGAGCCTGGGAAAGCTTGGTTACAGTATTGCCCAAGTTTCTCATTATTTGATGGAGTTGGGTTGCTAGAGGAACTTGGTCTGTGAAGGTGTTTCTTAGCATATACTATGGGAGCTCAATTATTCTTGGTGAAATGATAATACTCGACGTGGTTTCTCTGATGCTTGGTTTGGTGTTAGTTCTGTGTTAACCAATTTTTTTGTAGGCTAACTTGAGAATTCAATTTTGGTTGTAGGTATTTAATATGTGTTGCAGCCAACTTGTAGATTGCATGGCCATTTAATGTAAGGGTTTATTTATTTGATAACATACTAGGCTAACTTGTGGCTTAGTTGGGTATAAATAAGGGGGTCTTGTGGATCTTTAGGCATTCATTAAGTGGAGTTAGTTATTTTAGTGTGGGATCCAACATGAAGGAAATGGAGTAGCTAAGTGAGCAAAGTTTTCCTAAGTGTGTGGATAGAGCATTGAATGTGAGGCAGTTTACACCTAGATCTTGGGTAAAGTTTTAGAAGGGCTAGTAGTTGAGGCTCAAGAAACAAGGAGATTTCTTGGTGGACTTGGGAGAACAAGTTTAGATATTCCTTGGGGGTTTCTACCAAAGAGTGCATCTAGACTAGCTAGTGTTTGGGTTGGATCTTGAGGGATCTTACAAAACTGTTATTGTAATTTCTAGTGTATTTGGTCGAACCAGGAAGCCCTTACAACCTAACACATTGCATGTAAATAGTTATTTTATGAATAAAGAGTTGTAAATCGGTATAAGATATCACATTGTTGTTGTATTTCCAACATGTGGTTATTTATTGGGGGCTAGGAAATTTCCTTTGGAGACTCTCCTACCTTGCACTACATTAGTTGGTATCAGAGTAGGGTTGTTCCTAAGCATGTAGAAAAATTGCCAAAGATGAGGCAATTTGTACTAGGCCCTTGGGTTAAGAGAAGTTGATCTAAGAAAATATTTATCTTGTGGTGGATTGTTCATTTTGGGGTCCTAGGTAACTTGGTTGTGAGGTGGCAGAGCATGATTTTGACTTGTTATTGCAAAGGACTTGTATATGGATGCATGGATTCAAAGATGGAAGGTTGATCTTGTTGGATATGATCAAAGAGATTTTGTGTGATGTGTATTACAGATCTATATTCTAGACTTGTTATTTGTTTCTAGTTGTTAATGTGATGTGGTAGGTTGCGATCTAACTTGCAAATAATTTGAGTTTGTCACTAGGTGCATGAGAAGGATTTGTTACAGAGGATTTGTAAGGACCTTTGAATATTTTTTCGAGAAGATTAGACCCTTGGATGATTGATAATCTCCATGATGTGGTGGAGAAGAGGCTTTCTAAGATGTCTTCTTGGTTGAAGAAGAAGAAATTGACCAATAGAGGTTAATTGATCATCTCTTGGTAGTTCTTGGTTGAGAACTCAGTGGATGAATGGACTTGGAAATCCTAGAGGTGCTCAGTTGCCAAAGGATCTCGACATAGCTTGGGGCACTCGGTCATCAAAGGTGCTCGACAATGCTTGTAAGAACTCAACACATTGGAATCCTAGTGAAGCTTGATTATAGTGTTGCTTGAGTTACTCATTTTTTGAAGGAGTTATATTGCTAGAGGAACTTAGTCTATGAAGGTGTTTCTCAGCATATACTATGGGATCTTGAATATTCTTGGTGAAATGGTGATACTCGGTGTGCTTTCTTTGATGCTTGATTTGGTCTTGGTTTTGCATTAATTGAGTTGTTTGTGAGTTGACTTGAGAATTTAATTTGGATTGTAGGTCTTTTAATATGTGTTGCAACCAACTTGTGGATTGCATGGCCATTTAATGTAAGGTTTTATTTAATTTGTAAGATACTAGGCCAACTTGTGGCTTAGTTGGGTAGAAGGAGGTCTTATAGAGTCTCTAGGAATTCATTTAGTGGAGTGAGTCATTTAGTTTGGGATCCAACATGGAGAAGATGGATTAGCTAAGTGAGTAAAGATCTCCTAAGTGTGTGGACAGAGTATCAAATGTGAGGAAGTTTATACCTGTATCTTCAGTAAAGTTTGAGAAGTGATAGTATATGAGGCTTGGGAAACAAGGAGATTACTTGGTTGGATTGCGAGCACAAGTTTAGATCTTCCTTGTAGGTTTCTACTAGAGTGTGGATCTGGACTAGCTAGTGTTTGGGTTGGATCTTGAGGGATCTTGCATAACTGTTATTGTAATTGCTATTGTATTTGATCATAACTGAGAAGTCCTTACATCCCAACACATTACATGTAAATAATTATTTTATGAATAAAGATTTGTGAATTGGTATAAGATCTTACATTATTGTTGTGTTTTCATTATGTGGTTATTTGTTGGGGGCTAGGACATCTCCATTGGGGATTCTCCTACCTTGCACAACATCACAATGTTTATTACTTGGTATTGTATATGTGTTATTGTATTTGTGGCCATTGATAAATTGTAAGTCAGATAAGGTTGCTTTAAAACTATGGTACACTTATTTTCATGACCATCTTGATGGATAGTTAATGTGGATAATTTATTTCCAAAATATCATTTGATTCCCTTTAATTTGAGGTAATCTTAGTGGTATTTCAAACAATGTAGTTTACTTTTTTTTTATTTGGTAGGGTTTGGGGATTTTCTCACTAGTTCTTTCCCCCATGAACCTTGAACCATTGTTTATTTTACTTATATATTACATAGTGAGATGTGACATTCACCAAAAAATAATAATAATATATATGTAATATTTTTTTAAAATTAAGAAACAGCCAAAATGGAGGATGACCCATAACAGAGAAAAAATAGACTAGATATCAGTTGGAAGTCATTTCCATGAGATTACCCAAACCTCATTTGGAATATAAAAAACCCACACATAAGCATGAAAGTAAAATAGCTACTACTACAAGCCACAAAATTATTAACACTATACATAAACTTGGTCATTGTATACAAGCTAGCCATTAAACGGGTCCAACATAAAAAAACTCAAAAGAGACCAAAGGCTTACAAGTAACTAACAACCATAAGAAAAGAAAAATAGAAAGTACACCAATAGGAGGTAACCAATTACTAGTTCTTTGGGTTCTCCACAAGTAGGTGAAGCCAATCATTGGCCAGGAAGCCATATAGAGAGCGAGCAAGCTCCACCTCCTTGTGATTTTTTGCATCATCTTTGT
The DNA here is from genome assembly GCA_028749045.1 of Cupressus sempervirens. Classification (NCBI taxonomy): domain Eukaryota; kingdom Viridiplantae; phylum Streptophyta; class Pinopsida; order Cupressales; family Cupressaceae; genus Cupressus; species Cupressus sempervirens. Next base: position 637,853,506 of record CM053792.1, read on the forward strand.
TAGTCTACATAAGATAGACAATAGTGGCTACTGAGTACATAACATGAATTGAGAAATTGGAAACCTTATCGATCTTATCCTTCAGGTCCACATTCTTTTTTACTAGGTTAGGAATAGACCTTTCTAACTTCTCCACCTCTAGATTTCCCTTGACTTTGTCATCCATTTTCACCACGGCATGTATTAATTCTTTTGAGTATGATCTCCCCCAACTCCTTACCCTTTTGGTCCTCATCTTTCCAAGTGACCTTCAGTTGGGTATGGCTGCCCAAGTTACTCATCCTAATTGGCAAAGCAACCTTCCCTATTTTTCAAAATTCTCATCTTTCCTAGAATAAGGGGGTTTGGGTATCATTTTTTAAAGTATTTGAACCTTAGAGGGCAAGGGACTATTCTGACCCTCCTCGATTACATCCTCATTCTTACCCTCATTATCATTTTCTCCTTCATCATGCTCCCTATAATTCCTTCTAGTGGTTATACATTTAGGGCTAGGGCCAAAATTATTTCCAAAGTTGTCTGGTTTAGACATTCTAGGTGTTGTCATGGGGTTTTTATCTCTTAGCCTTTTCCTCACCCAATTAATTCCCTTCCTAGAGGTGGTACAAATATTCTCAACATCTAGGATTTTAATTTTTTCCTTGTTTATTTTCCTATCCAAGGAAGTGGGGTCCTCATAATTCTTGGGTTTGGTTGTGGGGGAAGACGTTGACTAGTAATTTTCAAGGGTGAAGTGCTTAGGCTCAAGATTTGAGGGTAAAGTCCTTTGTAAAATTTAAAGAGACAAAATTAGTGCTTGATGATAAACATAGTAATTTTTTCCTTCCTCATGTTTCTTCCTAATATTCCATGGAGATTATTCTATAGAATGTAACAAGAGAAAAGGGAAGGAAATACAATCCTTGTTCTAAAAATGGTTAAGAATAGGAAAGAGATAGTAATAATAGACATTGACTTTATCCTCCATAGTAGCATATCACATTATGACATATCACACCATATGCAATAGTTCTTGAAGTGTTCCCTGCATAAAACCACCATGGAAATGGACAGGGGCTTAATTCGAGAAAAATAACTTTCTGAGGCTCATCTAATATGCCACTATAGCCTACTTCCTCCATTATTTTACTTCCATAGGTAGACCATTTGTGTTAGCTCTCAGTTCTTCAGTGACCTCAAAATAGATCCCATTAATATTAACCCAACACTTCTTCCATGATTCCATGAACTGCCAAGTGACCATCTTGTCATGGCCCTTGATGCTCTCCATGAAAGGGATGAATTTTCCTTCCTCCATGTAGCTCTATATTTCCTAACAACTCTCTTAATTCTTAATGGTTCAATTCTCACATTCTCTCCCTCAATCACTTTGTCTCCTTCAAGGTCCACAATGACATCTTTTGCCCCCTCCTTAAGTTTGACTATGCTAGATTCTTCACCCATGTCAACCAACTGTTTAGAAAAACTAGAGTTGAATCCTCACACACCAAACAATGAAGTTTAAAATTATGAAAATCCCAAGTGAAAAAGGTCATTTAGGTTTCATATCTTTAAAGTTAGGATAATAATTCTTCTTAAGTTTCTAGATCATAATACTTCCTTGATTTTTGTTTGAAACCTAGACTCAAGATTTAGAAATCCATCTTGGATTATGTAAAATATCATCCCAAATATTGCATTGAATACCAACTTTCCAATTCCCATCACAAGTAATGATTATTAACTTTTCATTGAAAGTAATACCACATTTTTTATCAACATAAAGGCCTCCTCTAAACTTAGCGCCATCAAGAAATGGCCCACCAAACAAACTAAAGAATTAGTAGTCATGCTAATAGCCATTATCAAGTATGTCATGATGAGACTATCCTTGTTGAACATCAGCAAATTGTACTCCATTATTAAAAATAAATAAATGTAATATTTTATATATATTTTTAAATATTAAATTTTATACAAAGAAATATACTACCAACTCAAACTATAAGCCTTAACAACTATTTCTATATTTAAAAAAATCTAAAAGTCTTTTAGACTCAAACTATTAAATATTAGAAACAAAAATCTTCAACAATTGGACAAGTTAATCCACAAAAATGAATTGCAACTTTTGAATTAAATTTTTAATCTATCAAATTCTAGATGAGCTCCAAAACTCAATAAATGTAATGGAAGAAAAACCTCAAAACCCTCTAATATAAAAGACTCATTTCAAAACTGAGAGAATCAATTATGCAAAAAAAAAAAAACAATAATTCAATAATTAATTTCCTTAGTTAAGCCACTTAATTCAACTTAAGGATCTACTTTTATAATAAAGTTATTTTTTTTATAAGCAAGAGGCTGATGTCAAAACTCTATTAATAACTAGAAATGGTGCACTCTAGACTTGAAAGGGCATTGACAAGACATGATGGGTAGTAGTCCTTTAGTTTTTCCCAATGAATATTTATGACACCATAAATTATTAAAAAAATCTTATCTAAAGATGAAATTTATTTATTTAGACCCCTTCACTAGCTCGTGCTACCTAAAAAGCACCAATAATCCTTCTAAAATAAGAAGCCAATAGTCTATCTTATTTATAAGTTAGTCCATTAGTTTATTAAATGTAATAAATCTTGAAATTATAAAAGTAAGATTTTCACATTATGTCTTAGGTTGCTTTGGTGTTACATATCTCCAGGAGTGATTTCATGATCCTTATGCGAGAAGGCAGCCTACTGATCAATAAGGATAATGTGCATTCAGAAAATTATATTATTGAGTACCAGAGTTTGTTAGCTCATTTAGAGGCAAAAAATTTGAACAATGAAAGTAATGTGTTTCAAGGATATAGTTTAGCCAGTCAAGAGGAGGCAACTGCTGATGTGACTCATAACTTTAATGAAGTTCCAGTGGCTCAACCTGATCATGACATCCATAATGATGGCTAGAGCTAGTTTTTTTCTTCAGTTTAATTTTTGTTATGATAAATATGTAAAAACTTGTAATTAATGAATGGAAATGTAAAATCTGATAGTGTTGTGATCTTTTAAGTTTTGATATCACCCCACAAATTTTTTGTAAGTGTATATCTAATTCGGGGTGTGATCTTCTATTTTATCTCAAACTCTTGGATATACTTGTAAATGTTTAAACTATCTTAATAGAAAAACATTATAAAAGTAAGAGCGATATTTATTCCATTGGTAATCTCCAAATAGATCCTTTTGTGCTTATTTTCTATCTACCCTTACTAATCATCATCTAGAAAAAGAGCACCTATAGAGTAAGAAAGAATATTGAAACCTATAATATCGACTAGAATAATTTCTGTATAAAATTTTATGTAAAATAATTAAAATGATGTAGCCTTATTAGAATAACTTATTAAACTTTAACCATATTAAATACTATGAAATGTCAAATCTTTCAATATAGATGAGGAAATTAATTCCCTTGTAGTATGATACAATTCATAGTCCCACAAAACAAAGGATGTGTTATTGAGAAGTCAATTCCTAGTTGTCCAAATTTATTGTGAAAATAGCTCGAAGATAAGAATTATGAGAAAAAAATGTTAAAATTGATAACAAAGAACTAGGACATATAAGTGAATGCAAAGAAAGGACTAGGCACCAACTTTAAAATAATATATCATGCTAACATGTATGTCTATAGATAGATGGCGATAAATCACTAAACAAGTAATGCTTAGATAGTGTGGCCACCTAGGGAATTCTATAGAGGGGAAAGTGTCTATACCTTGATTGGTTAATTCATTAGTTATAGTGTTCACCTCTTTGTAAATATGGTTCATAGTGGTGTTGTCAAAGGACTAGTAAATGTAAAGATATTTTGCTAGGATTGAATCTAATTTTCAATTTGTAAAGGATTCTTTTTTAAGGGAACTGTTAATAACCATTGATTCTCCTTCAATTTGCCTACAACCTAATATTTTACACAATGCTAAACCTTCCATGAGAACCAATAATTCTACCTAGATTTTTCTCTTATCGATTTAGCTATATTTGATTCCTCCAAACCCTCTAAATCTTGAATACTACATCCGATACTCATTTTTCCTTGATTACCTCTAAAGGCACTATAATGTCCCCACTAGATAGGACAAGAATATCTTCAAAACAAATGTCAAAATTTAAATAGTAATAAATTCAACTATACTATTCTACCCTCTATCCTAACCTCAAAGTTAAAGAAATCTTCATATTGGGATTGATAATCCTCTTGAGGATCCCTAGGTCATCAGTTACTTCTCTATCTTCTTTGAAGTTATCCCTTCAAGGTCCTTCCTATAATAGATATTCTCTACCTAGAGCCGTTACCACATATGTATATGTTAACTTCAACTCAATATTCTTACCTTATAACCATATTAAGATCACTAACTTCCCAAAGGGACTCTCTTGATCATAAGCCATTAAGATCACTCTCTTCTCAAAAGGATTCTCTTGATCTTAAGCCTTTAACCATTAAACCTTGTATATTATTCACTTAAAATTTTACCTCTTTTTTTTACATCTATATATATATGTACTTGTATACATTATTGATAAACATCTCTTCCCAAAAGGACTCTCTTGATATTAAGCCTTTAACCATTAAACCATGTATATTATTCACTTAAAAATTTACCTTTACATAGACATTTATATATATGTACTTGTATACATTATCGATAAGCATATTTTATAACATTATATCATTTTATAAACATATATCATAACATACCTCTTTTACCATCTTGTATGCTTGGTTCATGTAGCTCTATGTTGATCAATCACTAAAGAATTCCACTTAATATATCTTAACTCACTTATATTGAACTCACGCTCGAAAATCATTTTTACTATTTATAAAAATGAAGACCAAAATAAAAAATTATTATATTTATCTTATTTACTTTCTTATATTATCTTGTGTTCATTTAAATTTAGTATTCTTTACTAAATTCATCTTTTGACCTAATAATAGCAAGTGCCACTAGTGAACAGTACTTGTGGTTAATAGAAACAAAATTGATTGAATTAATATAGTCTTATTAATATGATAGATCAATATAAAAATTATTTTTAAAAATAATTATTATTAGCTTGCTCAATAAAAATATATCAAATAATATTTAAGTCAAAATTTAAAATGATAAAATAAAGAAATAGTTAGTAGAAATAAACATAATTGTATTTTGATTTTTAATAGTGTATTATATTATTCATATTTACAAATAAATAACAGAAACTATTTACATTGTACATTTTAACTTTAATATAAATTTTAAGTTCAATAGTTTCTCAATAAAATTTTAATATTTTACATTTTAAAAAGTATTTATATTTAATTAAGGATCATTTTATTTATCACCATATAATTAGTTGTTTATTTTATATTATTTATAAAATATTATTATAAAGATGGTTAGCTTAATTAATTTAGTGAAAGTTTTCTATAGTAAAAATATAATTAAAATTAATGAAATATTAAATTAGTAATCATTTATATGCAATTCAAATAATTTAATAAATTTATAATAAATATATAGTGAATAGGATAACTTTTCAACTAACCTACAAAATTGTAAAAATTAATTAAAATTAGTTTTTGAAAGAATTTAGAATCAATTAAAGTATTATATTACTATTAACAATTCAATGGCCTCCAAAGAAAGGTCCCTATAACACAAAACCTATTCAACCAATAGTATTTGAGTTATATAAATTTTTAAGTATAATGTTTTTATACATAATTATTAAAAATTTATAAATATTGAATTTATAAAGTAATATAACAAACCCAGTACAACAAGTGCCACATAGTTGCCAAGTAATTGTCTTTAGTTACATAATTAGTTGTAATTTAGATTGATAAGTATATTTAAAATAAATAAATAAATAATTCTTTATTGTTGATAGATTGAACTAGTTAAATATGTAATTTTAAATTATAAAAATATTAAATTTGAATAATAATTAATTCTAATGCTAATTTATATGTAAAGTATTTTTTTTTTTTTTTTTTAAATTAATTACAAATATATAATTTAAATATAAAAATTCAAAACATATATATAATTTGTATAATTTTCATATGTTTGATATTGAAATGTAAAAATAAAAAGGACAACTCATTAAGTATATTAATTATTATTTACAATAATAAAATTTATGATTAAAATATAAATTAAAATTAACTAGAATACAATACAACATATTCTTTTATTATTTTATTTTTTAAAATACATAAAATAGATATTAAATTCATGTTTATGTATACTATTTGGAAAAAATAATTAAAAATATATAATCTATTCTTAAAACAATTACCCCTTTCAATAAAGAACATGAAAAGAATAAAATTGGTGACAATACAATATAATATTCAATCATTCTTAAAAATATAACACCTCAAATATAATAACCAATCATAATGAAGTTAAATATTTTTTAGAATTTAAAAACTTAAATAACATGCAATTTTAAAATAATAAAATAAATTTGACAACTAAAAATAAAACTTACTTATAATTGGTTCACTTGTTAACTAGTAGAATTCGAAATTCATTACAATAGTACTATGCTTCACAGCTATTTGAGTGTTATGTGAGGGGAGAAACACTACCTTATTTGTGAGGCAATATTTTAGAGTGCACCAATATCAACTCTTAGAAAAATATCGAAAGCATATTATTGTGATACTATAAAACATTGTTTGTAACCCTTCTCACATTAATAATCCTTCTCCTACTATTAGTTTATAACATATTCTTTTAATTTAATCTAATTTAATTTTAAACAAATATACCAGTTTAAATAATATTATAAAAATTCTAAAGTAGTTCTACAATTATTTTTTAAAATATGATTATTGAAATAATTTTCTAATATATTAGATATTTATAAGCTACTCTATTTTCATACAAACACTTTCACTATAACATACCAATCCTTAAATTTTTAAATCGTCACTAAAAAGTATGAATTTTTTTTTTTTTTTTTAAACTATAACTGATTAAGTTTGAATTACACATATGCACTAGGTTTTTTCTTCCCTCTAAAAACCTTCCACAATGAAAAAGTCATAATCTTTCTTTTTCCCAACCCTTATAAGTTTGAGATTTTATGCTCCTTGTTCGGTGGCTTTTGTGTATTATTTCCTCCATTCTTTCCGATGGATGAATGATGTTTTTTTCTCAAGATTAAAACGGTGTGACTTTTCCTCTTGACCGAAACCCTTCACCATGTTAAATGGTATTAACTATTAGTTATTGATCTTGTAATTTATGTTATTGTTATTTAAAACTATTTAATTAATAATTGTAGACATTATTATTTGAATGATATTATTTATATTATATTTAGTATATTATTATCTAGTTATGATATTTATTTAAATATTCATAAATATAAATAATGACTATATGTACATTTAAAAAATTATATTTATTTTAAAGAATCATATTATTCATATGTCAATATGTGGTTATTGATAGTTTTCCCTTGTTAAATTTGCTTATCCTCAAGCAAATATATAACTTATGATTTGATAGTCAAATTGTAAGACAATTTTACTCTAATCTTTTAAAGTTTATCCCATAATGGTGTTGAAAAACTGAATTTGGGTGTGGAAATAAGGTTATGATAGTTCACCTCTCCTGACTTTCAAAGTGGTCAGCTCAACTTAAGATAAAAATTATAAATCATAGCTTAATGGTGATTATTAGATTTTCCAACCTTATGTTTATATGATGTTAATTCATATAATAAGTTCCCATTGATTATTTTAGGTATACATCTATTTATATTTACTATCTTGGTTTTATTTTTATTTTCTTTTTACCCTACCCACTGTAATGTTCCTACTAGCTAGGACAAGAATGCCTACACAAAAAATGTAAGAATTTAAACAATAATAAATTCAATTATACTATTCTACCCTCTATCCTAAACCCAACCTTAATGATGCTCCGTTTTGGGATCCTCTTGAGGATCCCTAGGTCCTCAACTCCCTTCAAGGTCCTTCCTAGAATATATATTCTCTATCTAGGGCCCTTATTACATATGCATATGTGATAAGCTCCCTAGATAGGGAATATCTATACTAGGAAGGACCTTTAAGGGAGCACTTCATAGAAGCAAGACAAGTAAAGAGGACCCAAGGATCCTCAAGAGGGTTATCGATCCTGATATGAAGGTATTTTTAATGTTGGGTTTAGGATAGAGGTTAGAATAGTATAGATTAATTTATTATTGTTTAAATTCTAACATTTTGTTTTTGCAAATATTCTTGTCCTAGCTAGTGGGAACATTAGAAGCACCAACCATCTCTTTTTCTCATTCCAATGTGACATCACTATTTATATCAAACAATAGTTCATGATACTTTTGTTGGTTAGTTCAATGAAAAAGACCCAATCTTGTTAATAGATTTCTCAACATCCATCTGTTTGTCTTGGACAATCTTTTTGTTGCATTCTTTGCACAATTTCCAAAGGATAATTTATGGGATTGAGACCCATAAATTACCATAGATAGTATAATTCTTGAAGAATATCCATGCCAAGATCATTTCCAAGATTGCATTTGGAAAGACCGAGGTCCATCCTAATTGAGAACTCAAGCATTTCCAAAACAAATTAGAAAAAGAACAATTCAAGAACTGGTGGTCAATGGATTTCTCCTCATTTTCACATAAAGGACGTCTACTAAGACTAAGATAACCCATCCTCTTAAATTAAATTTATTTGTTGTTAGCACTTCTGAATACAAGGAAAAGTTCATGTTTCATTTAATTTTGTGAAGTATTTAGAAAGCACACAACAATTGAAACTGCCCATCAAAACTATTAATCTATGGAATATGGTGCAAGGAAACCTAATAGAGTTGTCTATATAAGCAGGTGGACCTACAAGAGAACATCTTTTTCTATGTGGAATTACAGTAGTCTACATCATTGTATCGTATCTAAAGAATGATCCTATGTCATACGATAGTGAATACACTATTATTAAAGATGAAAATAAATTAAAAAATACAAGAGATAAACAAGCCAAGTACGTACCCCCCACAAAGAACGCGTATTATGCGTGGTACACAGCTGTCCATGATCATTACTCTATTATAAAGACATTTTATTGCTCTCTTAGAAACTCATCTCTTCAGAAATGCCTCCGAAAATTGCGTTTATTATGCTAAGTAAAAAGGTTGATTCTGAAGAATGTCTGACTGAGGAGATTGGATCTCTCCTAACATTCAAGGCCGAATTCATATCAGTTCATAGAAAATGTTCCAGCTAAATCTCCAACTCCACCACATTAAAGATCAGATTAGATGTGAGAAGAATGCCCATTTCATTTTCTACCCATTAACAAGAAAGTTTCCATATTGCTCAACTTTCTTTTTTTTCTTTTTGCAAACTTTGCTTATAGGAACTACTAGTTATTATTTTTATTGAAAATGGTTCCTAGTACTGTTAATTCTCTGCTATGAATGTTTGGTCGTCTATTATTGAAGTAATCTTAATTTGTAAGAATTTAAGGGTGCAGGATTTTTTTCCTTATCTAAGGTTTTAGTTCATATTTCATGATTTGGGAAATATATCAATTCTATCATCTATGCTAATATGATTGTAGAATGTATACTAATAGAATCTATGTGGGATTGCAGGTGGAATTGAGGAAGCAAGCCGGCAAGACCTTGAATATTCACATGGTCTTTAGTAGAGAACCTGGCTTGTTACTGTTTACACTGAGAGCTCTGGATGGACTTGGTCTTGAAGTCTAAAATGGCTAGATGTGCACTAAATGTTTTTCAAGCCAAGGTAATTAGCTTATGCCCTTGACTTCAACTTCGTATCAATAAGATCGATCCACTCTCATAGAAAATGCCCTCACTTGGCACTTTGGATTTTTCATGGCTCATGCCCTCACTTTGTATTTGTAATTCTTAATGGCATATGCCCTTACCTGTGTTTTGGAGTTCTTAATAGCAAATGGCCTCACTTGGTACTGTGGATTTTTAGTAACATATGCCCTTGATATTCTGAGTCTCGTAACAGCAAATTATGAAAAAAGATATCTCAGTTGAGGAATTCAAAGAAGCAATACTTTTATAGCGCCATACAACAAACATGGAAAAGTAAAAGTTGGATTCTCAAGGAATTCTCATTCTGCTTTAAAATCATGGTATACGCCCTACAACCCATAACCGATGCTTTTCTAGATGGACATTTAAGACCCCATTTCTGACGTTGATTTAGAATAAATGCTACAAATGTATGGATTCACAGAAAACACAGATTTGCTCGCATATTTGTGAAAGATTAACCATTATATTCAAATATGATGTCATACCGTAAACTTTATTAAAGAACAAGGCAAAATAAGGTTCTTTGCTCTTTCAGGTGCCAAGTAACCCTAATTTGTTCTGGTTGGGTCTATAAGTAATTTGTACAGTGATTCTACTGTTGGCAAGATGACTATTTAAATAGAAAAAAAGAAGCATGCATTGACGAAAATTGACTTTCCATGGACAATATTAAATATAGCAATTTGTTGATAGATTTTTGCTGATAAAAAATGTCATGCTGAAAGTTTTAGCCTTTTTGAAATGACGACACTTCCAAGATCTTTTTTCAATGGCACATGTAATTAATTGATGATTTTTTGTGCAAATTCCAATGTTTCCCTCGTGAATACTCGTGTTGAACAGTAATATTGCTAATCAAATCTATTCCACAGTACACCTTTAGAATGAAACAATCTTTGACTGGCAAGGAAATCGATCTACATCCATTATTAGAATGAGAAAACTCCTTTAACAGGCATACAAGTTTGCTTCCAAAATTTGCTTCTGATGACAATGCAATAGAAATATTATTGGCATCTCAGTATCTATGATACGAATGAATAAGGTACTGCTACTTAGCTTAATGTGAAGTATATAAGTCAACTTAAAGAAGCTAATCCATTTTTCTCTCTTTATTTAGCTGTACTGTGAATCTTTTGCGCAGACTTCTTTGGTTTAAAAAGTTATGATATGATTGAATTTGAAGAATTCTAGTAATGGGATTTGTAGTTTACTTGACTTACTAGCAAACGGTTCTGGTTTCACAACTTCAGTTTATAAAAAAATTAAAAAATTAAGATCAGTAATGTTTTTAAATTTTAAGTTAGACTTATTACCACATCTATTATTGAGATAGAAGTAAAGAATTTCAGAGATCAAATTAGGTAGAAAAGAGTTATGCCTCATAATTTCAGTATGTATATAAAGATCAACACAAAATAGAAATGAAATTTGTGAAATTTGTGACTATATTGATCTTATTACATATTCTTCTACATGTTTGGTATAATTCAGTTGAACACGAACACTAATTAGTGCTTGACAAATTAGTGCTCGACAAGATTGAAAATGTCTTGCTATTAGCTGTATACAGTTGTCACAAGCCTCAATTAATGAAGATTGGTAAATCTGTAGTTTGAAAGATGAAAAAAAGAGTTTTGAGTTGAATTTGTATATTGTAACTGTTAGGTCAGTTACGAATGGGAATTTTAAGGAGAATCAGTTACGCAATGGTAGGGGCGGCGGCGGCTGGAAGGAAAGGTTCGATCTGGAGGGAAGACTGATTTTTAGCTTCGATGGAAGTTTGAATGGTGAAAGCTTGGCTTTATACATACTTCCATGCATTAGGTCAGTTGTAAGGGAAATTTGTCTTAAATCCACAGTTTAATCGTATGAGTGAAGCCATTCAATTTACGAAACCTCTTTAACTTTTAGTTGCCATTTTTATATTCCATCTTCGTCAATTGAAACTACCAAACTATTGACTTAAACTTCCGGATTTTACAGTGGTCTGAAAAGATGGAATTATTACATTTTTTGTTTAAAACATGATGACATAGGTACACTTCTGGAATGGTGACTAGGTTCAGACTTCCTTTTGGCTATTTCATTGCCAGTCCAAACGGTTTCCCTTGTGTTTAAATCTGTCGTTATTTGCCGCACTTAAATAATGGGCTGAATTGGGTTAATTGTAACGTTTTCATTGTTATTTAATGTGTAGCTGTACTTGTCATTATTTCCTTGCTGGAATGAATGGTGGGTATAGTTCCATTTCACGGATTGGATTTAGAAATGTTGCTATTTGGTTTGTGACTTCTCAATAAATCATGGGGTTTCATTACAAATTGTATAACAACACTTCTGAAATAATTTCGATTTAAATGGCAAATACCTATAAAAGCATTACAACAGCTAGCAAACCGAGAACGACTACGGATAGGTAAAGCACATAATATAACCGATTCTCCAGAATGGTGGAAGCAATTACAAACTGTTTGTTGTATCACCATTAGGTTTTCTTAGAATCATATCTCGTCATGATTGAAATCAGACTTTACACGTTTTAAAATTTGGCTGTGATTTTTGAAATCTCCATTCCATTAAATTAAGTGGAAACGCCAGACCTAACATAGCAGCTGGAAATGAACTGTGAAGTAGAATTAAATATTTTCCATCTGTTGTTTTCTTTTTATCCATGTTTGCTTGGGAAGGATGTGAAATAGAGGAAATAACCATATGAATAACTCTTCAGTTGCTGAAGTCCAAGCAAATTTTGCTTCAAAGACATTTCATGCTATGTTGACTGCTTTTTTTTAAGAATGATGAACCACAACATAGAAGTAGGATCATGTTAATTCTACATGCTGTAAGACTTGGAGAAACTTCTTTTGTATCTTCATCTTAACGATGATGTTCAGTATAATTCAATTGATGTAATCTGGATTACATATCTGCCGTAGACTTCAAATTCATTAACGTATGCCATTGTTGGATTATTGGTCTGGCTGTAGACTTCAAATTCATTAATGTATGCAATTGTTTGATAATCTAGCCTTCATTGTTTAAGTTGCTGCTGTAGATGGTTTGATACTCCAGCATTCATTGTTTCAGAATACTGTTGAAGACTGTTTTAGATATTACTTACATATCCAGCAATCATGATGTTTACTGTACTGCTGTTATCATTACAGCATTCATGGTGTATAAACATACTTGTTATAGGTTGTTCCGTTGATCTATTGCTTTCTTGTTCAAGCATTCATAATGTTAAATCTGTTGTTCTTTTCATTTCCACTAATTTGAGTAAATAATAACTTATTGCAAGATGGTTGTAGCAATATTAATTTCAATCCTGTGATCATGGCGTTTGACTGACCGTAGAGGAAAGGAAAGGCTACTTTGGCTATTGATGTAAAAGTATAAGGTATTAAGAATATTAGGCTGAAAATAGTTAAACACAAACACATTCCTATGACAACAGCTACCATTAAAATGTACCGTTATGCTCAAAATTGGGTTAGTTACAAGATTTGGGGGAAAAGAAAGGGAATTAAATACCATTTGCCAGAATGTCGGAATGGCATCGGAGGCACTGGTGGCTGGAAGGAAGAAAGATTAAGCGATCCGAGGAAGAGTTTGACAACAACAATTTCTTACTAGTTTCAATAAATGTGTATGTAATATATGAAATTTGGCTTTGTTTTTAACTACATATTCTTAAACATATTTTTAGTGTAGATCAGAACAAGTTCTTTTCGAGTAGTAAATTATGAATTTAAATTGATTATAGTTATAAATATGTATATTAACATTTATATATTGATGATAGTTGATGGATATGTATATAATAGTGAATAGATCACTTGATTTCTATTTTTGTGTGATCAATTTTTTTTTATTTGTTGTACATTGTTTTTAGTTCATTCTAAATCATAATTGAAAAATAGAAGTTTCTTATCTAATAGTTTTCCCCTTTATACAATAACCAATCTATGTATACACTATAGATAGCGAAAAATTAAATTTACTTATTAAAAAAGATTATTTTATTTTTTATATGTTTTAAAGTTATGATTCATAATTTTGATTTACTTTAAATGAACTTTAATTTTATTTAATTTATTTAATTTTTAGTTGACAATTATTATAATTAAATTAAAATAATTATGATATGAAATATAGGATTATTTAGTTACTTTCTATTATATAAATAAATATTTAAATTTAAAGGATAATACAATCTAATTGAATCCAAAAATATTTACTACACTATTTTTGAGAATTGATGTATTGACATAATATTTCACATTGTTATTTTAATAGTAGTTCATACACAAATAATAATTATTAAGGTTATTATAGAAAATTTAAGTATTAAGAATAATAAGTGGGAGAACTTATATGTGTTGATCACATTTGTTAAAATTTCTCTAATGTCTTTCTACCAAAACTATGTAGTTTTAAATCATTCAATCTCATTTATAGACATAGATGTATCTTTACAATTATCTTCATTCTATTTGGAAAATAAGGGCACGACTCTATGTTATCATGGAGAGCTTATTTTTACATAAGACAATAAAATGAGTAAAATAATTCAATGTTGATGATTTCTTCCTTGCATGTTGAATTACATGTATTTTATTTTATTTTATTCTCAAATTATGATTAAATTTATATATATTTTTAATATTTTAGTTATAAAAATTTTTGTATAATATGTATACTAGATTACATCTTTAGTAGTATATTATAATGCATTGTCCTAATATAAATGACCTATAGAAATTTCCATGATCGAGACAATATGTACCTCCAAACTACCTTAAAACCATCTATACTTTATATACTACACACATTTTCCACAATATTAAAAGAGCTATAAAATTGTTCATCTGAATTTATATACATATCAACTATTAAAATTATTTAGAAATATTTTTTTTACTCTTCAATGTTGGGTAAATAAGGGGTAAGAGATAGTGAGATGAGGTAGAGGTGTGAATAGTTGGAGAGAGACACACACATGAGAATAAATGGGAGAAAAAAATAGGGTATATATAGAGATGTGTGTGTGTGTGTGTGTGTGTGTGTGTGTGTGTGTGTGTGTGTGTGTGTGTGTGTGTGAGAGAGAGAGAGAGAGAGAGAGGTAAATATGTTGGATAAATAAGGGGTAAGAGATAGTGAGATGAGGTAAAGGAGAGAATGAGAGACAATAATTAGTTGGAAGAGAGACACACACATAAAATTAAATGGGAGAAGAAATAGTGACAATATGTAGTGGACAACGTGTCAGGGGGTATTAGGAAAACACAGTGTATTAGAAAATAAAATATCACTAATGGGAAGATAGATGAGGTAGAGCAAAAAAGAAAATGAATATGACATAAAATAGATAGATGTGGTGATATGTAGAGAGGGGGGGCTGAAGTTGAGACAAAAGTTAGATACTAAAAGAGGGGATTAGAAATAAGTATAGATTAGAGAGAGGTAGAGAGATTATGTGATAATATCAAGGGACTGGGGGGGGGGGGAGAGAGAGAGAGGGGGGGGTGGGGGGGGCAGGAGGGGGGGAGTGGGGGGTAAGAGATAGTGACATTAGATAGAGGAGAGAGAGGGGGGTGGGGAAGAGATAGTGACATGAGGTAGAGGAGAAAATCAAATTTGTTGGAAGAGAGACACATGCACATGAGATTAAATGGGAGAAGAAATAGTGACAATAGTTAGGCCCAAACAAAGTGTCAGAGGGTAATTAGGAAAATACAAGGTATCATAAGATAAAATATCACTAATGGGAATATAGATGAGGTATAGAAAAAAAAGAAAATGAATATGACATAAAATAAAGATACATTAGAGAGGAGGAGGAGTAAGTATGTGATAATGTGGGTGGGAGGGAGAGAGAGAAGAGGGGGGGCAGGGGAGAAGAGATAGTGACATGGGGTAGAGGAGAAAATGAAATTTGTTGGAAGAGAGATATGCGTACATGAGATTAAATGGGAGAAGAAATAGTGACAATATTTAGACCCAGACAAAGTGTCAAAGGGTAGTTATGAAAATACAAGGTATCATAAGATAAAATATCACTAATGGGAAGATAGATGAGGTATAGAAAAAAATAAAATGAATATGACATAAAATAAAGATACATGAGAGAGGTAGAGTGAGTATGTGATAATATGGAGAGAGAGAGAGAGAGAGAGAGAGAGAGATGGTAAAAGGAGAGGGATGGAGAGTGTCAGAGTCATTAGAAGGGAGAGATATTAATAGATATTTAGTAGGGGGAAGAGATGGTAGAGAGAGAGGGTGAGATGAAAACCTTAAAAATGAAGAGAAAGAGAATAAAAGAGGACATAATAAAGGACATAATAAACTATAATAGAGGAGGGGTAGGTATATATATAGGGTCAATGCAGGGGGTGGTGCAAGAAATGGCTAGAGGGTATGATAACAACTATGATTGGTTTGTTCAAATCATGCATTCAATATAAATAGATCCCTAGCATTAATAGGAATAATTATGATAATAACCAAAGCTTAATCTTGACCCAATTCACTTTTATGTGCAAATCCAATTACTCTTAAGTACTAAAATGAAACCTTTCTCTAGACTTAATGAAAAGTTAAACATAACCCTAGATTAAGCTCTATTGTATACAAAACTAATAAAATAAAAATAAAACTCATAACAATTAACAAAATTAAAACCTATTCATAATGCATTATAAACCTACCTTTGTAAAAATAAAAATAAAAAGTATTAACATTAATAGTAGAGTAGATTGAATAAGAGTTCATAACATTAAACAAATTTGAAATTTAGTCCTAAACCCAAGCATACCCTAATTCTAAACTTTATTCAACATTTTCCTACACAAAGTTGAGTTAAAATCATAATTGTAAATGAAAATGGAGGGAGGGAGGTCCCTAGCTAAAAGTGAGCAATGATTAAATGTTGACCCAAATTGAATCATAACCTTAAACCTAATAAAACTATAAATGATAATGAATCCCAAATATAATACTAAATCAACTAAAAACCATATCCTTAACACTAAAATAATTTTAACCCTAACTATAAACCTCAATAAAATCAAACTCTAATCCTACTTAGAATCCTTGAAATTTTTAAGTATTAAACTAAGCAACTACAACCCCAATCTTGCATTAAATTAGGCCTATTTGTCAAATTCAATAATTTGTCTTATACATAATAGAATTATACAATTTCATATTACAAAATTTTAGTAGTAATATAATATCATATAATAAATATAAGAATTGTATTCATTTAACATCCCTTTTCGATGCTTCTAGTTATATACATATTATATATTTATATAACATATTTACACAAAAATGTATATTCATATTAAAAAATTAAAGACTTGATATCTCTCTGCTTTCTCTATATATATTATATAAATATATAATATGTATAAAGCTAGTAAATAATATATCTTAATACAATAATTTCTTAAATGGGAATACAATTACAATGAAAAATTGTTCTATTGAATTGAAATGAATATCATAATACATTGTATCATGTCCTATTGTTGCTTCATCTTGTTGCTTAGCTAATCTATTTATCTTTATAATTTTTCAAATATTTTAACTAAGATCTGATGTTAGAAACTCATTTTAATGGAAAATCTACAACCAATATATTAATCATTGTGGTTATAGCATACTCAAAGATGATGAAATTATCCACCTTCTTAAGCATGTGGATAAGGATGTCATATTTTATTATATTTATTATATGATTATTATTATATTTTTAATGATTTATTTTATATATCAAAAATTCATGTATGTGTTTTAACATTATTTCATAATAATTTTATGGACTTCGTATCTATATATCTATACGTGTGTGTGTGTGTGTGTGTGTGTGTGTGTGTGTGTGTGTGTGTGTGTGTGTGTGTGTGTGTGTGTGTGTGTGTGTGTGTGTGCGCGCGCGCGCGCGCGCTGCGTGTGTGTGCATCTCTTATGACAAAGCTTTTATACCACTTGGTAAAGTGGGGCTGCCATTGTACCAAACAATTGACCCATGAATTCTTAATACAACCACTCAACTTATAATACATAGGAGGCAATTAAGCCCTTGTCACAAATTCATAGGGAAGTTCTATTTTTTCCAACAATCTCCCCTTTAGAGTTACCCGAAGGTCTAAGGATTCAAACTTGTGACCAATCTTTGATACCACTTGTTAGAGTGGATTGCCCTTGCACTAAAAGATATATCTATCAATGCCCAATACAATCACTCAAGGTGGTTAAGCCCTTGTAACATATGAATTCTATGAAAAAAATCTTTAGAAATATGAAAGGATTCAAGGTCTATGATTTATGGTAAAAGAAGGATGGAAATTTTAAAATAAATGTTTATACTAATGTTTATTAGGTTGGAAATTTTGCTAATATGAAAAGTAGAAGTCTGGATGCTTTCTTCTTAGGAGAAAGGCTAGTGACATGGATAAGTAAAAAGAAAATTTGTATCTCACATTCCAATGGTAAAGATGAATATGTTGTTGCAATCAATTCATCTTAGTATTGTGTAGATCAAACACTTACTTGAAGGAATACAAAGGAAGTAGTTGTTCATGTGACTGTTTATTATGATAATGCAAGTGCTATAAACATATTAAAGAGTCTTATGATGAATTAAAGGATAAAGCATATATCTATCAAGTATCACTACTTGAGAGAATAAGTTCAAGAGAAACATGTATTGTTGGAATATGTGAAGTCTAAGGAAATGATTGGTGATATTTTGGTAAAGTCATTACCTAAGGATACTTTTTTTTTACCTCAAAGGTAAACTAGTGGTCCTTCTCCTAATCTAATATTCATTAGTGGAAGATGCATGTTGCATCAAGCAATGTTTTATCAAAATATCTTCTTTTGAGTAAATGTGGATGTTCACTCTTTAGTAGCTACCTAAAGTTGTGCAAAAAGAGAAAGATGTAAGAAAATAGAAGCAATTGGTCCAAGCAAGGTACAAGGTACAAATACATAGAAAGTAAAGGTTTATAGATACATTTCCCATTATTGTAAAAGGGGGAGAGAATTACTGAAATGAGAGATGAGTAGAGAAAGTGAGAGATTTAGTACAATAAGGAATGAATGGGATAAAGTAAATAAAAGAAGAGAGAATCATATAAGAAATTGTCAAAGAGAGGATGATAAGATGACTACATGAAGTAAAGAAGATATATAGTGATTAGGAAAGAAGATTATCCTAAAGTCGGTCAATATGGAAATGAGAATATGAAGATGAGATGTTTCACAACCAAGTTTCAAGTTTGGGTTTACTCCTATTGGACGATATATTTTAGATGTTGTCATTAATGTTGAAGGGATAGATTGTTATACCAACTTATACAGTTATACTAATCCTAATAATGCTGAAAGGTTACTTTTTTGAGTTATGAAAGGATGTAGGAGAATTTGATCATTTTTTATTTTGTCAGTGATTTCAAGCTAATTGACAATACTAATTTATGTAATTTTTCAAATCATCTAAAGAATGTGGTGTTGAGATGATAAATTGTTGAGTAAATTTTAGAAGATGAAGTAATAATGTTTAAGTGTATGAGATCAAAAGCGCAATTTATGAATTAGTCTTTAACAAGGTAATGAAGAAAGAAGTGGTGAAGTGAAAAGATGAATTAGTGTGTGCTATTCAACTAGAAATGTTGGTCAGTAAGAAACAATACATTTTCATATAATGTTTACCAAACAAGTATTAAAGATGTGTGTATACTAAGTGAGAAAGTGTCACCGAGAAAATTAGTGTTAATAGAAAAGGCGATGATGTTTGACAAATGAAGAACACAAGTCATTAAATGAGAATAGTATTAATTAAACCAATTATGGGATGACATCAAACAACTATATAGATTGTTCTAGAAGATGCTAAGGAAGGCAAGATTTTTTCTAGTGAAATCTATGGATGAAATGGATTAGGTAAGATTAGATGGAAGAGATTTGAGGAAAAGTTTGCAATCCAAGAAAATTTCAAGTTCCAAGGTATATTATAGATGACATGATGCATAAAGAATTTTACCTAGCATTAGATTCAATGAATGAAAATTGAGATGTGATCGAATGGATGAGAAAAATTCACAGAAAACCTAATGAATGTGATTAAGTAGAAAAACGTTATCTGTATAAGGAATAAACAAATTGAGGAAGGTGATGATGGTTGTTGATAGCCAAAAAAAGAATAAAAGGGTACAATGAGTAGAGGAAAGTACAAATTTGGAAAAGAAAAGTAAAAAAGTTATAAAGTGTGTGTTGATCTACCAAGTAAAGAAGAGTTTGAAGAAGAGATTAGAGAAGTAATAAGATTTGAACAAGCATTTCACTATCACTCTATAACAATTGTAGAAAAAAAAATTCTTGTGATAGAGTGGTTTTAGTAGTTCTATCCATAAATCCTTTGTAAGGTTGCATTCTAAAGAATGTACTAAGACCTCTAATCAGGCCACTTGTGAATAGGGTGATAGATGTAATTGATGTTTAGTGAAAATCCCCTAAAAATGCTTTTTCGCTATATAGTTAGATTGGAAGTTACATTTTCATAGATAGTTTGATAGTTAGGAATCATGGTTTTAAATAGAAAACCTATTGAATTATAAAACATCCAATGCAATTTGATTGAATCAAATGAAGATTTATTATTATTTTTTTCTTTCATCATTTTCAAAATTTGTAATTGTAATCAAATACACAAGTCCCTCTATTATTATTTTATCATAATGTTGAATATTATATAAATCATGTTATTTTCAATTTGTGTTGTTATAAGTATTGACAAGAGAGAAGGAAAAGTAATCTATGAAAATGACTAGATGAGGAAACAAATGGTATATAATCTTGAATTTTGATGCAAAGTTCAGCTTAATTTTATTTATAATACATTATTTAAAATAAAATTAAACAAAGAACTTAATGAGAAAATATGATTGTAAAATTTAGTCTTAACTTTTTGTTGTCAATTTTACAATAGCAATTAGGATGTGTTGTCCCTAAAAACATCACAACATGGCTTTTTCTTCTGAGTGCCTACTATTTCACTTTTTCCAACTAGATGGTTTCTTTTTACCATACTTGCACACTCTGCACTAATTTTTTTCCTTCTAATTATAAATAGATTGCTAAATAAAAATTAGTTATAATTTCTTAAAACCAATTAAAAATTCAATTACAGATTTTAGGTTTTTAATCATTCATATTTCTCTTATTTTTGTCCCTTTCCATGTTTTAGTATTAACTGCATGGTTAGCTGAAAATATGCTTAAAAAATACTAACTAATATGATGTTAAGCCATTGTTTCTCTCTAAATATTTGGATAGGCCAAGTATTTAAAAAGTTAGAATGTTTGAGATAATATTCACTCTTTGGATGAGTACAAATTATCACTTCGACATGAGATAGATATTGATTTAATTATTTTATTTATAATCCAGCTGCAAGCACTTTAATTCATTTCCCCACGCCGTCAACAAAACAGCTGTTACGTTTAGCTTTAAGATTCCAATTATTCGTAATCAAGATCTAGTATTTGGGTTCCACTACAATTTTCCATGACTGATGATAAATTTTTAAAATAGGGAAAAGTTCATGTTTCTTTTAATTTTGTAAAGCATTTGAAAAGCCACAGAGCCATTGAATCTGCCCATCAAACAAAATTGATATATGGAACATGGTGCAAGGAAACCTAATAGAACTGTATATCTATACAGGACGCAGCTAAAAATTCATAATGGTGGACCTACAAGAGAACAACATTTTATATGTGGAATTATAGTAGTCTTCATCATTTTATCGTATCTAAAGAAAGATCCTATGTCATATGAGAGTGAATACATTATTATTAAAGATGAAAAGAATTGAAAAATACAAGAGATGTAAATAAACCAAATACGCACCTCCTATGGAGAACGCGTATTATGCGTGGCACACAGCTGTCCATGATCATTATCTCTATTATAAAGGCATTCTATTCCAATCTTACATACTCGACTCTTCAGAAATGCCTCCAACAATTGCGTTTATTATGCTAAGTAAAATGGGTGACAGTGAAGAATGTCTGATTGAGGAGTTTGTATCTCTCCTAACATTCAAGGCCGAATTGATATCAGTTCATAGAAAATATTCCATCAACATCTCTAAGTCCACCACATCAAAGATCAGATTAGATGTGAGAAGAATGCCAATTTCATTTTCTACCCATTAACAAGAGAGTTTCCATATTATTACTCAACTTTGATTTTTTCCTATTTGCAAACTTTGATTATAGGAACTACTAGTTTTTATTGAATATGGTCCTAGCATTGTTGACTCTCTGCTATTAATGTCTGATCGTCTATTATTGAAGTACTCTTATTTTGTATGAATTAAGGGTGCGGGAGTTTTTTTATCATCTCAGGGTTCAGTTCATATTTCATGATCTGGGAAATATATCAATTCTGCCCTCTATGCTAATATGATTGTAGAAAGTATACTTATAGAATGTATGTGGGATTGCAGGTGGGATTGAGGAAGCAAGCCGGCAAGATCTTGAATATTCACATGGTCTTTTCTAGAGAGCCTCGCTTGTTACTGTTTACACAGAGGGCTCTGGATGGACTTGGTCTTGAATTCGAAAAAGGCTAGATTCGCACTAAATGTTTTTCAAGCCAAGGTAATGAGCTTGTGTCCTCACTTCGTATTTTTAATTCTCAGTGGCATGTGACCTTAATTTTGGATTTAACAGCATAAGAACTAATATGGTATTTTGCATTCTTAATGGCATATGCCCTTACTTGTACTTTGGAGTTTTTAATAGCATATGGCCTTACTTGGTACTCTTGAACTTTAATAGCACATTCCTTTGGTATTTTGAATCTTATATCAGCGAATTCTGAAGAAAGACATCTGAGTTCAGGAATTCAAAGAAGTGATCCTTTTATACCACCATAGGACAAACATTGATAAGTACAAGCTGGATTCTCATTGAATTCGCCTTCTGCTTCAAAGTCATGCCATTCCCCCTTTAACCCATGAACAATGCTTTTCTAGATGGACATTTAAGACCCCATTTCTGACCTTGATTTAGATAAATGTTACTAATGTACAGATTTCACAGGAAGCAGAGATGTGTTCGCATATCTGTGAAAGATTAAACATTATATTCCAATATGATATCATACCATAAAATTGATTTAAGGAAAAGGGAATAGAAGGTTCTTTGCTCTTTCGGGATGCCCAGAAACCCTAATTTGTTAATGGTTTGGTCTATACATAATTTGAACAGTTGTTCTACTGTTGTCAAGATGACTATTTAAATAGAAAGAATATTAAAATAAAGAAGCAGGCATTGACGACAACTGACTGTCCATGGACAATATTAAATATAGAAATTTGTTGACAGATTTTTGCAGATAAAAAATGTATCAAGTGAATCATGTTGAAATTTTCAGCCTTTTTGAAGTGACGACGCTTCCAATAGCTTTTTGCAATTGCACATGTACTTGATTGATGAGTTTTTTTGGGCGAATTCCAATGTTTCCCTCGTGATTACTCGTGTTGAACAGTAATATTGTGAATCAAGCTGTCTATTCCACATTACACCTTTGGAATGAAAAGATTTTGACAGGCACGGAAATCGATCTGCATCCATTATCAGAATGAGAAAACTCCTTTAAAAGGCATACAAATTTGCTTCAGATGACAATGCAATAGAAATCGTTTTGGCATCTCAGATTCTATGATACGAATGAATAAAGTAATTGTACTTAGCTTAATGTGAAGTATATAAGTCAGGTTAAAGAAGTTAATCCATTTCTCTCTCTTTATTTAGCTGTACTTTGAATCTTTTGCACGTCTTAAAGTTATTGATATGATTGAATTGAGGAATTCTAGAAATGGGATTTGTATTTTGCTTGATTTACTAGCAAACGGTACTGATTTCACCACTTCAGGTTGTAAAGTGGAAAAATATTAAGTTCAGTAAATGTTTTTAAATTTTGAACTTAGACTTATTATACAGTTATTAAGATAGCAGTAAAGAATTTCAGAGTTCAAGTTCATTTCATAGGTTAGATAGAAAAGAGTTATGACCTCATGCAGTATGTATTTAAAAGACAAAATTGAAATGAATTTTTTTGGCTATATTGATGTTATTACATATTCTTCCGCATGTGTGGTATTATCATATTATTTCAACAATTCAGTTGAACACGAACACTAACTAGTGCTTGACAAGATTGAAGCTGTCTTGCTATTGCCTGTACACAGTTGTCACTACCTCAATTAATGAAGATTTGCAAATGGGTAGTTTGAAAAGAAAAAAGTTTTGAATTGAATTTGTATATTTATTATATTATAGTTTTTTTATTGATGAAAGGTATTTTGTTATATTTTGTTAATTTTAATATTTTATATAATCTTATTGTACTCTGGTCTACAGAAACTACAAATGTCTCTTATAACTAAATGAATCTTTGAGAGGACATTCTTGAATAGATGATATATCTAATACAACAATTTCTTAAATAAGAATATGATTATAATGAAAATTTTATCTATTGAATTAAAATGATTATCATTATACATTTTATCATGTCCTATTGCTGCTTCATGTTAGTTGTTTGGCTGATGTCTTTATCTTTAGCATACCCCAAAAATTTTGACTAAAATCTGATGTTAGAAATTCTTTCTAATAAAAAATCAATCAATATATTGAACACTATGTTTATAACATAACTGAAGATGATAAAATTATCCATCTTTCCAAGCATGTCATAAGGATGTCCCTTCTTACTATATTTATTATATTATTATCATAAATTTATGTATGCTTGTTAAAATTATTTCATAAATTTGTGTGTGTGTGTTATGTACACACACACACACACACACACACACACATATGTACATATATATATTGTATATATATATGTACATATATTTATATATGTGTGTGTGTGTGTGTGTGCATATATATCACCTTCATGTACTATAATTTCAATTTATTACAATCCTATTTTCTTTATAATGAAAGAAAGAATATAATATCTTTCAATTGTTATTAGTCAAGACAACACCGTTAAGGAAGTAGTTCTAAAGTAGTTCTAATTTAAATGAAAGATTTTTAAATAAGATTGGGCATCAATAATTATAGTTTATATGATATTCATCATATTCATAAGATACAAATGATTACTCTAGGTACTTTCACTTGGGGTTCAAAATTGTAAGAAGTTCAATTACATTGGAATAGAGGCCAATAGAAATTATCGCCTTAAAACCATAAAAAATAAAATCAAAAGCCCACTACCAAGCTTTAAGACCACCTGAAAATTATGCTTTACACCCACACAAAAACTAGTTTTCACACATTTTCTTTCTTCATTTTATTTATAGTACTATTATTTACTTATAGTTTATTATTAACTAATAACTTTATTTTAGTGTGTATTTCTTTAAAGAGTAATTAATCATTGTATCTAATCATATTTAATAACTATCTTTTTTAAATCTTTCCTTCTAATCAAATTCGATTTATATTATATCTTAAAAATTGAAAAAATCAAATAATATAATAAAATAGTCCCAATTATTTTCTATATACTTTAGACATTCATTTTCACTACTCAATAAATTTGAAATTAAAAACCTATTTTATAAGAATTAAATAAATCTAAATATTTCCCCTCAATTGACATATGCTTAAGCGTGATGTTTACTTTAGATATGTTGATTGGATAAGCATTTAGGAACTTAAAAAATTTATTCTAACATTTATTCTTTTAGATAAAGATTTTTTCCTTGTAAAAAAATTAATTAAAATTTATGTATAAATAATAAATATGAAAATATGAAACTTTAAGAATTAATTGGCCAAATATTTGCACTTTTTTAGGGTGTCACAATTTTCCATGGAAAATAATTGTGGAAGAAGATGCTCTCAACTTCATCCACATTCTTAATGGGAAGGTTGTGAGAGGTTGGCAGGGAAGATAGGTCTTAGGAAAACAATAGGCCTCTTTGATATTCTAGAAGAAGTAAGATACGAACACACCTTGGAATACTCAATGCTTTCTTTAGTTGGTTTAAGTTTTGGTTCTTGGTTTATTTTATTTTATTTTTGTTAGATTAGCTTTTGTTGTTAAAAGACATGAAGAAGTTTGTGTAGAGTTGCAGAGTTTGTCATATGGCAAAAGGAGTGAAGCAGAATAATGGGTTGTATGAGTGATTGCTTGTACCAAAGAAGTCATGGAAGGATGTCACCATGGATTTTTTTCGTGGTTTATCAAAGAAATAGTGAGGGAATGATTCCATATCTGTGGTGGTTGATAGATTTTTTTAAATGACACATTTTATTTCCTGGAAGAAGATTAATGTTGTTGTTCATGTGGTGTAGTTGTTTTTAGAGAAGTTGTGAGACTATATGGTCTACCAAATAGCATAGTTTCTTATCAAGATATCAATTTTTTAAGGTATTTTTAGCATACATTATGGAATATATTGAAGATGGATTTGAAGACTAGTTCATCGTATTACCCACAGAATGATGGACTAACCAAAGTTCTAAATTGGACTTAGAGGAGTTTGTTGAGATGCTTGGTTGGAGATAAACCAAAGGGATAGGATTTTATTTTACCACAAGAAGAATTTGTATACAATAATTGTGTCAATAGGAGTATTGGTAAATCACCACTACAAATTGTATATGGGAGTAGTCCCAAAAATTCTTCTAAATTAAGACAGTTAGATAAAGGTGAAATAAGTATGCTGAAGCGGAAGATTTTGATGAAAATTTGAAGAACATCCACAAGGAGGTGAGGAAGCACATTATTAAGATGAATACACTGTATAAGGAAAATGCATATGGAAAAGGAGGTATAAGGAATTTGAGATTGGTGATGAAGTCATGGTTCATTTGAGAAAGGAGCATTTTCTAGTGGGTACATATAAAAAGTTGAAAATGAAGAAGTTTGGACTATGCAAGTTCATGAAAATGCATGATTCTGGAAATAGCTATGAGGTAGAGTTGCCTAATGAATTGAATATTTCACCAATATTTAATATTTAAGATCTAATAGAATATCATGAAGGAGGTGATAGAGATGACATTCCAGAAACACAATGGAGTATTCTAACAGCTAGTTTGAGTACAAAGGAGATTGAGGAGATATTGGATATTCATGTTGGCAAAAGTACAAGTGAAAAAAATTATGAAGAGTACCTGGTCAAATAGAAAAAGGAGAACAGTAGAATATTCATCATGGCTAGCAAGAGAGGAGGTTAACCATCTTAGTTCTCCTCTACACAACTGAGACATGACAGGGTCACTTCTCAAATTACCCTAGGTATCTCATGCAGGAGCATCCTCATCATAAGAGAAATCTTGCATCACCCAAAAATATTTCCTTTTTCTATTGAATAAGGGTTGTCTAAGTGTAGATTGTTTTGTTTCTAGAGCCTTTCTACTTACAAAGTTAGTCATACAAGCTCATAATATCCTAATTTTTGAGGTGGATATTTATCTTAGATATAATAGCCTACCAATTAAGGCTCAATGCCACATCATGAGTATTCATAAGGTTATCGCAGAAATTTTATGTGCAATTTTGGTATAAAAACTTCATGTTAGGTTTTAAAGGCCTTAGAGGCCCCAAAGGGGCTCTGAAATGGGGTTGACCAAAGAGTGCGCATGTTTAACCATGTAGATCAAAAGATAAAGATTTCAAAAAGGGGTTATAATAGCCAATCAAAGAAACAATTCAAAATTTATGGCTTTTCAAATTTGGACCAACCAAAATTTCTAGAATAAGTGTCAAATGTGTTTCAGCACAACTCTATATGTTATTTTAGGGTTAGTTGGTCTCAAGGGTTAGGGTTTGATGCGTAGAAACTTCTCAGGTAGTGTAAAAATGTCTATATAAGAAATGCCCATATATTGTGAGGAAGGTGCCTATATAGGTTTTCATATTGTATTTCAAGGTTCTATAATTTTACATTTGTGGTAATAATAAGGAGCCCATTTATTTTTTCATAGATTATTGTTATTTCTTTATTTCTATTATGTGTTTTCAATATTAAGGGGAGTACCCTTCATCAAATAAATTAGAAAATAATTTTTAATTGGAGTTTGTCAACCTTAAGAGTTAGGGTTAATGTCTAGAACCTTCTTGGGTGATGAAATGTTGCTTATATAAGGAAGGTCTATAGTGATGTTTAGGAAGTCCTGGGTGGTATTTTATGGATCTATGTTGAAGAGTACTATAAAGAAATTCATGTGTGTATTTTCATATTATATTTCAAAACTCTGTAATTTTGCATTTGCAGCGATAATAAAGGGCCCATTTTTAGTTCTTTTCAATTGTTGTTGTTTCTATATTTTAGTTATGTTTATGTTGTATTAAGGGGAGAAACCTTCATCAAGTGGTATTAGAGAAGGATTTCTCAACTATTTAAATATATTTCCAACTATGAGGCAGTTACACTAGGATCGTGGTTTTGATTGAGTGTGTAGATAGATCACTGGTTGTGAGGCAGTTTGCACTAGGGTTTTAACAAAAACATGAAAATTCCTCTATAAAGAGAGCATGTTATAAGATTTTGTTAGCATGAATGCTGATGGTATTCCTTTGGTGGAGTATCATAAGCATTGAGTATATTTTTAGCATGATTGACATGTTGCATTCATGATTGCATTTGACATTGATGTCAACATAACATTATTTTTGTAAAGATTCGCAGAGTTAAGGAAATGTTCTAAACTATGTCTTGATGAAGTTTTTAAGTGCGCATATAGAGAGATTCAAATACATGTAGAAGATATGTTTGATTTATAGAGGATAGTTTACAAACAAAATACTTGAGAAGTAATTTTTGATGTTTGGATTACATCTTCTAACAGAGATAGAATCATAAAACATATAGCTAGATAGTGATAGTAGACAACCTAATGATGACGTTAGTGAGTACACAAGGTTTGAGGTCGCACATGTGAGAAGTTGTAAAGACTTTGAGCCTACAATGATTTGTAATTATGAATATATGTAATGTTTTGTAATATCTTAATGTGGTCCTATTATAATTAATTGGGAAAGCCTCAAAGTTGATTCAAGGAATTATTTTGAGGATATGGTATAAGTATGAAAGGATAAAAGTGTTGTATAGAGTCACTAGGGGGCCAGAGGACAGTGAGTTTGCTAGGGTAACCTTAGAGTTGGCTCATGTGATGACACTTTACCACTTACATAGTAGATTTTTTATGTGTCATTATTACCTATCAATTATGTCTTGGTACCTTGAGTTAGATTATTTTTAGGATTTCCTTGACCTAGATGTTGGATTTAACTTTTGGGATTGTTATCTTGTTTGGAACTTGAGGCTATCTCCTCAGCATAGTGGGAGTGAACCATTTAGGTTTCACTAGGTCAAGGGGTAGTGCTTTTTACTTTTACCATTCAGATTTGACAAATTGATGCCATGGCTAGAGTTCCCTATTCTGTATTATCTATCATTATGTTCTTGTGTACTATGATGGATGGTTGTATTCTATTGCACTATATTTGATTCATAGATCTTACAAGATGATGTAATCTACTTCATGATGTATATTATTTTAGCCTTTCATATCCTGTGACTTGTATAGTGGATGATTGTGCATTCTGATTATTGTCAAGTGGCATTCAAAATAATTGTATATTACTTAAATGGATTTGTACTTGTAGTTATTCTTTAATGTTGAATTGTTATATATTGGTTTTAGTATTAATTAAACTTAAATATGATTCAACACCATGGGACCCTTAGGAAATGTAATCTATTTTATGATATGTGTTTATGTGTATGTTATTGTTTCCACTATATTATATTTTTTGTTGTTAAGTTATTATTTTTCAAAAAAAAAAGTTTGGCAAACTTAGTGAAACTTTAGGTTAATTTCTTTTGGGTTCCCTAGCAGGGCATTAAAATATTAGGAAGAATCCCAGGGGAGCAAATAGTCCTTGGTTGGAAAGGTAAAAGAGCCTAGGCCACACTCCTATCTTAGATAGAAGATGGATGGCATTTGATGGCTTTGGAGACTGGGTTACACAAAGGGACACACCGCAAGTTTTGTGAATTCTATCTAATATCTTATTCTTATTTTTTACATTTATCTAAAAGATGGATCTTGTGATGTAACCTTGTAAATTTATAATGTAATTACAAAAAACTTGTTGTACATGGGATCATCGTACTTAAAATGTGATGACTGATGGATGATTGGATTAGCAACTTAGTCTTATGGTCATTTAGAATATGAAACAACACTTGGGATAGTATGCTGAGATCTTTTGTTGATAGAAAATATTCATAGTAAATTTAATTAGTGATATCAAATGAAATTTAATTGATCATCCCCATCATGTTATGACTTTTCAAATTGTTTATTTTCCACTTTTTTCGCAATTTCATGATGTGACATTTTTTAAGTAGAAGGTTCTTACACTCTTTCATGTGTGTGTGTGTGTGTGTGTGTGTGTGTGTGTGTGTGTGTGTGTGTGTGTGTGTGTGTGTGTGTGTGTGTGTGTGTGTGTGTGTGTGTGTGTAACAATTTTTAAAAGCATGCATAAATTTATGATATATAAAAATAAATCATTAAAAATTTATCATCCTTATCGACATGCTTAGTAAGGTACATAATTTTATCATCTTGGGTAGGTTATAAACATAGTGTTCAATCTATTGGTTGTAGATTCTTCATTAAAAGGAGTTTCTAGCATCAGATGTAGTCAAAATATTTGACAAATGTTAAAGATAAAGACACCAGCCAAGCACCAATTAGATGAAGCAGCAATAGGACATGATAAAATGTATTATGATATTCATTTTAATTCAATAGATAATTTTTTCATTGTAATCATATTCATATTTTAGAAATTGTTGTATTCGTATATTATCTATTAAAGAATATCTTCTCAAAGATTTATTTATAAGAGACATCTGTATAATATTAAAAATAATAAAATATGATAAAATACCTTTCACCAATAAAAATAATATAAGTTCAACTCAAAACTTCTTCTTTTTCAAACTATCGATCTACCAATCTTCAGGACAGAGGCACACAAAAATAAATATGAAAGGCAATGTGCTATGACACAATATTTGATTACTTTTTTTATCGACAAAAATGGATACATAGAACTCCTTGTTATAGGTAAGTTTACAATACTCTAGAAATATCTAACATTTTTCGACAAGACAATTATCTACAGAGTTCTAGAAACTACTACAGCCGACACAACCTAAAATGCTAGAAACATCTAATGACGGACATGATCAAATAAGTTTTAGGAGTAAAAATTAATATTTCTAACACTCCCCTTAATTTCTACTATTTACTATTATAAACTTCTTTAATATTTACAACTGTCAGAGCCTCCTTCAAAATTTCAAACTATACTTGTGGTAAGGCCTTGGTGAAGATATTTGCAAGTTGCTCCTCTGATCTGCAATGCTATAGATTAATTTCTCTAGCATTAACTAGCTCTCTAATGAAGTGATACCTTGTGTCAATGTGCTTTGTCCTCTTGTGAAACACATGGTTCTTTGAAAGTGAAATAGCAGACTTGTTATCACAATAGATTGTAGTAGGTCCATCTTGAGCTTGCATTAAGTCTTTCAAAATCCTTCACATCCATACTACTTGACATGTTGTTGTTGTTCATGCTACATATTCTACTTCAGCTGATGAGAGAGTTGCTCTAGGTTGCTTCTTTGATGCCTAGGCTACAACACCTATCCCAAGATGAAATGCATATCTAGATGTGATCCTTTTATCCTTAGTATTCCCTACAAAATCACTATCGATATATCCAACTAATTGAAAATCATCTAAAGTAGAATACAAAATGCCATGATTCATAGTTCCTACAATATATCTCAAAATCCTTTTTCTTGCCTACCAATGTGAGTTCTTTGGTTATTCCATGAATCTAGAGATTAAACTCACTCCATACATAATATATAGTCTAATAGTAGTGAGATACATCAAAATTTCAACCAATCTTTTGAATATAGTTGAGTCAAAACCTTTCTCAATATCTTCTCTATTTAGTTTGGTGCCTACTACCATAGGTGTAGATACTAGACTGCAATTTATCAATCTAAATCTTTTCAAAATATATTTTGCATATATACTTTGGCAAATGAAATTTTTTTTATCATTTTGAGTAACTTCAATTCCAAGAAAATATTTCATCAATCCTAGATCTATCATTCCAAATTCTCTTTTCATTGCTAATTTAAACATGTCAATAAATCAATTACTTGTGAAGATCAAATCATCAACATATAAACAAATAATCAAAATCTGACCTTGTTCATTGATCTTGGTATATAATTTAGGTTCACTAAAGCTTCTCTTGAATCAATTCTCCATTGTGTATGAATCTATTTTGTTGTACCAGGCTCTTGGAGCTTGCTTCAATCCATAGAGCACCTTCTTCAACTTATAAAATTTGTCTTCATGTCCTCTTATTTCATATCCTAGTGGTTGTTGCACATAGAATTCTTCTTCCAAATATCCATTCAAAAATGCTAATTTCACATCTATTTGGTGAACCATCCATTTGTTTTGAGCTGCAATAGCTAATACTATTTTAATAGTATCAAGTCTTGGCATAAGTGCAAATATCTCATTATAGTCAACCCCATATACTTGTAAAAATCCCTTAGCAACCTACCTTGCCTTATATTTTTCTACATCTCCATTAGCTTTAAACTTAGTCTTATAAACCCATTTTACACTAATGCAATCATTGTTCTATGGAAAATCAACTAATTCCCATGTATCATTTCTCTCAATGGATTCTATTTCATCATTCATTGCATTAATATAATGTTCTTCCTTAATTGCATCTTCAAAATATATAGGATCTTAAGCAAATAAAGAAAAATTTGATTGCAAATCTATTTTACTTCCTTGATTATAAATCTCATTCAAGCTTCTAATTTTCTTGCTTGTAATCCTTGATCTCAACTATGCAAGTATACGATTTGAATTATTACTTACTTGTGAATTTGAAGATTCTCCAAGCTTAACTTTATTTTCTAAGTGATCTCCTTGTGGACTTTGTGGTGGAGTTCCTTCTTGGTCACTTGGTTGATCCTCTTGATCTTCATGATCCTTTTTATCCTTCTCATCATATGGTATTGTTGTAGCACCTATAACATTTGTATTGTAGCACCTATAACATTTGTATCTATATTTTGATCCCAAGATTCATCCTCTTTAAATACAACATCCCTAATCACAATGACTTTTCTGGTGATAGGATTAAACAACCTACATGCCTTAGATTGCTCATCATAGCCAACAAAAATGTATTTCTAACTCTTATCATCTAACTTACTTCTAGTTTCTTTAGGAACATGTGCATGCAATACCACCAAATACTTTGAGATGAGAAACACTATGAATCTTACCATTCCATGCTTGTTGTAGAACCATGTCCCTCACAATCTTTGTTGGACTCCTACTCAAGATATAAACAACACAAGAATTTGCTTCAGCCTAATACTCATTAGGAAGATTCTTACCTTTCAACATGCACTTGCCATCTCCATTATTGTCTCGTTCTTTCTCTCTACAACACCATTTTTTTGTAGTGTGTAATTGGTAGTAAATTTCTTTTTGATTCCATGATCCCTACAATAATCTAAAAACTCATTTGACTTATACTCTCCTCCTCTATCAGATCTCAATACCTTAATAGCTAAACCACTTTGTTTCTCAACAAAAGCCTTGAATTCTTTAAATTTGCCAACAGATTTGTATTTAAGAAAGTAAACTCATATCTTTCTACTAAAGTCATCAATAAATGCTCCCCCCTAATGATGGTGTTTTTATTGGACC
The DNA here is from genome assembly GCA_028749045.1 of Cupressus sempervirens. Taxonomy (NCBI): domain Eukaryota; kingdom Viridiplantae; phylum Streptophyta; class Pinopsida; order Cupressales; family Cupressaceae; genus Cupressus; species Cupressus sempervirens. The sequence goes on from CM053792.1 coordinate 637,887,263, forward strand.
ACATATATCCGAATGCACAATTTCTAAAGGTGCCCTTGCTCTATATGACATCCCTTTTGGAAAAATCTCTCTATGATGTTTGGCCAAAATACACCTTTCATAAGGACTTGATGATGCTTCAATTGGGGGTAATCCTTTGAGATTTAGATGACCATACCTCAAGTATTATATCCATGTTTGATCTTGGCTTGCTACCTTAAAACTTGTTGCAACTTTATCGATCATATTGCTCTTCATCCAAAGTGGAAACATTCTGTTATTTTTCATTTCTACCCTTGCAATCACCATGTGACTAGGAGGCATATCAAATATAGTGCACAAATTTTTCTCAAAAATAACTCTATAATCTTTTTGACTAAGCTACCCCACACTTATAAGATTATGTTTCAAACTAAGGACAAAGTATACATCAGAAATAGATTTCTTACCATGCTTTTTTATAATATTGATTGTTCCTTTTCCACTCACTTCCACTATCTCATTATTACCCAACTTCACTTCTGATTTAATTGATCTATCCAAACTTTCAAAAAACTCTTTATTACCTATCATATGATTGCTGCAACCACTATCTAGAAAATAAAAATCATTTGTACTCTCTTGAGCTACATTGCAAGTAATGAACATTGTCTCAGAATTACTCTCAGAAAAATTTACATTTTGCTAACCCATATCAGCTTGTTTTTTCCAACACTCATTTGTAAAATGTCCAAACTTCTTGCAGTAATAGCATTGAATATTTGATTTATCATACCTTTGTGATATTTGGTTGTTATAGCTTCCCCTTGAATAGGAGTATTGATTTCTTCTTCCTCTTGAATCTGGACTCCTTTCTTCTTTTTGAAAATTATTTCTGCCTCTTGCTCTTCCTCTAAATCTAGCACTTCCTCTTCCTCTACCTCTGCCAAATGTCATTTTTGCTTTAAATGCATTCTCTAGTGAAGAGTTGGTATGCTTGTTCAATATGTATTCATGATTATATAAAGATCCAAATAGCTCATCTATAGATAATTTTGTTAAATCCTTAGATGCTTCAATTGCAACCACAATATTATCAAATTTAGGAGGCAAACTTCTTAAAATATTTTCTACAACTTTCTGGTCAGAAAGCTCATCACTATTCATCCTTACTTGATTAACCACATTCATAACATGATTTGAAAATTTCTCTATAGAGTCAGAATCCTTCATTTGTAAATTCTCAAATTCTCTTCCAAGTGCTTGCAATTTAACAGTCCTTACCTTACTTGTACCTTGATATGCAATCTCAAGAATGTCCCAAGCTTGCTTGGTTGTAACAGCTACGTTAATTTTTCCAAGAACTAAATCATCCAGAGCTTATCCAATAATCTGCAAAGCTTTTTAACTCTTCTGCCTATTTTCATCAAGCTTTTTCTTTTGATTAGCATTTAAAGTAGACTCATCTACAGGTTCATCATAACCACTCAAGATTATATCTAATAACTCATAAGAATCAAATATAATCTTCATTCTAAAAGCCCAATCATCATAATTCTTTCCAGAAAACATTGGAATTGAAGTCTAAAAACTCCCTAAAGCCATGTCGGATAGAAACTTATAAACAAAATTCACAGATATAAAAAACCCTAAATAGGGCAATAAAAGAAACTTACAGATCTCACAATAGCTTTGTATCCCCTTTCTCTGCTGCAATCCTCCTCATGCACAATCCTTCAAACTCCTCTTCTTAACCAAGCTTTGATGGGTGGACAGAGGCACACAAAAATAAAATATGAAATGCAATGTGCTACAACACAATATTTGATTACTTTTTTTATTAACAAAAATGGATACATAGCACTCCCTTTTATAGGGAAGTTTATAATACTCTAGAAATATCTGACATTTGCCAACAAGACAATTATCTATAGAGTGCTGGAAACTACTACAGATGACACAACCTAAACCTAAACCTAAACCTAAAATGTTAGAAACATCTAATGACAAATATGATCCAATAAGTTTTAACAATAGAAATTAATATTTCTAACAATATGTACAAGCAATAACAAGACAACTTCCTGTCAAGCACTAACTAGTGTTCGTGTCACAAATTTCATTTCTATTTTGTATTGATCTTTAAATAGGTACTGAAATTATGAGGTCATAACTCTTTTCTATCTAATCTATGAAACGAATTTGATCTCTGAAATTCTTTACTTCTATCTTAATAACTGTGATAATAAGTCCAATTTCAAAATTTAACAACATTTACTAATCTTAATTTTTTATTTTGTTTATAAACTGAAGTTGTAGAATCAGAACTGTTGGCTAGTAAATCAAGTAAAATACAAATCCCGTTTCTAGAATTTTTCAATTCAATCATATCAGTAACTTTGAAAACAAAAGAAGTCTGTGCAAAAGATTCAAAGTACAGCTATATAAATAGAGGAGAAATGGATTCATTCGTATCATAGAAACTGAAATGCCAAAATGATTTCTATTGCATTGTCATCAGAAGCAAATTTTGGAAGCAAATTTGTATGCCCGTTAAAGGAGTTTTCTCATTCTAATAATGGATGCAGATCGATTTCCTTGCCTGTCAAAGATCTTTTCAGTCTAAAAGTGTAATGTGGAATAGACTTGATTCACAATATTACTGTTCAACACGAGTATTCACGAGGGAAACATTGGAATTTGCACAAAAAAATAATCAATCAAGTACATGTGCCATTGCAAAAAGCTATTGTAAGTGTTGTCACTTCAAAAATGTTAAAATTTTCAACATGATGCAATTGATACATTTTTTATCCTCGAAAATCTGTCAGCAAATTGCTATATTTAATATTGTCCATGGACAGTCAGTTGTCCTCAATGCATGTTTCTTTTTGTGTACTTAAATAGTCATCTTGACAATAGTAGAGCCACTGTTCAAATTATTTATAGACCAAACCATAACAAATTAGAGTTTCTGGGCATCCTCAAAGAGTGAAGAACCTTCTTTTACCTTTTCGTTAAATAAATTTTACGGTATGAGATTATATTAGAATATAATGGTTAACCACTTACAAGTATGCGAGCAAATCTCTGTTTGTTGTGAAATTCATACGTTTGTAACATTTATTCTAAATCAAGGTCAGAAATGGGGTCTTAAATGTCCATCTAGAAAAGCATTGTTCATGGGTTGAAGGGGGAATGACATGATTTTGAAGCAGAAGGCGAATTCATTTACAATCTAAATTGTACTTTTCCATGTTTGTTTTATGGTGGTATTAAAGGATCATTTCTTTGAGTTCCTGAACTCAGATGTCTTTCTTCAGAATTCGCTGATACAAGCTTCAAAATACCATGGGCATATGGAATTAAAAATGGAGGGTACCAAGTGAGGCCATATGGTATTACAAACTCCAAAGTACAAGTAACAGCATATGCCATTAAGAAAGAAAAATATCACGTTTGTTCTTATGCTAATAAATCCAAAATTAAGGTCATGTGCCATTAAGAATTAAATATTAAAAGTACCAAGTGAGGGCATGAGCCATGAAGAATCCAAAGTTCCAAGTGAGGGCATTTTCTATTAAGAGTGAATCGATCTTGTTGATACGAAGTTGAAGTCAAGGACATGAGCTCATTACCTTGGCTTGAAAAACATTTAGTGCAAATCTAGCCATTTTAGACTTCAAGACCAAGTCCATCCAGAGCCCTCGGTGTAAACAGTAACAAGCCAGGCTCTCTAGAAAAGACGTTGTGAATATTCAAGGTCTTGCCGGCTTGCTTCCTCAATTCCACCTGTAATCCCACATGCATTATATAAGTATACTCTCTACAATCATATTAGCATAGAGGGTAGAATTGATATATTTCCCAAATCATGAAATATGAACTAAAACCTTAGATGATGAAAAATAACCTGCAACCTTAAATTCATACAAAGTAGGATTACTTCAATAATAGACGACCAGACATTCATAGAAGAGAGTCAGCAATACTAGGAACCATATTCAATATTAAAAACTAGTAGTTCCTATAAGCAAAGTTTGCAAAAAGGTAAAAACCAAAATTGAGTAATATGGAAACATTCTTGTTAATGGGTAGAAAATGAAATGGCCTTTTTTCTCACATCGAATCCGATCTTTAATGTGGTGGACTTAGAGATGTCGATGTAACATTTTCTATGAACTGATATGAATTCGGCCTTGAATGTTAGGAGAGATTCAAACTCCTCAGTCAGGCATTCTTCACTGTCACCCATTTTACTTAGCATAATAAACACAGTTGTTGGAAGCATTTCTGAGAGGAGTTTGTAAGAGAGCAATAGAATGTCTTTATAATAGAGATAATGATCATGGACAGCTGTGTGCCACGCATAATACGCGTTCTCCATGGTAGATGCGTCTTGGTTTGTTTACATCTCTTGTATTTATTTATTTATTTTCTTCTTTAAAAATAATGTATTAACTATCATATGACATAGGAACTTTCTTTAGATACGGTACAATGATGCAGACTGCTGTAATTCCACATATAAATAGTTGTTCTCTGGTAGGTCCACCATTATGAATTTTTAGCTGCTTCCTGTATAGATATACAATTCTATTGGGTTTCTTTGCACCATGTTCTACGGATCCATTTGTTTGATGGGCAGTTTCAATGGTTCCGTAGCTTTTCAAATACTTCACAACATTAAATAAAACATGAACTTTTAGCTATTTTTAAAATTTCTTACGAGTCGTGAAGAATTATGGTGGAACCCAAATACTCGACCTTGATTAGAAATAATTAGAATCTTAAAGCTAAACGTAATTGTTTTGGTGATAGCGTGGAGAAATGAATTCAAGTGCCTCCAGCTGGATTATGAAAAAAAATTAAAAATATCAATATCTCTCACTTTTCAATTCGATAATTTGTTCTCATCAAGAGAATGAATATTGGTTCAAATATTCAAGTTTTTAAATACTTGTTCTATCCACATATTCAGAGCTGTAAATGCTCTCTATCCTGAATCATAAAATAACATCGCAAAAGCATCCCTTATCATGTATTGTGAGAAATAAATCACAACTTTAAAAAACTTAGCTCGGCACTAACTATTGTCAAGTGCCAGTTTGCTCGGCACCTTAAGGAGCCGAGTGGCAGTTCGGCACGTGAAGGTGCCGAGTGACAGGGAATAGGTGCTGAGTTAGCTCGGCACACGAAAGAGCCGAGTAAGCTCAGCACACAAAGGGAAATGCTCGGCAACAATGGATGCCGAGTGAGCTTGGCTCAAACTGGAAAAATTCTAACTTAGAGAAATTTCAACATGAATGTTTCCACCTTTAAAACCAGAGAACCAAAGCTTGAAGCTTCTAAACAAACTTCTCAAATGCAATGAATAGGAGAAGAACAATGGATTCAAGTATGCCTACTTGCTTTCTATTCAACTTTGATTAAAAACATTACAAAATCTAGGAGCATTCGGCTTCAACCAGAAAACTCTAAAATAACCCTAAACTGGTAAAACTTCAAACTTCAATGAGCTTTAAACTTGCAACTCTAATGACTGCATACAATGGTGCTTGGAGCAATCACTGCTTCAACAGGATAAAACCAACAATAGAAAACTTACAAAGTGAATAAGGGAAACACTTGCCAACTAGATCTGCTGATCTCTTTCCTTTTTCTTTGCTCTGCTCTGCAACTTCTATTTTCTCTGCTCTACTAAACTAACTCTCTCTAAAATGAATGAATGTAGAAAACATTCCATTTTTCATATTCCATTTTCCCTCTCAACGTTCAAAATTCAAAATCACCTACCAAAATAAATGTCTGTCGTCCATGGATGCCTGCGGGAAGCAAACTGATAGGGTAAATGGGCGTGGGGCTCGAGGACAACCTACAGGCTCTCAATGTTCAATTTCCAACATGTATGGCATCTATAGTGTGGGTCCCATGACAATGGATTCTAATTTCAGTGCAATTGACATAGATAATCTCATAGAGAAACAGTGGTTCAAAATGCATATTTGAAATGTCCCTTTCTCTGATTTTATATGATATTTTCAACCTCTAATCAGATTTTCAAAACCAAACAACTAATATCACAAAGATCCACCAAATTTCTCAAGAAACCCCAAATCGGGTATGCCGAAAATAGTGCCAAAAGCTTCACAACTTCACCTATTATTAATAAATCTGAAAGTGGACATTTTTACAGAAATTTGAGCAACATAAAAACCTATAAAATGAAATTTTCAGATCTGTATAACATGCACACAATAGCTCCCAAATGGAGGACAAAAACAATGCTCATCGGGCTCCTGAAAATAGCACAAAATAGCCCAGAATCACCGCAAAAATTTAATAATCTATCACAGAAGTATAATCATATCCAAATACATATTTTCAGCTCTATTTTAACATTTAAAAGTCTGATATACAGCAGCAACCCAAACTGATATGAAATACTCAACCGAAAACACCAAACTCTTACAAAAATACACCCGAAAACTCACAAATCTGCACTGTTCAGCACAAAGGCAAACTCTGCATGAGCATGCACATGGAATGGCTTCAAACTTCCATTCTTAGCCTTCTTGGAAACCTGCAAACTCCTATTCTTGGGTCTCCCTGAAAACTTGCAAACTCCCGTTCTTGGGTCTCCTTCTCCACAGGTTTGGCAACCTCTGAAGAATAACAAAGAAATGAGCAAAAATCAAGTTCTGGAATCCACCCAAAATGCCTCCAAACCCTTTAAAAGAGGGCATAACCCTAACTCACATCCAAGAGGGGTTAATAAAACATATTTAATAATAATCTTCATTTATTAGTCCATTAGCTTCCAAAGATTATCCCCTTTTTTCAAAACTTCACCTTTTTGGGCTTGCCTACCTTAGCAAAGATTATTATTTTTAATTATTTGAAAAGGGGACATGACAAGTCCTCCCCTCCCAAACATTTCTTGTCGTCAAGCAATGGTTGAACAATAAACCAATCAATCCACTTGGATCCCAAATGTAGTCATGAACTATACTACTACCAATTAACACAAGCTCCTGCAATACCCTCTGCAATATAACCAAGAGGAATCCATAACCAAACTAACAATTATAGCTCAACCAAACTCCAAAGTCAACACTACCATAGTCAGAAACCCATGAGACACAAACTCTTAGAACATCATAACCCAAGTAAAGTGGATAAATCAAACTGCCAACATAGTAAATACCATCAATGTATCCCACTGGCCTATATGAATTGTACAATCTAACTATGCAACAATGGTGAATGCTCCTAAATGAAACTGTACCATGTATGGAGAATCCACACACTATACAACCCTTGCAGTCAACACAACTCTGCAGATCACCGACCACTGCCTCATAACCATAACTCCCATGCACTGCTGATGGTGAAAAGACATTACAAAATAAATAGCAAAAAATGGAACCCAAACCAAATTTTCCTGCCATCAACTCCTCAACACAAGGATCAAATGCTAACTGATGTACATACCCTGCAATATAATGTTGATAAAAAAAACCAAACTCAGTCAACAGCTCACCATGAACAAGTGATACAACCCACTGTGACTGATCACCAGCTAAGTCAGGAGATGTCATAGCCAAAGGAGTAGAATCAATAACAACACCCGCTGAAGCATCACTCCAAAACTCTTGCTCTAAGTCATGTATTATCAAGCTGTAAACTGTAGAACCTATCACCATGTCGTGCCCATCACGACTCTCATCCCGAGGCATCAAACTATCCCATAATTGATGATAAGCACTAGGAACCAAAGTACATCTCTGTATCATCATCTCATCAACATGGTCATCAAAGGTAAATTGATGAGCATACCTCACAATGTAATGCTGATAGAATGCGCCAATCTCAGTCAGTGGCTCAGACTGCAATTCAGATGTAACTAACTGCAATCGATCACTAGCCAAGTTGGAACTGACTACTACCTCTGAAGTCATCACCAAGGGAGTAGTATTACTAGCAGGAACCATGCCAACTATCGGCTCACCAACATCACACATGGTCTTTGATACAGCATCTCTAGTCTTCGTGCCATTAGTGCTAGAGGTCACCACCATGTTAGGCATACCACAACAATCTGCTACAGCACCCAACTCAACTGAACCTGACTCTAGTGGGGATGAACCTAATATGCCAATGTTAGTATCAAGGATGGATGCATCCCCATCTCCACTATCTTTGACAATCTTGACCATGGACATCCTCGGATCATCAGACACCATAGCTTGTGACTGTACAGAATCTAGTAAAGACTATAGTTTCTCTAACTCCATGGTCACCTTAGCCAAATAAAATTGTGACTCCTTGAAAGCCAACTGTGTACTCTCAAGAATCTCAGAAGTCACCTCAAGCTGCTTAGTAAGCTCACTCACCTCATCTTCCTTGGACAACAATGCATCATATGTTGTACTGCCCCACTCCATAAGATAATCTCTTTCGGCTACCAACTGCATATTATCCTATCTCAGAATCTGGATAGCCTCCCATAAAGAGTGGAACTCTGTCAAGGAAAGATAACTGCATCCCTGCTCATCACTAGTAGGAGAAATCCATCCATAAACTGCTAACAATTGACGAGCAGCATCGAAATGTTGGCAAGCGATAGCAATGTCTCGCTCACTAACTCTCAACTGATTAGACACATGATGGCACTGGCTTGACTGTCTCCTACAAATCTCCTCTGATGCACTATCTAAAGAAGTATCCTCAAAGTTAATAGTCTCTAGATTATTAACATCCATATCCTCTGAATCAACTCTAAAGCTCATATCAACAAACGGAGTATCAAAAACTGTAGCACTTCTATCCAACTCCTTTGTACCCAAAGAAACTAAGCCTTCAAAACTGCCCACTGCATCCTCCTGGATGTCATCAATGCCAATATGATCCTGGGACTCATCTGTACACACTGCCAAATATGAAAGATCATCAACACATTCTAGTAAGTATGGTCGACTGGATATATGAACAAAGCCCAACACCGGTGTATAAAAACTAATACCAACATCGAACAAGCTGCTAGCACAAGAAAAGACAACACCGTGCAATCTGCTAATCAAATCCATGATAGCACCCAAAATAACACTGCTACCAAAAAGTGTTAAAGATCTCTAGTCAACTGAATCCCAAATGCCAATATAACAATCTTGAGTCCATATCTGTAAACTAGAATCAGCTGGTAACTCAAGCAAAATCCTCACTTGAGTAATATGACCAATACCAACTAACTCCACATACCTGTCATGATGAGATAATGAAGTCACAATACTATCTTTGTTCACTTTCAACTGGTTGGACAAATCGTGTGAAGTACTACCAGCCTCAACCTCATGTGACGAAGCATCTAACTGTGCCTGGTACTCTTTCTCAGCAAAGTCATGAATGCTCAATGTCTTCTCATCTCTACCAGGTATCTCACCATCATGTACAACAACATCCTCATAATCATCATCTGAACCCACTACACTGTAGTCACTACCTATTGTAACTATACCATCCTGAATACCTGTGATATCACCCTTTAACGACCTGTATACAATTGTCTCAATTTTAGTATCAAGTTGACCATTACTATCAATCTGCGTAATATCCTTTCTCACTACCTCCTGTGGCGGAGTAGAATCTGAGACCTCAGCCTGGCTATAAGCTAGTTTCTCAAACTCCTCATGCAAGTTCTTGGTAATTGTGTCATCTACCCTGTGAGAAAATTTGCCAAATAGAAATCCAGTCAACTTATCCACCTTAGCTGGGTCAGACAACATGTCATTCATTATATGGTGGTGCTCAACCTACTGTTCAGACATGTCATGGCTTATTTTCCTAAGTTTATCTCGAATGTCTAAATAACCATCCTTTCTACTGTTCTATCTCTGGATATCAATTGTCCAAGATCGTGTCCTCTGAGACTCTGTACTATACCTGTCCATTCTGAATAAAGTAGAGTGTAACCCCAATAGGTTATAACTTCTTCAAACACTAAGAACTAACATGCAATTGATTAGAAGTAGCATGCAACCATAGATTTTGACAGGCAGCTAATTAGAAGCAACATGCAACCACCAAATTCACCAAGAACTAACATGCAAATGATTAGAAATAGCATGCAACCATAGATTTTGACATGCAACTGATTAGAAGCAACATCCAACCATAAATTATGACATGCAAGATCTGGGTAGTTGTCAAAACTGACATGCAAGATCTAGGTAGTTGTCAAAACTAACATGCAAGATTTGGGTAGTTGTCAAAACTGACATGCAAGATCTGGGTAGTTGTCAAAACTGACATGCAAACTTCTACAAACCCTCAGGCTGGCAAGATCATAGCTCTGATACCCCTGAAATGTCCCTTTCTCTGATTTTATATGATATTTCCAACCTATAATCAGATTTTCAAAACCAAACAACTAATATCACAAAGATCCACCAAATTTCTCAAGAAACCCCAAATCGGGTATACCGAAAATAGTGCCAAAAGCTTCACCTATTATTAATAAATCTGAAAGTGGAAATTTTTACAAAAATTTGAGCAACATAACAGCCTATAAAATGAAATTTCCAGATATGTATAACATGCACACAATAGCTCCCAAACGGAGGACAAAAACAATGCTCATCGGGCTCCCGAAAATAGCACAAAATAGCCCGGAATCACCACAAAAACTTAATAATCTATCACAGAAGTATAATCATATCCAAATACATATTTTTAGCTCTATTTTAACATTTAAAAGTCTAATATACAGTAGCAACCCAAACTGATATGAAATACTCAACCGGAAACACCAAACTCTTACAAAAATACACCTGAAAACTCACAAATCTGCACTGTTCAGCACAAAGGCAAACTCTGCATGAGCATGCACATGGAATGGCTTCAAAATCCTATCCTTAGCCTTCTTGAAAACCTGAAAACTCCCATTCTTGGGTCTCCCTGGAAACCTGCAAACTCCCATTCTTGGGTCTCCTTCTCCACAGGTTTGGCAGCCTCTGAAGAATAACAAAGAAATGAGCAAAAATCAAGTTCTGGAATCCACCCAAAATGCCTCCAAACCCTTTAAAAGAGGGCATAACCCTAACTCACGTCCAAGAGGGGTTAATAAAACATATTTAATAATAATCTTCATTTATTAGTCCATTAGCTTCCAAAGATTATCCCCTTTTTCCAAAACTTCACCTTTTTGGGCCTGCCTGCCTTAGCAAAGATTATTATTTTTAATTATTTGAAAAGGGGACATGAAAATATTAGGCTATCCTTGAAATTAATACTAAAATAGGAAAATGAACAAAAACAAGGGAAATTTGTATTGATGATTAAAAATCTAACAGTTCTAATTGAAATTTTCATTGGTTTTAAGAAATTACAACTTATTTTTATTTAGTAATCTAATTTTTAATCAGATGAAAAACTAAATTGGTGTCCAGTGGTGGAAGAAGACATCTAGTAGAGAAAGTCATGTTGCAATATTTTTGAGGGACAACACATTGTGATTGCTATTTTACAATTGATGATAGAAAGTGAAACAAAAGCTCACAATTGCAGCCAAGACTTTTCATCTAGCTCTTTGTCCAATTTAATTTCAAATAATAAAATTATAAATAAATTTCAATTAACCTTACTTTCAAACTCTAGATTATATGTATCATTCATTACCTCATCTAGTCATTTGGAAACATTATTTCTTCTTCTTTATTTTGGTGTCCAAATTTGATAAAACAAAAAAGTTAAAAAAATATGATTTATATAATTCTCACCATTATAATAAAATAATAATAGAGGGATGTGTATTTGAATATAATTACAAATTCAAAAAATGATGAAAGAAAGAAATAATGAACGATCTTCATTTTGATTCAATTAAATTGCATTGGATGGCTATTTAAAGCCATAATTCTCCATTATAAAACTATGTACCAAGATGTAACTTCCAATCTAACTATATAACTATTTAATATATTACTTAAACTAAACTAACTCAAAACTAATCTAAATATGACCAACCTTGTCCCTCTTATTACATTAATTTGAACAAGAGTAGAAGTTTCAAGAGTTTTAAACCTAACCCTCTAGAAACTTTGATGATGTGCCTTACTAATTTTCATCATTCACTTAAGAAACAATAAATTGACTACAATGATGGATCTTGTAATCTGAAGGAACACTAAACTATTCGCATAAGTATATCTCTTAATCCCAAAACTTGAAACTATTTTATACAGTATATTGCATTTCCTCTGTGCATGTGATGCCTTCTTAGTTTTTGTACATGAGACACCTTTGATTATGTTTAATGTCCTCTCAAGTGATGTGATGCACAATGAGATATACTTCTTTGAAAATTTCACATCTCCTCTAAGCATGTTTGATCCCTTCTTATTTATTAAGCATGAGATGCATTTCCTTTGAATGTCCACCTCTCTATTGATTATATCTAATGTCCTTTCAAGCGATGTGAAAAAAATCACCACTGCTATGCATGCACATGAGACAACTTTCCTCAGAAATCTCACATCTTCTGAGTAAAAGTATAGATGTGTGTCACCTTTTATGACCTCTAAACTTCTTTTGGTCAAATCTCATTTATTTATCAAAACTAAACTTTTTTCAAAATCTAAAAATACCCTTTTGTAGATCTTGGATTGTGTTGCTTAGTTATAATATTTTATAATTTAAATATATTATAAGTAGATATTATAACATTTGAGAATATGCTATTTTGAAAAAGGGAAAAAGTACAAAATCATATTAGAAAAGTTTAAAATTTATATTTAGCACTAGAGGAGAGAGTCCTCTTCAAGAATATCTTTTTTTTTTTCAAAAAGGTCAAATTTGGTAAGGGTGTTTTAACGAGAGAAAAAATCATTGATTTTTTATAAGGTCAACCTCGAGTATTTGTAACAAAGAAAATAGACATGTTATCTACAATGTATTTTGAAATCAAGGTTAAAAAAAAATTATTTGCATATGCTAGTTTCAAGTGAAGTATACCCTATACCTTTTACACTTAAAAAAAGGACTTCAAAAATTGAAATAAATTCTTTCTCAAAAAAGTAAAAAAATTTGCAGGCATGAAATTCATCTAATTTTACACATTTCATTAGTTTAAATCATCTTCAAATTCAAAAGACAAATGCCACTTTCATGTCATTTGAGTTGAATAGTCTATCTCATGTGGTCCTTTTTCTTTATAAATGGTCACAAATTTTTATGTTTTTACCCTACTATGAGTTTTTTTTGTTGACCCTAAAGGAAATCTTAGTATTGTCTATTATTTCAAGTCACTTAGTTATTTACTAGTAAGACTTGGTTGGTCAACACTATGACCGAGCCACAATGAAGGTTGAGCTACATTAAGTAGAAGTATACAAGGTTAGTGTGTGTCGAGGAAAACATAATTATCGAGCACATCAACATTCACTAAGAATTCTATTTGTTTCTGAGTGATACACTTGAGCCAAGTAGTTTAGAGGATCAAATCATTGTAAGCCAAGTGTAGTTCATGCCAAAGTACAACATGAAGAACCAAGCATGACCAAGTATTGGGAAGGTATATGTGTTGAGTAATAAAAAAATTTCAAATGAGTTTAGAATGACACAAACACTTATGTAAACCTTTTTTTTGAGCATGAATCATGTTTCTAAAATTGAGGAGCTAATCAAGAAGGTAATTATGCTTGTGATTATGCATTATTAATCCCTATGTAGTGTGATGAACAAGTCAAAAAAATGGAAAGGTCAAGTGGAAAAAAGGATGAACGTGGATCGTTGATTATGATCTAGAAGCTTCATGAGATGGCTATAAAAAAAGGGTTTCAAGATAGAAATTATTTTTCTGAGCAAAAGAAATACATGAATGTGAAGCTATAGGAGAATCCATGAGTTAAGTGTTGTGAAGAAGTAAGGAGACTAAGAAGTGTAGTGAGGAGATATTGCAAATCTATGATGGAGAGGTGATTACAGTTTGAATAGAGAAGATCTATTATCAATATTTTAGTGCATACTGAAGGATCAAAGTACTGCTACATTCTAACTAGTGTATCTGGTGAATCTCTTAATAGAGTAGTCCTAATAGGCCTATTGTAAATCTCTTCATAATTATGAATTTTAAATCTTTAGTCAAGGTAGACTTAAGAGTCTTGTAAGCTCTTAATAGAGAAGACCCCTCAAAGGGTAGACCATCAAAAGTGCTCAAATTGAACCCAAACATGCACTATATTGCTATAATAGTGAGGATATTTTGGGTGCCATCTTGTCTACAATTTTACCTTCACCTTGAAGGGTTTCTACATTACCAAATCTTGTGTTATGTCTTTATTACATGTTTATGTGTTTTATTCATGTAAGTAGATAGTACATTTGATATTATATGTTATTACATCATGATTCATGGTTAAAATGTTAATGTGGTGCAACTCTAACCCCTAAGGCTAAAAAAACTCCAATTAAAAGTTATTTCTTAATGTATTACATAAGGTCAGCCCTAATTATGTTTTTAAGTACCCAAACTTCTTGAGATGATAACATTAAAACAACACATTTGATTTTCAACTATAAGTACTTTTCAAAATCATCAGCTCCTAGACTATAGTGCCTGACATGTGCAAGTTACAATCATCCCAGGCATGAACATGGTTCGTAGCATCTAAGGCCTTCAATTTTGAGCTTAAAGTTTTTGTACCCAAAAACCTCAATAAATTCTGCAACACATATGGTATGATAATAAAACTCCACTAGCAATATGATATGACTAAGATGAGGCTCCATATATGAAATAAAAACATTCAAAGATCATATGGCCATTTATTAAAAATAGTATGTTTCCATTATTAGTAACTCTATATTGAAATATCCATTATTGACAATGAAAAAAAAAATTTGGGTGATGCAAGATTGCCCTTACACTTAAGATGCTCTTGCATCAAACACCTAGGGTAATTTTAGAAGTGGCCCTATCTTGTCACATGTGTTCAAAGGAAAACCAAGGAAGCTAACTTCCTCCTTAACTTCCTCCCTCTTTAACCATGATCAATCCCCAATAGGTCATCCATTCATATCATATATAATTAGGAATGGTGATTTACCAGTACTTCTATTGATAGAATTATTGTATACAAATTTTGCATATGGTAAAATTAGATCCTAGCCCTTTGGCTTATCTCCAATCAAATATCTCAAAAAATTCCCCAAACTTTAATTCACAACTTTTGTTTACCCATTAGTCTATGGATGATATGATGAACTAATCTTTAAATCTATCTTCAATTTCTTCTGTCATGTATGCCATAAATACCCAACAAAATTAGTATCCTGATATGAAACTATGCTCTTTGGTAGACCATGTAGTGTCACCTCTTCTCTGAAAAATAACTTGGCCACATGAATAACATCACTAGTATTATTGTGGGGAATGAAATATCCCATCTTTAAAATTCTTTCATCCATCACAAATAGCAAATTATGCCCTTGTTAAGTCCTTGGTAAACCAAGAATAAAATCCATTTTGACATCCTCCCATGGCTTTTGTGGTGCATTCAATGGCTCATATAACCCCATATTTTTATTTAATCCTTTCACTATTTGACATACTCAACAACTCTTTACAAACTTCTTTACATCTTTATGCAACTATGGCCTATAATAATTCTTAGCAATAAAAGAAATGGTTTAATCTCTACCAAAATGTCTAGCCAATCCTCCACTATGCTTGTCCTTGATGAATTTGTCTCTCCTAGACTTTCTAGGATTCTGCAATTGACATTCATGAAAATAATTTCATCCTAGATTATGAAATCCAACCACCTCATCCTCTTAAGTATAACATGTTATGTACAAGCTTTCCAAAATTCATCAAAATCAGGATCCTTTGGATAAAAATTCTTGATTTCTATGAACACAACTAGCTTTATTTGCATCTTTCTCTACAAAAATAATCTTCTACTAAGAGCATCAACAACTCTATTAGACTTTCCACTCCTATGTTTTAAAATAGATGTATAACTCTACAAAAACTCAAACCATTTTAAATGCCTTTGGTTTAATTTTCCTTGACTACTCAAATATTGCAAAGCTTAATCAGTAAAAAAAAAGCTCCTTAGGAAGAAGATAGTGTCCCCACTTCTTCAATGCTTGTAATATAGCATAAAATTCCTGGTCATAAATAAAATGTTTTCTTTTAGCATCATTCAACTTCTCACTAAAATGAACAAGAGGGCTACCTTCTTGGCTCAAAAAAGATCCTATTGTAGTACCACTAGCATCATAGTCTACTTGAAACACCTTTTTAAAATCAAGAAGTGCTAAAATACTTTTCTGTGTAACTTTATGTTTCTTTAGATTAACACTCTTATCTACTCCTACAATCCATTTAAATAATTTCCTATCCCCACTCACTATTTCAGTCAATGGGCCATAAATACTACTAAAACTATTAACATGAATGCTAATGGTATTCCTTTGGGGGGGTATCATAAGAATTTCTAGAGTATATGGAGATTGGTAGCATGATTGTCAATTGATATGTTGCATTCATGACTATGTTTTTCATTGATTACAACATAATATGAATTTTGTAAAGATTGGCAGAATAACAGATAGAAATTGAGGTCATATGGATATAGAATTGATTTTTAGGTCAAGCACGGTTGAAAATGTGTTCTACATAGTGTCTTAGTGACAAGGTTAAGTGCACGTCAAGTAATTCAAAGACACACAAGAGATATGCTTGATTTATAGAGAGCTATATAGAGACAGAGTACCTAAGAAGTAGTTTCTAATGAATGGATTGTATCTCCTAGCAGAGATAGAATCAAGTTATGTGAAGTTATAGAGTGATAGAGGATAGTCCAATGATGGCATCAGTGAGTGTGCAAAATCTAGAGTTACACATGTGAGAATTTGTAGAGATTGTGAGCCAACAATAGTTTGTGATTGAGAAATAATTAATTATCTTAATGTAGTCCTACTATAGTTAATTAGGAAAGCTTCAAGGCCAACTCAAGGAACTATTTTGAGGACATATTATAATTGAAAGACATTTTCCTTGTTCATGATATATGGTGGATATGAATTTTGATTGAGATATGTGAACAAGAGAAAAGTATTTGGTAAATTTAAGTAAGCAATCCAAGGGATTATTGGATGCAAAGTTTTTGATCTAGTATCAAGATCTAAAGAAGAAGAGTAGTCTAGTTGACATGATAGAGGAAGAAGAAGTTCAAGTACAGTTCATTTCTATTATTCTTCAAGGAATAATATAGAGATCATTTGGACAGTGGATTCATTGGTCTTGCTCCTAAAGTTTTTTGGATAGTGGGCCCACATGCCTTCTACAACTCCTAATAGGCATTCAAAGTCTCCTAATATAGACAAATATGTATTGAATGTTTTTATTGACTCCTAACAAGGTCTATCCTCGAACAAGAAATATTTATATTAGTACATCATTTTGTGGGTACCATTGCCACCCAGGTTTTGCCTCTAATCAAGGGTTTCCCTAGTTAACATATCTAATGTTATTGTGAATGAGTCTCTTGTTATGGTTGCTGATTATATTGTTCATATGGTTAAGGATTAATAAGGTTGTTAATTGGTCTAATAGTTGTATAACTAATTCACACCCCCCTCCCTCTTAGTTATGTCGGTGGCCTTTATATTCTAATAATTGATATCATAGAATCAAATTCTTGAAGATAAAGCTTAGTAGCTTTGGGAGATCATTGACAAGTCACTTCAGAAAAGAAAGGCCTAAACCAAATGAAGATAATTTTGAGATTCAAAAGATAGAGCTTCTTGGTGAGATATTAGAACTATCTACAAAACTAAGCATTGATTTTCCATATCCAAAATTCTTTTGTTGCACATGTAAAGAAAAATCTAGATCCAAAAAAGAGAAAAAATCAAAGGTATTGATCTTCTTATGAAAAGACAGTCAAAAGTTATAAAAATATTTGGTTTTTGGACATGTAAAGAACTTGGTCATCTTTTATCTAGATTTCCTAAGAAATTACTTTATAATGATGATGATGAAGTCTTGAATGATAATAATGATAAAGATAATGATCCTAAATTGGTTAAGAAAGAGGAAGAAAAAGAAGAGTTAGCTTTACTAACTATTGTTGATCCAAAGGATAACCATGAGAATGTTGAAGTTTTATTTGTAACTAAAAATGACTTGGAGAATAATGTACAAATTATTGAGCAAATAGAACAACAAATATCTGAACCAAGAGAAGAAATAAGAATTGAGATAGTAAATCCTACTCCTAACAAGAATCTGACAACAAATCACCCTCTAGAACTAATCATTGGAAATAAAGACAACATGTAGTGCCTCTCCCATTTGATTTATGTAAGTCATCCTGATATATGTAACCTTGACAATCTTTCTTAGTGAGTCATCATGATTGGGACCACGAGTGGTCTAAACGCTTGCAGTGATTGGATTTATGTTACTATATTAGTTTCTTTGATTATTCTTATAAAAAAATTATGATATTATGATGTGTTAGATGGTTTCACTAAGGTTTGAGCTAGTGGATACTAGGATTAATGTGGTATCATGAGGTTGTTCTATGGTTACCCTAAGATGTAGGCAAAGGTTGTACTATGAATTATTATCCAGCTACAATATACTAGGTTCTTATAGTAGTGATTAGTCATGTATTTGACCATGTTCACTTATGTGTTTTAAGTGTCTTTTAATGTTGTTTAACAACCCTTATTAAATGCTTAAATAATTAGAAATGAATTGTCCATGTTAGATTACGATGTTGTTCAATTGATCATATCTGTATGATGATGCCCTTTTCGAGATGACAGTATGTTTTATGATGGTTATTTGATATTTGGACATATCCTCTAATTATGTTTATATGTTGGATTTAATGATATGGTTATTTACTTTATTCTTGCTTAGTGATGCTTTATGTGAAAATGAGTGATGTAAATGTATTATTTCAGTATAATTAAATAAATGGTTAAATAAGGTTATTTAATGCATTTATCACTTTTTCTATATTATTATGTGTAATTGCACTTGATCATGTTGTTTAGTGTGCAAGATTTATGTCCTTGGTAGTGGCACATGGAGTTAGTGATTTAGCTATTCATATTTAACCAATGTCATCACTCTATGGTTGATGTATCTTATTTAATTGATTAAATTAAACCTTCTTCTGATTTAATAAATCCAAACTCACTTACATTATGTGATTAGACCTGTGAGCATGTTTGTGCATTTAGATGTTCACAATTGTCATGAAAGTAATTAAGGAATTCTGTGATTTTGGTTTAAGGGTATTTTGGGCTATATCTTATTTTATTTAATTCCTGAAAACTTTGTCATAGTTGAATTCTAATTACTTGGAATAGCCTATTTTCATTTGGGTTAATTTAAAGTTTAACTAGGTGACCTAGTTATTTACCCTAATTGATTATTCACTTGAAAAGTGAATAAGTATCCAAAAAGGAATTTTTTTCCTCACTTCTCACTTTTTGAAATAGAAATTTGAGAGAAAATTCCAAATCTTCTTCATGAGAAAATATTGTTATGTTTTTTGTGGGAGCTATGGGTGTGGGATCATCGTGAGATCAGTCTCATTGGATTCAGCTTGGGGAGACGTTGGATTGCCACGACTTTTGGCAGTTTACATAGGGTTTTTATTTTATTGCTCATGTTTCCACATTTGTCATTTTGGCTGCAAGGTAGGGCTCTCCTATTTTATTGTTTCAACTCCATTTCTACTTCCATATTTGATAGCCATTTGTTAGGAGGCTAAGAACTAGTGTTCCCCTCCATTTCTACATGTTATCTCTACTCGGTTGGGCAAGTATGAGTATTTTCCTATTTTCTGGTATGGGGATTTTGGGTTTTGCACCGTTATGCTAGTCAATTTTACATATGGACTCCAAAATCATAATTTGTTTGATATTCATGGCTTTTGTGCCCTCGGACCAAATGGGTTTTAATTTTGAAGTTTTTGAGTTTTGAGGTTTTTACCTCAATTTGCATGCCACTTAGTTTTCTCGAGCTTTCTTGGCATGATGTTGGTCATGGACTTGGATTATCTGTAGGATGTTCATCAAATCACTATTGCACTTTAATGTTTACATTGGGATGTGTGCCACATCTGTACTCCTAACCTTGTGTTTGGTTGAGTGATTCTATACCTAGTGTTATGGTTTCTAGTTGAACCCTTGTTGTCATTTCATGGACACTAGGATTCGTGTAGAATCCATACTCCTGAATTGAGGCCAATTGAGTGAGTTCATGATGTTTGGTTTTTTTTTTGCATTATTAGGATTCATGTAGAATCTATACTCCCAAATTGAGGTTGGTTGATTTAGTTCATGGTGCTTGGTGGTTTTATTGTTTATTGGGATTTGTGTAGAATTTGTACTCCCAAACTTATATTCAATTAAGTGTTATTTTTCTTGTTTTCTCATCTAACTCTTGTTTTATGATCTTCATGATGGTAGTGCACCCACACACAAGCATGTGCATGTGCATTCGTCAAGTGATTTGCGAAGCTCGAACTCCTAATTATATTCAATGGAGTTATGTTCATTGGGGTTAGGTTGGGAATATGCATGCCTACAGGCACTCATCATTGGATGGACATGGGTAGGGTAGGGTAACACCATCAAGGGGCTTCTACCTCAACCTTGGTGACTATTTCTCAAAATTGACATGAAGAAGGCTTTTTTGAGTGATAAGTAAATAAATTATTGGGTAATAAATCTAAGATAATGAAAAAGGTAAAGTGAGAACCCAGTTCAGTTTGAGGATACTTGATATGTGAGCACCAAGTTAAGTCTGAGGACACAAGATATGCACCTTCCATTTGGGAGTTAATGTTGCCAATACTAGCTTGGGCTACCCGATGCCAAGTGACTTTCCCTCCAGCAAGTCCCTACATAGTTGACCCATAGAGTGTCTGATCATGACCTGTTGTACTTGTATTGACTCATGATTTTTGTTTTAGTACTCAGTACTGTTCAACATGAGTGTTAGCTATGGATGTTTTCTTTATGTGTGTTTGCGGTTGGATCATTACCTCCATCAAAAAGATGGGATTAGACCTATGGGTTTCACGTGGTTGGGAGGCATAGCTACCTATACCACTGCTAGAAACTAGTGTATAGAGATTCTTTATTTCAAGTTGAGACCGATGCTTGATGTTCACTTGGTATTTCACATTTTATAAAGTATGTTTCCTTGTGATTTATGCTGTTATTGGAATGTATGGATATCATGTTTAGATGATATTAGCTTTCATTTGATGCATTCCTTTATTATGATGTTATGGCACATGGTTAGATGATTTGATTCAGTACTAATTGGAGTAACTATGTGTGTTAGATTAGCATGTTAGATCTTGTTCTTATGATGTTAGTTACTTTTGTAGTAGTGACACCCTCATAAGATAGCTTTGATTATCTAGTTGGCAGTTTGGGATGTTATGTGCCAGGGATGGCTAGGGCCATTGAGGTCTCATGAAGCTATTATGATTCGGAGGAACCATGCATGAGTTTCCATTGTGTTGGTGCTTAGATATTTATCTTTTCCTTCATATGATGTTTGGTTTATGAACCATGTATGTTCATTGAGATGTTGTTTTTCGTATGTTCCTTCATATGCTATTATAGATTAGATGGATAGATGTTTTTTGCTTCATGTTGCATGGTGTCCTATGTTTCATGTGTTTGAGTGTCCAAGCCTTGATTATTGTGGATCTAGTACTCCTCGGTGTGGAGGTCTTAACTCTTTTTCCCCTCTAATTGTTTGTCAAGTTGTTTTTTCTTAATCCTTGGCAATAGTGGTTCAACATTGAGTGATACTAGAAGAGTATTGCATGCCTTAAGGAGAAAGATCTTATGATAGTGGAATGTATTGCACTATAATAGTTTAAAATATTGTATGACACTGGTAAAGTATCGTCTAGCCATACTAAGAATTATCACCTAGCCATACTGAGAAGTATCACCTAGCTATAGTGAAAAGTATCACCTAGGAAAAAAGTATCACCTAGCTAAAGTAAGAAAAATTGCCTAGCTATTAGAAAGTGTCATCTCATTTCTTGCTTAAACCTTCTCAGGCAAGTATCTTTGGACTTTTCGGTTGGGAGTTGATTGGTGTTTTAGGTGTTGAGAATAGATTGAAGGAAATTGTTGAAGAAGGGGATTGTTGAGAGAAAATTGATATAAATATGATCAATATATATGTTTAAGTCATTGTTTTGTCATTGATTTTAATCCTACTATTTGTTGGTAAGAAAAATTCTTATATGATTTAAGTACTATCACTTATTTGATTGATGAAGATGATTTGTTCAAAAGATGTAACAATAGAACCTAAAGGAAAGGTTGAGTTATGATTATGTAAAGAAGTACAAGGATCAATTAAGATAGTGATAACATGATGTATTGATAATCTACTTAAGGTTACAAAGGCTAGTTTCACTAAGCAAGTTTAGAAGAACAAGTTACACAGTTTCTCTGCAAAGCTTGACCGAGTGGATAGTAGGAGCCAAGAAAAGTCAGTTCAAGCCAACTAGAAAATTAGTTGGAGCTGAGTAAATGTTTATTTTGGTGTATTTTGAGTAGAACAATGGGTGCCAAGTAAATTTTAGTTGATGTCAAGCACTAGTAAACTTTAGTTCATGCTGAGTGATTTTACAAAGGATGCCAAGCAACATAGCATGTGTCGGGCATCAAAAGTAAGATAATGTTGAGTGGCTACATTATTTTAAAGATCATGAATTTGATGAATCTTAGCTAATAAGTTTTTTTGCTTGGATTACGTGAACTAGGTGGAAGACAAGATCGATGAGCTAATGGAACAAGATTCAAGGTAAACCATTTTTAGGCAAATTCAAAGAGGATTCAAGGAGAATTTTTTAGAAGAGATATGAAATATGGGTTAGATTCATTGTATCCTACCTATTCTATTCTAACCCTAAATTAGATGATGGGGAATCAATAGAAAAAGATCTTAATTTCCTATTTATAGGAATGGCTAGTTAGAAGAAAAGGTTTCCATGCACAACAACCTAAGGAAGACAAGGAGTCAAGGGTTTTGGTTCATCAAGTGACCTAAGAGAAGAGTATACATTGGCATGTTAAGCAAGAAGGCTTAAGGGTATAAATTCTTGAAAGGTGAACAAGCTATCAAAGTTGAAATGTATGAAGGCCAAGTAGAATGGAGGATTGAAATAGAGATCTATAATCTATAAATGAAGTTGTAAGTTGTTATTAGATCAAGCCTTACTATTACTCTCTAACAATTGTAGTAGTCTAGGGTAAATCCTTTAGACTAAGGTTAACCTAATAGTCATTTGTAAATCCTTTAACTAGGTGACATTCCAAGTGAATGGTCTGAAGTCTTCTAACAAGCCTCACTCCTAAGAGGGTGATTGAAATCCTTTAACAGGGTCACATTTAACAGTGTGTATTGTAACCTTTAACAGGGTTTGCCTTTCATAGGGCATCACTCCAAAAGAGTGAGAAAGAGTAGCATGTTACTAGTAGTTTTTACCAAATTAGGTTTCCACATAAATCATTGTGTCAAATGTGTTTTTAAATTTTTTGAGATTCAAGTTTTCATTTCTGCAAATTGATTTGACAATAACCTACAAGTTTTAAGTGATTGCATAATCTTATGGATGCATGCATGATAATAAATGTCTTATGGGTTCGCTAAGTTGTGAAAAAAATTATTTATACATCTAGAACTTGGATAACTAATTCACCCCCACCCCCTAGTTATTCTAAAGTATTCCAAAAATTGGTATCAAAGCCATCTGCTTAAGAGGACTAGTTTGAAGGTACTAGAAGCACAAAGATCAAGATGTCAAAAAGAGAAGTACCCAAGCTTAACAGAGATAACTTTCCTACATGGAAAAGTTTGATGAAGCTACATCTTGGAAGACTTGGAGATCACACACAATCTACCATTACCACTGAGCATGATGATCTTGCTGGAGCACCAACTACTGAGGATATGAAAAAGAAGAAAGAACATAACCAGACAATGCTTGAGATTGCCTCTGCGCTAAGCTATGTCAAATTTGATGATATCAAAGGTCTTGATAGTGAAAAGAAAATGTGGGATGCCTTAACCACTATCTATGGAGGAGACACTAATGTTCTAAGAGCCAAAGCTAAAAGTCTCAGAGGTAAGTTTGATGATATGAGAATCGAAGAAGGTGAAATAATTGCTCAATATGTTGCAAGGATAAAATAAGTTGTTCATGCAATAAGAGGAGCTAATAGAAAAATAGATGATGATATTGTGCTAAGAAAAGTCTTGAGAACACTATTGCCTATTTTGCTATTAGAGTTTCTACAATCCAAGAACTGAGATGCATACCAAGGAATAATCTATCACTTGAAGGTTTGGTAGGTAGACTCATAGCTTTTAAGCTATCTAATTTTGATAATTACAAACCTAAGAATATTGAATCTACTTTCAAAGCTAATGCATCATTGAAAGAACCTAATGAGAAGAAGAAGAAGAAGAAGAAAAAGAATAAACTATGTGTCCAGTGAAAGTGATATAGATGAGGAGGATGTAGAACAACTTGAAGCACTACTAGCAAGAAGATTCCACAAAGGTAAAGGCAAGTTCAAAGGTAAATTACCTATCATTTGTTTCAATTGCAATAAGGTTGGTCATATTGCTGCTAGATGTCTAGAGAAGAAGAACTATAGAGGTGGTGACAAATACAAAAGTAGAAGAGGTGAAGACAACAAGAACTACAAAGACAAAGGCAAGAAGTCACGGTACATTTCTAAAGAGGGAAAAAAAGATGAATCTAATGAACATGATGATGAAGTGGTATATGTTGCAATGAAGGATGAATCTAATGAAGATGAGGCAACTACACTTGTGACTTGTGTGAACAAGAATGATAGATGAATCATTGACAGTGGATGTTAACATCACATGATTGGAGACAAAAGTAAGTTCATTACCTTGAATTGTTATGTTGGAAATAGTGTAAAATTTAGTAATGATGCATCATATTTGATAAAAGGAAAAGTTCTATCAAAATCATAGATAAGATTTTATGTGATAATTCTTACTATGTTGAAGGACTTAACTATAATCTCTTGAGTGTGTCACAACTAAATAATTTGAGATGTAAGGTTGAGTTTGAAAACAAGATTGCTAAGATATATGACATAAATGGAAAACTGATTGGAAAGGGTGATCAAACTAGGAGTAATTTGTTCTATCTTGACATAGAGGATGCTACTTTTCTAATTGTAAAATTTGATGATGTGTGGCTATGGCACAAGACTTTATGTCATGTTAATTTTGATAACTTGGTTAGTATCAGTAACATGAGAAAGGTTAGAGGTTTTCCTAAGTTAAAAAAGCCTGATAATATAATGTGCAAATAATGTTAGTTAGGCAAAATAATAAAGTCAAGCTTTAAGAGTAAAGCTTATACCTCAAAAGAAATACTAGAGATTGTTCATACTAACTTGTGTGGACCAAATGAAGTGTATACCTCAAAAGAAATACTAGAGATTGTTCATACTAACTTATGTGGACCAAATGAAGTGCAAAGCTACAAAGAAGATAAGCATATTATGTTTCTTATTGATGAATACTCTAGAATGATGATAGTTATGTTTCTAAAATAGAAATCTGATGCTTTCCAAATGTTTAAGTGGTACTTAGAAAGAGTTGAGAAGGAAACAAGTAAAATTCTAAAGTATTTGAGATCTGGTACAAGACAAGAATTTACATCAAATGAGTTTGAGATGTTTTGTAATGACAAAGGAATCAAAAGGCATACATATGCCCCTAGAACCCCTCCACAAAATAGAATTGCTGAAAGGAGGAACCAATCTATAATGAATAGAACACTCATGATGGAGAAAAATGTTGCTTTGAAATACTAGAGAGAAGTTGTAAGTACAACTATATATACCTTGAATCATGTACAAGTCAAGAAAGGTACTCATTCAACACCTTTTGAACTATGGTATGGATACTCACCAAATGTAAAATACTTTAAGGTATTTGGAAGAAAATGTTACATTCTTAAAGACTTTGGGAATGTTAAGCTAGATGCAAAAAGTCAAGAAGGTATATTCCTAGGCTATTCCACAAGAAGTAAATCTTATAAATGTTTAAATACTAACACTAACAAAGTTGTAGAAAGTGCAAATGTGAATTTTGATGAATATACAGGAGTATATGAGGTTGAACCTACGAAAGAACTAAAAGAATACAAATCATTTGTATACACTAATGACTGCCAATTCACATAGTATGAATGTCGAGTTACATTTAGGAACCAAGTTGCATTCAAAAATTGAGCTACATTTAGATGTTGAGTTACATAATGAAGTTGAAGCACATTCAAATTTTGAGATTAGTAGAGATACCTAACAAAGATTCACATAATGACTCTAAAGTTGAAAGACAAACTAAAGAAACTATAGCTAAACAATGATTGCCTAAGTATATCAAGAGACATCATCCTACTGTGAAAATTATTGGAGATAAAAATGCTAGAACAATGACAAGAAATAGATTGAGAAATGACATATGCTTGTTGAGCATGAAGGAACTCAAATCAGTAAGAGATGCATTAGAAGATGTGGCCTAGAGTAGAGCCATCGAAGAAGAGATTGAACAAATAGAGAAAAACAAAACATGGACTCTAGTTCCTAGACCAAAAGATAAAAATGTGATTAGCACCAAGTGGGTATTCAAAAATAAGGTAAATGAAAATGGTGAAGTCATTAGGAACAGGGCAAGATTAGTCTGCAAAGGATATGAACAAGAAGAAGGAATTCACTATGGAGAGACATTTGTCCCTATTGCTAGATTGGAAGGAGTAAAAACTCTACTTGCTTATTCTGCATACAAAGGTTTCAAAGTTTATCAAATAGATGTTAAATCTACATTTTTGAATGGCATATTAGAGGAAGAAATTTACATAGAATAGTCAGAAGAATTTGTTGAATTTAACAGTAAAAATATGGTATGTAGATTACATAGAGCTCTATATGGTTTAAAACAAGCACCAATATCATGGTTGTTGGAATATTCAAATGGGAAGAGTGCTTCTAAGAGGGAGGGTGAATTAGAAGTACCACAATTTTAACCTTTTCAAATCGTTTAAAAAAAATAGCTGAAAGTAAACTGTATGCATGTAAACATATTAAATGAACATAAAATAAAAACATGCAAGTAAACACACGATACCAGATTTGGTAACCCAAAAACCCTCCAGGAATAAGAAGGTAAAACTAGGGTGGGGCTGATACCCACAAAATCACTATAGAAATTATTGTTTGACCACTTTTGATGGTCTATTTTGTGAAAGGCATGCCCTATTAAAGGCTTTAAACTAGGTCAATAGTGACTTGGTTAAAGGATTTACAAACATTTTACATGAAGTGTCATCCTATTAAAGGATTTAGTCACCTCTTCAAAGGATCTACAAAGTAGCTATTAAGCTAACCTATCATCATAAGATTTTCACTATCTAATACAATGTCTAGAGAGTATTAGAAATCTTTGACTCGATTGCTTACAATCTTCAATTGTTGATTTTAGGCACTTGATCTGTCCATTCTGTTGTGATCCTTGCTTGATTTGATATCTATTTGTATCCCTTGTACTATTTTGATCAACTGGATGTGTAATTGATACTCAATTCATTAAGTCTTTGATACCCCTATTGTTTACTCTCATCTGCAGCTTTGATATCTTCTTAGCAACTTCCTTAATTTCTATTCAACCTCTTAAAATCAAAGGGTCTAAGCCTTCTTATAAAGACTTCTTAGATTTAGGGTTAGGTATGGATCTATGATCCATATTGAATCTTGAATTCCTACTCATTCCTTGCATTTTTCTCATTGGTTGCATGCTTTCTCCATTTTTTTGATTGGTTGCATGCTGATTGCATAGGAAATGTAAAAGATTCATTCTTATCCTTGTTATCCTTTGAAATCCTTCTATGTCAACTTCAAAAATGGTTTACATCTAATTTTGTGAGGGCACCAACTCATATGTTGATTCTGTGTTACTCGGCACATACTGGACTACTAGTGCTCAGCACATATACTATCCTGCTTTGCTCAACACCTATTGCATTCTGTCTTGCTCAGCACATGTATGACTTTGGCTTACTTGGCATATGAAGCATTTTGACTTGCTTGCCATCAATTATGACTCAGCACCTATATATCACTCGACACCTATTGGAATTCTAGCTCGGCACATACTATAGCTCAGCATACAAAGTGTACTCAACTTCAATGTAGAAAGTGGTTAAGTGTATTAACACTCAAATGTGAAAACCATTCCAAGACCAACAATATCCCTCTTTGACATGAGTGTCAAAAACACTTAACTAAACATTATTGATCTGACCTTATGAGTAGCCTATCCAATCTGCTTTGCATATGTAAAAAATTCCAAAATTTGTTCAAAATTTTGTAAGGAATAATATACCTTTATAACTCCCCTTGAGTTGATTGTGCCCAAAATTCTTGTAACCAAAATTCTACGCTTAATGTGCCTAATACTCTTTACCTTTGCCCTATTTCTATAATTTGTACCTGTGTGCTAAGTTGTTCTATCTACTCTAATTGTACTTACAAGTTTTATTCATATCTCCCCCAAAACATTATTTCTCTCCCATACTATTTACACATTATGACTTATCTCCCCCTTTTTGGCTCATTCTACAATTCTTTCCCTTTTTATTCTCCGAAAGAATGAATGAAAGAATTTAATTATTGGAATACTTAGTATTCTCCCCCTTAGTTATATCTTCCTTATTGTTATTACTCCCCCTAGACATTATATATATCTAACATTATTGCCCCCCCTTTCTGACACTTATGTCAAAGGGTTCTAAGGAGTAATACCATATTTAGCCAAAAATGTGTTGTTTACCTCCATTATCATTTTCAGAGCTACATCCCAATTTTCCAAAGAAATGTCTAGTGACTTATGATGGATGGAAGTCTCTGCAGCAAGATGTACAAGTCCATCTAATGTAGAAAGATTAGGATCTTTCTTTAAGACAGTTTTAGCATAGACTTTCTCTTTGTGGAGGACCTCCAAATTTGGGGTTATGGAGGATTGAATCTGCATTAATTTGGCCTTTATATTGGCCTCTTCACTTATAAGTGTAGCTAATTCTCTTTGAGTGTGAAGCGATTGAGCAAAATGCTTGTCACTTTGAGCTGGATCCCTTGGTAATTGCATGCTAGAAATTTTCAAATTTCTCTCCAAGCTCATTATCCTCAAGCCTATCTCTTATGTGAAGTTGGAAAAATCACATAGCTTTTGTTATAGTGAGAAAATGTTCTCAAGTACAGTTTTGACCTTTTTAATTTTCTTGGCTAATTCAACCTATTCAAGTGTTATACCACTAGATATTTTCTCATTTACCTTCCCTTGAAACTTCCTTTCAAACCATTTCATAAGTTTAACATTTGTATCCTAGTCTTCACTAGTCACCAAATCAACTATATCTGATAATTGTTCCATTATGGGCTTTAACTCATCTGGTGACTGTAAGCTGAAGGCATCCATAAAGATGTCCTTAATCTCATGTAGTGCTTGCTTGTGTTTGTACTCTTTTCTGAGTATTTCTTGTCTCTTTCTCCTATTTAATGCATCTTGCATCTCATTAATCTACTCCATTTCGATAGTCTTTGAGTCATAAGTAGGTATTACAATAACTTCATCTAACTCAGAGTCTCCATAGTGAAGTACACTGGTCACCTTTGTAGAACTCTAGCCCAGCGTTGAGATTTACAAAGGTATGGCTTCAATGCTTAGCTTTTGATGGGTTTTTGTAGGAGTTCCTATCTTTGGTAGTTCTACCAATGTCTATATAGAATCTTGCTCCTTTTCCTTTAAGGTACCCTCCTTCTCATCAGACTTCCCTTCTCTTGCACTTGGCTTCTATGTGGTGTCACCTGCTGCTATTGGTGGTGGAAGCATTAAAGTGCTAGTAGATGTATAGGTGAAAGGTGGTTCTTGTGGTTTCACCTTGTCTATTTTTTGTTCTACTACTACCTTTTATAATTCATTTACACTCACCAATATAGGATTTGTGCATAATTGTGCCTGTAGAGTGGATTGATGAAGGATCTTGGAGAGATCCTCTGTAGTTAGGGGATTGATGTTCTTAGCTGAATTGTTAGGAACATCCTTGATGGTTATTGTGTCTATAGGTGTGATGGTTACATGAGGAGGGCTAGGGGGTGGCATTTGTGTGTCTTGCACACTATGTTCCTCTTGTTGCTATTGTTCAACTATTACCATATCTTCTCCCTGATGTGTCTCTTCCTCCTCTCCTTTTTCCTTATCTTCTTCCTCTTTTTTCTCTTATTCTCCTTTCTTTTCCTCATCTCCTTTTTTTTTTGCTTCCTCCTTCTTCTCTTCTACTTGTTTCTCTTCCACTTTCTTTTCCTCTATCTTCTCCTTGGCACTAGCCTCTACCTTATTTGCTTCCTCATCCTTATCATTAGTTATCTTGTAGATTGTCTTCCACAATTGTGTGGATTTATTCACTACATCCTCAATCTTATTTTGTAGGATGTTGAAGGCTCTATATTTATTTGCAAATTTTCCACCATGTTTCTTATTAGCCTTTGTTATTTGACCTCTTGATAGGTTAGGCATCACTTGTGCCAAGGTAGATTCTCTGATCTCCTTTTCCATTTTCAGACAATAATGAAATTTATTTTCAACTATCTCATATAGCTCTCTAGGCATGGTCTTGTCTAGATCTAGAGGTGTATTTTTGAATTTAGCCATCATGGCATATATAGATTCCTCTATTTTATTTTTCTCTTCTCTACTTAACTTGTTGAAATCAAGATTTTTCAAATCATTCAAATTTGCATTCCTAACATTTTCACAAATTTTGTTTATAGAAAATTTGGGAGGATGGCTTACCACTTTGAATTGGATGGTATCCTCTAACTCTATTCTCTCCTCATCATCAATGTCTGGCTATGCCACATACTTTCTTCTTTTCTTTGGCACTTCATCAGACTATTCACTAGCCTTCTTCTTCTCTTTTGTTTGTTCCTTGGCCTTTTGTATAGGTTCCCTTGTGCTAGCTCTTGTTGCTGGTGTTGGCTTGGCTTGTGTTGTTCCTATAGCCTTCTTGGGTTTGGGTTATGTTGGAGGCTAAGTTTTAGCCTTTCTCTTCTTTTTCTCAGCTTGTGTGGGTGCTTCCTTGGCTTCTTCGTCCTTAGCACCTTCCTCCTTGTCTTCTCCTAAGCCTTGTGTCAACTCCATTGGGCCTTGCCCTTACTTTTATTCTTCACTCTCACCTTCTTCTTCTTTTTCTTCTTCTTCAGCACCTACTTCTCCTTCAATATCTACACCAAATTTCTTCTTTATCTTCTTCACTAATTTATCTTTCCTTTTAATTATGGATGATGTCTTCAATTTTGTTTCAACTTTGGATTTGACAACATCATATGTGCCAAAATGAGGTGTCTCCTTATCTATCTCTTCTTCAAGAAATGTTGTGATTGCTATTAAGGCTTCATCTATATCAAGTTCATATCCCAATGGTCTTAGCCATCTTACTCTTGGAATCGCTGCCTAGATATAGGTATAGCCAATGTCAACCAAAAAGCATATGTCATTGATGTGTTTTTCCACTAGGGAAACTAGTATTCTTAGCCTTTGCTTCATGGATTTCTTAAAATTCTCAAAATATCTTGTCATTTGGGCCTCAAAATTATCACCCATCTAATCAATGAACTCATTGATTTGTGTGATTGCAATTTTTTTTGGGTTTCAATTCACCTTTCCAATAGAAGGAAACTCTTCCATGACATAAAAGAATATGCACATAAGAACTGAACCAAACTTACATTAAGCACCCTTTGACCTCCTTATTGCTCCTAGGTTCTCATTTATTTGCTACAACATTAGTTCTACTAGATCATATGTATGATCTTTCTTCACAAGTTTGTAAGCTACATCAATAGCTATACATGGCACACTATTCAATCTACTGGATTGGTAAAATTTGTGAGATATTAATCTCACTGCAAAATCTAGAAGAGGATCTATTATAGCATCAATAGTCATACCCCTCTTATTCCACTTAGCTCTTATATTCCTTTCAATAACTTCTTTGAAATCATTGCGCAGGGTCTTAGGCTGATCTAGGGTTGGAAAACCTATAACCCTATGTACTATCCTTTTGGTAATCTTCATTGGTCCTATTTCCAACCACAAACATCCATTGTGAATTTTTCTTAAAATAATCCTTATCCAATCTATTTTAAAACCTGTAGGGCAAACTAAGGCATTTGTTAAACCCTTCTTCTCAACTATCTGAAACTCATCCTTTAGAATTTTGTTTTCACACAGTTTGTCATAATCTTGAAATATTTCAAGATCACCTACTACTCCTATTTTTTAGTTGTAGCACTTCTTTACGTCTTGCACCATTACAACTTTTGGTGGAATAATGGACAATGGGCCAGCAGGATCATTTTTATAGGCGGCTTTAGGGATTGGCCTAAACTCAAGTTGTTTTACCTCATTACTAACTAGCTAGACCTCATAACTTTCCTTTCCCTTAGGTTTCTTGAACTAGAAGCCATTATACCAAACTAGGGTTTCAAATATATTAAAAACTTCAACACTACGTAGCTTGACACTTGATAAATACCTTAGATCAATGAAATGTATGTTGAATTGCTATTGAAATTAATGCAAATGGCTTCAAGTTTGTTGTATTATTGCTCCTACACTTTTCTCATCTTTGCTCTATATTCAAATGACATAAAAATGGTCAAATTTTGACCTTATACCTTTCAAAACCTAGCATTAAATGCTTAGTGCATACAGCTATAAACTCAGCACTTGAAGGCTTCAACATGACTCAGCTTCCATTGGATTTTGTTTACTCGACTTCCACTAGATTTCCACTTCAGTCAGCTTCTATTAAAATTTCTCAACTCGGCATCAACCATCAACTTAGTCGCTATTAGCAACTCAGCATCAACTGGAGCTTTACTCGGCATCTAAGGATAGTTCGACAGTATTTGCAAAAATTTCAAATTTTGACTTGGCATCTTTGCTCATGCTAATTTCTTCTTTGTAGTACTTGTTTGTCTTGGGATTGATGTATGATATAACTTTTTCTATCAGTCCCATATATCTATTCTTGCTTAGTTGGATAAGATGTGATCACTTGACCTCTTGGGTGAAGTGATCCCTCCAATTTGTTCAAAATCTACCTTCTCTTTTCCTTTGTTGACTTTTGACTTGGGTTCCTTTGACTTTGTTGGGCAATTCCTACTGATATGACTAGTCTTCAAGAAACTAAAATATGTGGTTTGGCTTAACCACCTATTGTAATTCCCTCTAAAGTGTTTCCTTATGCAATTCTTAGGGACGTGTCCATATTCTTGATAGTAGTGATAGCTATACCTGGTATTGTAGTCCCAATTGCAGTGATGACCATGGTTATTTCCTTTTGCAGGCTGATTAGATATCCACATAGGCTTTGATCTGCACTCAAATGCTCTATGTCCATACTTCTTGTAGTTATAGTAGTGACTCTCAAATCTTAGTGTCCTCATGGTCTTAGTTCTACATTCATGTTCTTGATGTCCTTGCTTTTTGCACTTGTGACAAAAGCTTGCATTTTTAGGCTTATCATGCTGATGACCATCCTTGCTCCTACATACATTAGAGGTATGTCCCTTTTTACCATAGAAATGACAAGTAGGTTTAGTGTTCTTACCTTTATTACTCCTTTCTTCTACAATCTTGGATGACTCTCCTTGTTTAGTGCTAGTGTAACCAAGTCCTAAAGTATCATTACTAGCCCTTGGTGATTTTAATATTTTCTCAAAGTACTTGATAGCCTCATTGGGTTTGTCGAAGCTTTATGCTATCTCCTTCTCTCTTTTCAAGTCATTTTGTAGTTGATCATTTTGTAATTTCAATGTAGAGATCTCAATGTCTTTCATATTTAGCTCATGATGAGCATTCATCATCTGGCTTAAGGTGTCAAGCTGGATGTTTGAGATTCTTTAAAACTCAATTGTCTTCTCCTCTAGTCTATTGGTAAGATTTCTCTTATCGTCTTCTATCATGGCCTTGTCTTCAATGGGTTTCTTCTTTTGTTTAGTCACTTCACAAAGCATTATGGCTTGTGACTCTTGTTCAAGCTTGAGTATTCTAATTTCTTCAGCTTGAGCTCTATTGTTCTCCATCAGTTATGTTATTGTTGCATCAAATTCCTTGGAATCTCCATTTGAAAAAACTTGTGTGGTGTCAATATCCTTGTAGTGTATGTCATTTTCAGCTATGGCTATATCCTTCCTTCTTTTTAAGGATTTTCTCAATTCCTCCCTGGCTTCCTCTAATTTGTGTAGAGCGAGATGCACATCAATCACCTATTGTCTATGATCTTCTCAAGTTTGAAGACTTCCATTTTTAGATCTTTTATCTAAGCTATTAGGCTTCTCCTTCTGAGAACCTTTGCTCTGATACCATTTGTTGGAATATTCAAATGGGAAGAGTACTTTTGAGAGGGGGGGTGAATCAGAAGTACCACACTTTTAACCTTTTCAAATATTTTAAAAGAAATAACTGAAAGTAAACTACATGCATGTAAACATATTAAATGAACATAAAATAAACACATGCAATAAACACATGACACCAGATTTGGTAACCCAAAAACCCTTTAGGAATAAGAAGGTAAAACTAGGGTGGGGATGATACCCACAAAATCATTGCAGTAATTATTGTTTGACCACTTCTGATAGTCTCTCCTATGAAAGGCCTACCCTATTAAAGGCTTTACACTATGTCAATAGTGACCTAGTTAAAGGATTTACAAACACTTTACATGAAATGTCACCCTATTAAAGGATTTAGTCACCTCTTCAAAGGATCTACAAAGTAGCTATTAAGCTAACCTATCATCATAGGATTTTCACTATCTGATATAATGGCTAGAGAGTATTAGAAATCTTTGACCTAATTGCTTAAAATATTCAATTGCTGATTTCAGGCACATGATATGTTCATTCTATTGTGATCCTTGCTTGATCTAATATCTGTTCTTATGCCTTGTACTATTCTGATCAACTAGATGTGTAATTACTGCTCAATTCACTAAGTCTTTGATGCCCCTATTGTTTACTCGGTTCTGAAACTTTTCTATATGCTTAGAAACTTCCTTAATTTCTATTCAGCTTCTTAAAATTATGGGGTCTAAGCCTTCTTATAAAGACTTCATAGACTTAGGGTTAGGTATGGATCTACAATCCGTATTGAATCTTGAATTCCCACTCATTCCTTGCATTTTTATCATTGGTTGCATGCCTTCTCCATTTTTCTAATTGGTTGCATGCTGATTGCATAGGAAATGTAAAAGAGTCATTCTTATCCTTGTTATCCTTCAAAATCCTTCTATGTCAGCTTCAAAAATGGTTTACATCTAAGTTTGTGAAGGCACAAACTCATATGTTGATTATGTGTTACTTGGCACATACTGGACTACTAGTGCTCAGCACATATACTATCCTGCTTTGCTCGACACCTATTAATTTTGTCTTGCTCAACACATGTATGACTCTGGCTCACTCATAATATGAAGCATTCTGACTTGCTTGGCATCAACTATGACTCAGCACCTATATAATGCTCAGCACCTGAAGTCACTCGGCACCTATTGGAATTCTACTCAGCACATACTATAGCTCAGCATACAAAGTGTACTCAACTTCAATGTAGAAAGTGGTTAAGTGTATTGACACTCAAATGTTAAAACCATTCTAAGACCAACACATGGTATGAGAGACTTCATAAGAATCTTGTGAAGATTGGATTTGAACAAATTGATGATAACAATAATCTGTATATGAAGACAGAGAAAGGCAAAGGTATTTTTTTATCTGAACTTTTTGTTTTATGATATCATATTTGGAGGTTAAGATGCCTTATGTAAGATTCTTGCAAGTGAAATGAAGCAAAAATCTGAGATGTCTATGTTTGAAGAGATCAAATTCGTTGTGGGCTTGCAAGTATATCAGATGAAATATGGTATATACATCACTTAGTCAAAATATGTCAAAGAAATATTGAAAAAAAATTGATTGGAGGATTCCAAACTAGTAAGTACACCTATGGTGATAGGACAAAAGTTGTCAAAGAATGATGATTTGGATGTGGTGAATCAAACAATGTACAAGTCCATGATTGGCAAATTACAATATGTAGTACATAGCAGACCTAAAATTGTATTATTTGTAGGGATAGTTGCAAGATTTTCTACTGATCTCAAGGAGAATCATGAGATATTTAAAAGGAATAGAGGAGTATTTTTTATACTATAAGAAAAATTAGAAATTTGAATTAAGAGCCTACACTGATGTTGCCTACACTGATGTTGATTTGGCTAGAAACATTGATGATAGAAAGAGCACCAGTGGAGGAGCATTTTTTAGGCAAAAGGTTCATTACATGGACTAGCAAGAAAGAAAACTGCACTTCACAATCTACTACTGAAGCTGAATATGTTGTTACTGTTGTAAATTGTACAAAAATTATATGGATCAAACAACAACTCAAAAGAATGAAGGAAGAGATCACAAAACCATCTTAACAATTTATTGTGATAATGCAAGTGCTATCAATATATCAAATAATCTTGTGATGCACACAAAGACTAACCACATTGCAATCAAGTATCATTACTTGAGAGAATTAGTTCAAGATAAAGAGGTGAAAATGGAATATGTCAACACAAAAGAACAAGTTGATGATATCTTCATAAAAGCATTACCTTAGGATGCTCATGAGTATCTAAGAGATACACTAGGGGTGATACCCATATCAAAGGCTATCTAAGTAACAAAAGGAGTGCCCTGCATCAAACAAGTTGATTTTCATGTACTACAATTTGATGCAGAGGATCTTACTTTAGGAGCTACCTAAGGTAATCAAAGAACTATCACTTCAAATTAGTCACAAGCAAGGTGAGAAAGGAAGAAATTGAAGAAACTAAAGAAGCTCACATCTATTTATTAAGATGACAAGTCTTTGGCATTGTTGTCAAGGAGGGAGATAGATACTAATCAAGGAAATACAAGAAAGAGGGAGATAGTTACTAATCAGGAGAATCAGGAGAACAAAGCAAGAGAAATCCTAGCACCTATCTAGTAAGAGGGAGATATGGTAAGAGGGAGATATAAGAAGAAATTTAGAGTGAGTTATAAGGATGACACAAAAGATTTTTGTAACATATTCAAAAGATGGAAGTTGCTAATAGAGGGAGATATTTCAATACAAGGAATTATTTTTCTTTTGGTATTTTGTTGGTCTTACTATTTTAACCTAGTCAATTTAGTTGATCGATTTGGTTTGTCATCAATACCAAAGAGGGAAATTGTTGAGAATAGATTAAAGGAGATTTTTGAGAACACATTGATATAAGTATGGTCAATATATATGTTTCAATCATTATTTTTTAACTGATGTCAATCCTACTATTTGTTGGTAAGACAACTACTTATATGATTTAAGTACTATCACTTATTTGATTGATAAAGAGGATTTGATCAAAAGATGTAACAATAGCACCTAGAGGAAAGGTTGAGTTATGATTATGTAAGAAGTACAAGGATCGGTTAAGATAGTGATAACATGATGTATTGATAATCTACTTAAGGTGACAAAGGTTGGTTACACTAAGCAAGTTTAGAAGAAAAAGTTACACAAAGTTTGTCTAGAAAGATTGACTGAGTGGATAGTAGGAGCCAAGCAAAGTCAATACAAGCTAGGTAGAAAATTAGTTGGAGCTGAGTAAATGTTTATTCTAGTGTATGTCAAGTAGAAAAGTGGATGTTGAGTAAAGTTCAATTGATGTCGAGCACTAGTAAACTTTAGTTTGTGTCAAATGATTTTACAGAGGATGTCAAGCATCACAGTATGTGTTGAGCATCAGAAGCAAGATAATATTGAGTGGCTACATTATTTGAAAGGTCATGAGTTTGATGAATTTGAGCCAACAAGTTTGTTTTCTTGGATTATGTGAACTAGGTGGAAGATAAGATTGATGAGTTGGTGGAACAGAATTCAAGGTAAACAATTTTTAGGCAAATTCAAAGAGGATTCAAGGAGAAGTTTCTAGAAGAGATATGAAATATGGGGCAGATTCATTGTATCCTACCTAATCTGTTCTAACCCAAAATTGGACAATGGAGAATGAACGAAAAAAGATCTTAATTTCCTATTTATAGGAATGGCTAGTCAGAAGCAAAGGTGGTCATGTGTGATAACCCAAGGAAGACAAGGAGTCAAGGGTTTTGCTTCATCAAGTGACTGAAGAGAAGATTCTGCATTGGCATGTTAAGCGAGAAGGCTTAAGGGTATAAATTCTTGAAGGATGATGAAGCTATCAGAGCTAAAATATATGAAGGAAAAGTAGAATGGAGGACTAACATAGAGATCTATAATCTACAAATGAAGTTGTAAGTTGTTATCATATCAAGCATTACTATCACTCTCTAACAATTGTATCAGTCTAGGTTAAATCCTTTGGATTAAGGTTGACCTAACAGTCATTTGTAAATCCTTTAATCGGGTGACATTTCAAGTGAATGGTCCAAAGTCCTCTAACAAGGCCCACTCCTAACAAGGTGATTGAAATCCTTTAACAAGGTCACATTTAACAATGTGTATTATAACCTTTAATAGGATTGGCCTTTCATAGGGAATCACTTTAGAAGAGTGAAAAAGAGTAGCATATTATTGGTGGTTTTTCTCAAATTGGTTTCCACATAAAGCATTGTGTCAAATCTATTGTTGAATCTATTATGTTTCATGTTTTCATTTCTGCAAATTGATTTGATAGTAACCTACAAGTTTTAAGTGATTGTGTAATCTTATGGATGCATGCATGATGATAAATGTTTTATGGGTTCACTAAGCTGTGAAATGTTTTATTTATACATATGAACCTTAGATAAACAATTCAAAAGATGGAAGTTGCTAATAGAGGGAGAGATTTCAATACAAGGAATTATTTTTCTTTTGGTATTTTGTTGGTCTTACTATTTTAACCTAGTCAATTTAGTTGATCGATTTGGTTTGTCATCAATGCCAAAGAGGGAAATTGTTGAGAATAGATTAAAGGAGATTTTTGAGAACACATTGATATAAATATGGTCAATATATATGTTTCAATCATTATTTTTTAACTGGTGTCAATCCTACTATTTGTTGGTAAGACAACTGCTTATATGATTTAAGTACTATCACTTATTTGATTGATAAAGAGAATTTGATCAAAAGATGTAACAATAGCACCTAGAGGAAAGGTTGAGTTATGATTATGTAAAGAAGTACAAGGATCGGTTAAGATAGTGATAACATGATGTATTGATAATCTACTTAAGGTGACAAAGGTTGGTTACACTAAGCAAGTTTAGAAGAAAAAGTTACACAAAGTTTGTCTACAAAGATTGACTGAGTGGATAGTAGGAGCCAAGCAAAGTCAATGCAAGCTGGGTAGAAAATTAGTTGGAGCTGAGTAAATGTTTATTCTAGTGTATGTCGAGTAGAAAAGTGGATGTTGAGTAAAGTTCAATTGATGTTGAGCACTAGTAAACTTTAGTTTGTGTCAAATGATTTTACAGAGGATGTCAAGCATCACAGTATGTGTTGAGCATCAGAAGCAAGATAATATTGAGTGGCTACATTATTTGAAAGGTCATGAGTTTGATGAATTTGAGCCAACAAGTTTGTTTTCTTGGATTATGTGAACTAGGTGGA
Source organism: Cupressus sempervirens (assembly GCA_028749045.1). NCBI lineage: Eukaryota > Viridiplantae > Streptophyta > Pinopsida > Cupressales > Cupressaceae > Cupressus > Cupressus sempervirens. The sequence goes on from CM053792.1 coordinate 637,927,062, forward strand.
AGATAAGATTGATGAGTTGGTGGAACAGAATTCAAGGTAAACAATTTTTAGGCAAATTCAAAGAGGATTCAAGGAGAAGTTTCTAGAAGAGATATGAAATATGGGGCAGATTCATTGTATCCTACCTAATATGTTCTAACCCAAAATTGGACAATGGATAATGAACGAAAAAAGATCTTAATTTCCTATTTATAGGAATGGCTAGTCAGAAGCAAAGGTGGTCATGTGTGATAACCCAAGGAAGACAAGGAGTCAAGGGTTTTGCTTCATCAAGTGATTGAAGAGAAGATTCTGCATTGGCATGTTAAGTGAGAAGGCTTAAGGGTATAAATTCTTGAAGGATGATGAAGCTAACAGAGCTAAAATATATGAAGGCAAAGTAGAATGGAGGACTAACATAGAGATCTATAATCTACAAATGAAGTTGTAAGTTGTTATCATATCAAGAATTACTATCACTCTCTAACAATTGTATCAGTCTAGGTCAAATCCTTTGGATTAAGGTTGACCTAACAGTCATTTGTAAATCCTTTAATCGGGTGACATTTCAAGTGAATGGTCCAAAGTCCTCTAACAAGGCTCACTCCTAACAAGTTGATTGAAATCCTTTAACAAGGTCACATTTAACAATGTGTATTATAACCTTTAATAGGATTGGCCTTTCATAGGGCATCACTTTAGAAGAGTGAAAAAGAGTAGCATATTATTGGTGGTTTTTCTCAAATTGGTTTGCACATAAAGAATTGTGTCAAATCTGTTGTTGAATCTATTATGTTTCATGTTTTCATTTCTGCAAATTGATTTGATAGTAACCTACAAGTTTTAAGTGATTGTGTAATCTTATGGATGCATGCATGATGATAAATATTTTATGGGTTCACTAAGCTGTGAAATGTTTTATTTATACATATGAACCTTAGATAAACAATTCACCACCCCCCCCCCCTCCCCCTCCCCCTCCCCCCGCCCTCTTAGTTATTGTAAAGTATTCCAACATTGGGTGCCTTTTATAGTTGCACTACTTCCTAGTTCAACAGAATTTCTATGGGGTTTAAAATATATGTGACGATTCATTTGAGATAGGTTCTAGACCTCTCTGAGTTAAGATAAAGATTCTAAGAAATTTTAGGGCTTTAAGATTTTTGACTGAACCAAATTTCAAGAGTCAACATTATCTTTTAGCATGGTGTCTAGTAGATGAGTGGATGTAACTTTGAGCCCTCATCTTCTACATGACCATTGTGCGTCTCTACTTGCGATTATTGATTTGATATGATTAGTCGATATGGACTTGTATGTCTTACCATGCTAGGAGCTTCTACTTTGTGTTTGAATGAGAATGTCACCTTAGTACATTCTCATGATTCATGTGACCTTTGGTTTGTGAATTGTGGTAGAGCTTGGAGATCTTTGGAATTAGTTTGAAGACTTTTGCTAGTGTAGGTGAACATGTGAGTCTTGCCATGCTCCCTATTCTCATCACCTTGTCCTTGTATTTCATTATTTTACTAGTTACTTTATGCTATTGTTAAGTAACTTATCTTTTTAAAAAAATTATTCAGTGCATGTTTTATCCTTGTTTTCCAAGGATCTCCAGGCGGGGCATTACACAAAGGAGTAATGATAAGAAATAGAGTAAATGAGGAATTATGCCTAATTTCTCAAGTTGAACCTAAGAGTGCTAATGAGGCATGCAAAGATTATCATTGGATTCAAGAAATGAAGGAGGAACTAGATCATCTCAAATTCATTCTTGAATCCATTTCTTTCTTCAATTTGCATTGGCATGGGAATTGACTCCTAGACCTAAAGACAAGAATGTTATAGGAACTAAATGGGTATTGAGAAACAAGATGAATGAACAAGGTAAAGTTGTAAGAGGGTAAAAGCACAAACCTATGTCACCTTTTATAAAGAAACATGATATCAGAATGTGATAGTTCAACATTAATGACAAAAAAATGGTATTTGTGTTTAGAATATGAAGATGATGTAAACTAATGAAATGTGTAGAATTGGATGAAGTTTATTCCTATAATTTTTATAATTTTTTTGAGTAAGAATTTATTGATTTTATTTTATTTTGAACTCCCTTTTTTAACTATAAAAAATATAGGGTGTAGTTCCCATCAAACAAGTATATGGAAATTATCTTCTTTTGTTCTGATTTGAAAATATCTTATAGATGGCATGTATAGCTAGGGAACAAAAAAAGAAATAATTATTTTTTATTTATATTTTCTTTGTTATAAGCAAGTTCGACCTTATCAGAATCCAATAGTTCTTTCCTCCCATCAAAACTTCCCTGTCAAATCTATACCTTCTTGAAAAAAATTACATATTTGTGAAGAGGATTCTCTCCTCTAGAGATAAATATAATTTTTTAATTTTTTTGATATGATTTACTATTTCTTTTTCCTTTTTTGAGGGAACATCTTCTGAAATGTTGAAATATTGACTTATAATATTTTGAGATTATAACATATTATAACTAATCAAAACACTCAGAAATTTATATAATGATGATATTGAATCTAAGATCTATAAAAGGGTACTTTTAGTTTTTGAAAAAAATTGAGTTTTGATAGAGAAATGAGATTTGACCAAACTAGATTTTGGTATCATAAACGGTAACATAGATCTGTTCTTTTACCCAATGAAACAAAGATAGACTTGTATGCAAAAGTTATTTATAGCAAGAAGGAATAGATTATGAAGAGACATATGACCCTATAGCCAAAATGGAAGAGATGAGAATGTTTTTGGCTTATGCAGAAAACAAGAAGTTCAAGGTTTATCAGATGGATGTCAAATCAGCCTTTTTGAATGCAGAACTTAAAGAAGAGGTTTATATTGAGAAGCTTGTAGGATTCCCTTTGATAAAAGATAAGGATATGGTATGAAGATTAAAGAAAGATCTATATGGTCTAAAGTAGGTACCTAGAACTTGGTATGCAAGATATGACAAGTATTTTGCAAAGCTTGAATTTTCTAAAGGTATGGAAGATGGTAATCTAGATATTTGAAAGAAATTGAGAATGGTTTATTAATCATTGTGATATTTGTTGATGACAAAATATTTGGAGGTATTTATGAGGCCAGTGATAAGTTTGGTGAAGAAATGAAGAATGAATTTGAGATTATCATGATTGGTGAGATGAAGTTATTTCTAGGTTTGTAGATTGTGCAAAATAGTGATGGTATTTTCATTTTATGCAAGCTAAGTATCTGAGAGACTTGTTGAAAAGATTTGGCTTGGAAATTTGTAAGTCAATTGGTAAAACAATGATAACTGGTCACTAGTTATGTAGAAAAGATTAGACACCTAAATTTGAGTAGAAGAAGTACATATCAATGATTGGAGGTTCAAAATATCTGACTCACACCAAACTAGATATAGAAAATGTAGTTGGGATTGTGGCTAGATTTCAAGCTGGTCCTAAGGAGTATCATTATGAAGTGGTAAGGAGAATATTTTGATATTTGAAGGGAACATCTGATTATGGGATATGGTATGACAAATGAATTGATTTTACTTTATGTTCTTATATTGATGTAGATTGGGTAGGCATTATGGATGGAAAAAAAAGCACTAGTGGTGGAGCATTCTTCTTGTGAGGAAGATTGGTTTCTTGGCTAACCAAGAAACAAGATTGTATTTCATAGAGCATAGCTGAAGTAAAGTATGTAGCAGCAAAAAATAATTGTAATTAGGTCATGTGGATGAAGCAGGTGCAAAAGGATATTGGGATAGAATTTTCAGAACTTGTTATCATATATTGTGATAACACAAGTACATTGAGTATGTCTAAGAACTATGTATTGCATTCTAAGAATAAGCATATATCTATTAAGTATCAAGTTTTGATAGAGAAAGTTGCAGAGAAAGAAATTAGATTGGAGTATGTGAGTACAAAATATCAAATTGAAAATATCTTTATGAAGCCCTTGCCTAAAGATACTTTTGAGTACTTGAGACACACGTTTGGGGTTATGCCCCAATCCACCTCTGAGTAGATGATGAAGAGATTACATCATTCCAATGGTACAAAGAACTATTACTTTAATAGATAGAATGTTGATGCTTCCTATATGGGGGAGTATCTGAGATGAGAAAAGTCATTAAAGACTCTTGGTAGTTGGTTTTGAATAGTGTCTTTGGACACTCAAGCTAGTTAAAGACTTGGAGAAGAAGATTAACATAATGAAGCCTTTGTCATTTATGTCAATGGGAGAGATAAGTGTACATGAAAAACACCTCCTAATAATGAATGGGGAAGAATAGAAGCATGCATGGAAAAATATTTCCTAAGTATGTATGGGGGAGCAATTGAGATCCTCTATGAGGGACAAGCTGCAAGTTATTTAGTGTGAACAACTGATGCCAATCCTAAAGAGAGAGATGTATAACAAAGTAGTGTTCTAGAGGTTTTCAAATATGATTGATGAAGAGAATTTGAAAAGATGAGAACAATAGTAGCAGACTGTTGATATTTTTCATCTATGTTGCCATTAATACCAAAGGGGGAGATTATTAGCATGAATGTTGATGGTATTCCTTTGGGGGAGTATCCTAAGAACTACTAGAGCATATAGATATTGGTAGCATGATTGATATGTTGCATTCATCATTGCATTTTTTATTGATGAAAACATAGTATGGTTTCTGCAAACACTGGTAGAATAATAGAAAGAAATCGAGGTCATACAAATAAATAATTGATGGTCAGGTCAAGTGTGATTAAGAGATTTTTCTACATAGTGTCTTGATGATGAGGTTAAGTGCATATGAAGTAAGTCAAAGACATAAGGGAGATGTACTAGATTTATTATGAGCAATACAAAGACATAGTATTTGAGAAGCAATTTCTGATGAATGGATTGTATCTTCTAACATGAATAAAATCAAGGTATGCAAATTTATACAATGACAGAGGACAATCTGATGATGATGTCAACAAGTGTGCAAAGTCTAGAGTTGCACGTGTGATAATTTGTAAAGACTATGAGCTAACGGTAATGTGTGATTCCAAAACAATTAATTATCTTAATGTAGTCCTATTATAATTAATTGGGAAAGCCTCAAGGCTAACTTGAGGAATTATTTTGAGATCATGGTATAAAGGAAAAATATTTTCCTTGTTCAAGATATGTGTTGGATATGAATTGTGATTGAGACGTGTGAACAAGATTAGAGTATTTGGTAAATGTGAGTAAGCAATCAAAGGGATTATTGGATGCAAAGTTGGTGATCTAATATCGAGATTTGAAGAAGAAGAGAATTTTGGTTGACAAGATCAAGGAAGAAGAAGTTAAAGTACATTTTATTTCTACTATTCTATAAGGGATAATATATAGATAGTTTAGATAGTGGGTTCATTGGTCTTGCCATGAAAATGTTGGGATAGTGGGAGCATATTCCTTCTACAAATCCTAACAGGATTGGAATCTCCTAATTGGGATTTAAACTCTTCCATCCTCTAACAAGGAACATTTATATTAGTACATCATTTTATGGGTACCATCCCCACCAAATTTTTCCCTCTGATTAAGGGTTTACCTAGTTAACATATCTAATGTTATTGTGCATGAGTATGTTGATATAGTTGTTGATTATATTTCTCATATGGTTAAGGATTAATAAGGTTGATAATTATTTTGATAGTTGTATAACTATTTCATCCCCACCCCCTCAGTTATATCGGTGGACTTTATATTCTAACAAAAGCCTCTTATAAACTTTCTATAAAAACTAGCTAGCCCATGAAAATATCCTACCTTTGTTACAATATTTGGAGTAGGCCATTTTAGGACATACCTCACTTTCTTAGGGTCTATTTTTAGACCTTCAACTAAAATCATAATTTCCAAGTACACCAACCCCTTGTTCACAAAACTACACTTCTTCAAATTTAGTAGCAACTTTTCTTGCCTCAACTTATCTAACACGTTACGAATGTGCATCAAATTCTCCTCTAATGTATTACTAAAGATCAAAATATCATCTAGGTAAACAATGACAAACTTACCCAAAAACTCCTTCAATACCTTATTCATGAGTCGTATGAAAGTGCTTGATGGATTGGTTAGCCCAAAAGGCATGACTCACCACACATACAATCCTTCCCATATCTTGAAGGAATTCTTTCATTCATTCCCTTCTTTGATATGAATTTGATAGTATCCACTCTTCAAATCTATCTTTGTGAAATACACAACTGCACTCAAACAGTCCATAATTTATCATCACTCCATGGTAATGGAATATATCCCATGAATCAATGCACATCCTCCATTCTCCATTCTTCTTTGGTGCTAATACTACCAGTGCAACACATGGACTTAGACTCTCTCAAATCAACCCTTTCTACATTAACAATTACATGCAAATATAACCAATCTTAAAAAATAATAGATTGTACAAAAGAGAACACAAGACACAAGTATTGAACATGGTTAACCCAATCCTAGGGCTATGTCCACCAACACCAAGTCCAATATTATTATTATCCAGTGATTACATTGCACAATCCCTTACAGCTCAATATCATTGCAAGAAGCTACAATATCACCATACATTATGAAATCCCTAACCCTAAGCAATTTTATGCAAGCTTTTTTTGCTTATAAAATTAGGGCTAGAATAAGTTTTCTAATAGAAAATAGAAGATAATGCCTTTTAAAATAGTAGGGTCACTTTTGGCTTCTCGGGTGCTACCCCTGAAATCCCCCATGGGGATGTTTCCCCTCGACCCTATCCTATACTATGGTAGGGAGCACACTTGGGGTGCTATCCTAGGACCCTACAAGGGGTGTTGCCCCTTGATCACATTTTGGGGGTGCTGCCCCCAAACCCCATAGAAATAATGTGCGAGGAAATCATGTTGAAAATAAACCTTTGATTCTGATTACTCTCCACATGACAAAATCCACCATTAGTAAACCTGATGAAGAAAAGACAAGAATTCATCTAAGAAGATGCAAAAATGTCCAAAGGAAAAAAAAAAATTGAAGGAAAGTAGTCTCCCAAGCCATCGAGTTGTTTCACTAGGATTTTACCAAGCCATAATCGAATCGTGTTTCTAGGATTCAAACAACCTGATCAGGTTATGAAAATAAAAAAGGGTGAGACCACAATAGTGGGTGCCACTTTTGTGGCATGAACGAAATTACCACACATTACTTTCTTCTCTTCTTTCATTTTCATTTTTTATTCTTTTTTCTTCTTTTGTGAATCCATCTCCTACAAATTACCACACATTACTTTCATAAAAAAGTAAAATAAAATTCTCAAGGAAGTCTCTTTCACCATGATTTTTCTTTTCTTTGTCTATCCTTAGGCATTTCCCCTCTTTTCTCTCTCAACCTAGTCTCTTGGTATCCAAGATCTCTCTTCAACCTATAAAAAAAAATACAAAAAGAAAAAATATTTTGTCCAAAACTTTTGAGCTTTAATATCAACGTGATATGATGGTAAGGATTCACATTCACAACTTTTCTCAATCATTCAAATAAACAAAAACATTTTGCAATCTTCTAGCCAATTTATTAAACTAGGGCAAAATCTAAAACCTTCAAACAATAATTCCTAAAATTCCAAAGTTAATTAATAAAATTAATCCATTTCATGAGATTTAATAGGAATTAATCACAAATATTTTCTTGAAGTTATAAAAAAATCCAATTCATGAAACAAAAGTATATTGTTTTCTTCCAAAACTACTAAAACTCGGGACAAATTCAAACATGTCTTCACCAAAACAATCATAACTTTTGCAAATCACAATAAAATTAAAATAAATAAATAAATAACTTAAATAAAAAATTTTGAAAATATAATTTATAGTATTTAACATGAGATCATACCAACTAAAAACATCAAACAAATGTAAGGAAAAATAACTTGTAAAACTAGAATATAAAACTTCAAAAAAGTTTTCTTCCATTCCAAATTTTTCTTAAAACTCATCCAAATTCCTAATTTTTGTTTGGGAAGCTAAATTTATACAATTTGGAATTATATTAAGCCATCCAACCAAACTAGAGCTACTTATAAACAACTTTTAATAATTTGTCATTAAGTTGCAAAAGTTATTTCGACAATTTTGACAACTTTTGATCAACTTTTATAATTATTGTTCAAATCACTCAAACCCCTCCCTGAACCTTTAAAAAATGAAAAAAATAAAATAAAATGAGACTAAAACTATATCAATTCCACTCTATTTTTATACATTTGAGTGATTCGACCATATTTGATCTTTTTATTATTAAATTCTATTTAGAAAGTTAACATACTTTCTACAATATTGTCTCTTCTATTTAATTTATTCTTTAAGAGCCTTACATAATGATTTGAATGAATTCCAAATGGTATTTAAGACCTTACATATTGTTAAAATAATGTGTAAAAATATATTAAATATTAAATTATTCATGAGACATTCAATGAGCAAGTGATCCTACACCACTTTCTTATCATTTTGTAATCTTTTGCTATTTAGAATTTCATCCTACTTTTCAAAACTAGACTTTTCATTTTCTTTATTTTTATAGATCTCCACTCTATTTAATTCAATAGATTGGATCTTTTGTTAAATATTATTTTCATTAGATTTTTCTCGATGAAATTATTCAGGGGTTTCTTTGCTTAATGACTTTCTTCAACACTAGATCTCATATTAGTTTTGGTTTCATTTTCTATTTTGAACTTATTAATAATTTCCTTGTGTCATGTATTGAATTTATGGATTTTTTCTTTCCAATTTTGAAAACAAGATCGTTATCTCCAAGTCAAGATTTTCCAGTAAAAATTTCCTTTCATCTTCAATCGAATAAAGTTCTTCAAATATTGATAATAATTTATTCTCATCCACTGCAAATGGTGGTGTCATGGATTCACTCTCCTAGATCTTCTTTCAGTGGCTAGACCTTTAGAGAGCATTTGGCTTCGATACTAATTATTAGGCATCCAATATACTTAGATTGTAGGGGTGAATCAAAATAACCTTAACATAATTAAAATAGTTAATTATTTTATGATATAGTATATTTACTTTTTGATATGATAATAATTTAAAGTAAAAACAACAACATATAACACCAGTGTTTTTTTCATGGACACCCAAAGTAGGGAAAACCATGTGAGAGTGTTGGCTCACTAGTATTTTGTAACATGTTAAACAATACAAAAGGTGGCTCATTGTTAGGGAGTCTTACTACCTAGATACAAACCTTGAGCAAGTTTCTTTCATTAAAAAATGAGTTGATGAGAATACATAAATATATGCATAGATTGCATTTTTCTATTTATACCAATCTATCATTCTTTGATTAGTACAATGAAAAATATATAGCCTTCCAATTTTCCTAATACAATGATTGCACCTATGTCAATTTATTATAATATATATCTAAGTATATATAGTTCTTCTATGTATATATTAATCATCGATAATAATAAAAAATTTCTCTGCCGGGTGATCACCAAACATGTATATGGATGCTAGTATCTAATCATCTATTGGGTGACCCAAAATCAATTAAGATTTATCATGTTTAGTAATAATAGATATAAAAATCTCGTCCATGATGTTGTCCATGTGTGTTATCAGGGAATACAAAATATGTGTTGTCGATGGCCATTAGCACCAATATCGATAAGAACATCATTATAACTAATACTTGATATAGTTAAATGCCCATACAAATACTCAAAAGGGTTACATCATTGACAACTAAACAATATGGAAGCTTGACACAAATATGAGATTTTCCCTATAAATATCCTTAAGGACATGCTGAATCATTTTCCCTTTGTTTAATGACATATACCTAACACTCACAAGAGCAACCTCTCTAGGTATCCATTTTCAATGGCATGAATTTTTCTATTAAAGCTTGTGCTTTATAAAGAGTTTTGTGTGAAATTTTTTGATCAAGAAATCTACTCAATCATGAGATCTCCAAAGACATTTGTTAAAGTCTCCACCACCTATTACCAACCATTCTACTAATACATTTCACATTAAAAACTTAAATCATGACCTTATAAATCATAATCTTATCTAACTACTATGCAACCGCTTAGAATTATCCCTATAACATTGTCTATAAAAAAGGCTCAAATAACTCCTTCCCTTATCCTCCTTATATCAGACATATTCTCAATAATTTGTAATGCGGCGGTTAGCAAGGAAGAGTTTAACGAAAATATGTCAATTCAACAACAATTGAAATTTATTAACCTTATAAAGCCAAACATAAGTCAACCTAGAGCAATGCATAACAGGTAGGGCGGACAAGGAACTAGAATACGCTATCCGGATACAAATTATCCATCGGCAATGGACAATAGCCAGGGCGGTCGAGGCACTAGAACACGTTATTGTCAATGAAAAAGATGCTTTCACCTAGGATGGTGTAGACCAGGTGATGGATATGGGGCTTCTAACTTGGTAACCAGAATGGGCAGAGGTGGTGTTCGAAACCCAAGTAAGAGAACCCTGAGAAAATGAACTCGTTGGAGGAGCGCTTGTCGTGAATGTGATGTCGTAACTCTTCTTCTCCAACAATTTAGTGAAGCTTAAAACTGATGGACTCACGCTGACGTCGACTCCAGTGGGGGCCTCGATACTGGCAACGTAACTGGACTCGGCCACCCCAACATTAGTCACTGTTCGTCGGAATGTAGTCGAGACCGCCCTTCCCGCTCCTCGGAAATCCGCAGAGAAAGACGGGTAGTTCAAATTCCCCGAGCGCATGCTCTCGGGATCACCGGTTGGGCAAGTCACAGTTCTACCCACAATCACCCCAATCTGGCTGCCGGTGTAATTAAGGCCGCAGAGATAAGGAATGTAATCGGCCGGCTTTCGGTCATAGACGAGCCCCGGGTCCGCTGCCTTTTCCGGATCGACATGTCCGGCGCCTGTGCCAAAAACATCAGCCGTAGAATTGGTTGAGCTGTCAAGGATCGGCATGCCTTTCTTATCCACAACACTTGCCGTGGTCATCAGAGCAGATTGAATCGCAGCCGGGCTCCAGTCAGGATGCGCTGCTTTGATCAAACCGGCGAGCCCACCCACGTGCGGACACGACATCGAGGTCCCGGAAATTATATTAAACTCAACGACTCTGTGATCGTCCGGGAGGCCCGTGGGGCCGATATTGGTAGGCCACGCCGCAAGGACATTAACTCCGGGACCTACGACGTCGGGTTTCAGGATCCCGGGATCGGCAGAGCTCGGACCCCTCGACGAAAAAGCCGCCACAGCCGGCGCCTCTGCTTTCCCGAAAACAGTACCTTGGAAATCAATTGCAGCGGTCGGTGTTTTTCCTGAGGCCGCGTAAGCTTTTATGGCGAGACCGTCTTTATAGCCGACGAAAGTCGCCGGCAAAACATGGGGGTCTGCTATGATTTCCTCCCCGGAGGTTTCATCGGAAACCAATATCATCCCCGCACCGCCCGCCGCTTTGACAACTTCGCCCTTCTCTACCCGCGCATTACTGCCTCGCTCGCACACCACAATCTTTCCGGCGACGTCGCTGGACCTCAGGCTGCCGTTGAGACAGAGATTACCTTCCTCGGAGGTGACGTGGAGAAGCGGGAATGAGTCGGAGAGGCCCTTTCCGGGGTAGAGAGATTCTCCATACAAGACGGTCCCGTCGCCCAGATGGACGGTTGCGATGAAACTCCTGTCCATTGTGCTGGCGCCCACCGTCATGATCCACGGCGCCTCGTTTGAAAGGGAAGAGTATGCCGGACCGCTGTTGGCTGCCGAACAGGCAACGAAAATACCCCTCTCCATTGCTGTAAATGCACCCACTGCAATGGAATCTTCGTGGAAAGGCACCGAGGGTTCGCCGAGAGAGAGCGACATGACGTCAACACCGTCAGCCACCGCCTGGTCCATTCCCGCCAGAATATCTGAATCCGCACAACCTTGGCTGCCGCAGACCTTATACATGGCCACGTGTGCGCCGGAAGCCATTCCGTACGCAGTTCCGGAGGCGTAACCGAATAAACTGGCGTTTGCGACCGCTGCACCGGCGGCTGTAGAAGAGGTATGAGTTCCGTGGCCATCTTCGTCCCGTGGACTGGTGTTATTTGTGTCGCTGGTAAATACTCTGGCTCCGATCAGTTTGTTGTTGCAGTTGGAAGAGTTGAAATCCGGGGCGCTCTGGCAGATGCCTTTCCACTTTGCCGGCGGGGAGGGCATCCCGGCGTCGGAGAATGAAGCGCTCTCCGGCCACACGCCTGTGTCGAGGACTCCGATGATGACGCCCTTGCCGAAGCCGGTCGCCGGCCATAGCCCGTTGCGAGGCTGGAGGCCCATAAATTGGCCGGAATATGTCGTGTGCAGTGCCAGGAGTTTGTCTGGGTATGCCGCAATAAAGCCTTGCTTCCCCCGGATTGCATCCAGTTCTGACTCCGTCAAGCGAGCTGCGAACCCATTCAACACGTGCTCGTATGAATATAAGACTGGCTTATCTTGGCTTACGAATGATAAGTACCATTCCTTGCGGTCATCCAGACTTGTTAACGCCGTCTCCGGATGTTCGAGGTGAACAATGTATGTCTTCTCATTTGCATTAACACTTGCCGCCAGCACGGCTACAGCGAACAATAAAATATTGAAAACCATGGAAGGATGAATTGGAAAATCCATGAAGCTTATTCAAATGATTAAATTCCAGATCAGTAATATGATTAAGACAATGGATTATCTGCTCAAACTCATTCCAGCCACCAAACTAAAAATCTGAAAAGATTATATGACACGTGCAACTCGGCAGAATATTATACGGCTTTCATCTAATTACAACCATAAAACTGGTAAAGAAAATCTATAATCTCGAAATCTGAATCAAGAAATCATCACATAAAAAGTTGAACTTCACAGTTTCGTATTGGTTCTGTTTTGCACACCAGTAAAATAAAACAGGTCGCATCCACCTCAAGCTGACGACCTGCTTGATTGTAATTAAGTAGGTCCCCGTTATATAGCCTCCAACGTGAACATCAAACTCTAAAGAAGACACCCGGCCGTTCGCCGTGGAAACTACTTTCATTTGGTGATCGGAGGATGCGATGCTGGTCCTTCAGTAAAACAAATGAGTGACCAGAGGCCGAAACGATAATTTAAGATTTCTCTGCGCGTATGTCCATTTGGAAACGACGTCATATAATTCCTATTTATTTTAAAAGACCGTCCGGAGCAACAAATTTTATTATGCTTATATCGGTATCATCGCAAACAAGAATATTTTTTGGGGTTTTGAAGGATTGGAGAAGCCGCACTAGCTCTGTAAGATTCAATAAAAACAAATCCCAAAACAAGAAATATTATCGGTTGGAATAAACCCCAACTTTCGTTGGGTTGGCTAATGTTATTTGATTTATTTACTGTCAACTACTTCCTGGTTGCATCGCCTATCACACTAATGTTTATCAGATGACAGTTACTTTAGTATTCAGATGATCTCTATGATAAATTCTTTCGACTGGAAACATTAGTGAGATGGTTTCGTTTGAAAGGGTGTTAAGTATTCATAATTATTAAGAGTATTTTATGTGTAATAGTTTTATTTAAATTGTTAGTTGGATGTTGTTGCTTGTTTAAAAATTAGTATTTAGGTTCAATTTTGTATTATTCTGAAATATATCATCCATTTCATCTATTAATTTAAATATTCTATTAATTTATTTTCTAAATTCTAAATGTACAATTATTAGAATATTTTTTACCAAATGTTTTGACGGATAAAAAATTTCAATGGCCCATCACCTTATTTTATTAATTAATATTGTAAAGTATTATATAAAATTTTAATGAAAATTTAATAATCAGAACTTCATAATAATATAAAAGAATTAATTATAACTAATTTTTTTATATCTTCTAATTTAGTATTAGATTTCTAATTAAATTTCTAAAATACGAACAAATTTGTATGATAATAAATTGTAACCTAGTTATTTCTAATAATTTTGAGGCAATGCAGGCTATAGAGAAGAGTAAGGCTTTGTACGATCAGTAATGAAATGAAGGGAATTTTGCCAATCCTTTGTTGGTAAGTCCTTGACAGTGGATTTGAATAGTGGGCATATCATAGGTGTTAAGGTATTTGGGATAGCTGTAGGCAAAGATGAGGATGTTGGGGTTTCAGGAGGATCTAGGAGGTTTGTTGAATTCTACTAGAGCATTTTGTGGGAGAAGTTTAAACTTTTCAAACTATCATGGGCCTAGCTAGAAATGTTAATATTATTAAACATAGAGTGTTAGACATTAATCACAATACATAACAAATTTATATCTAAGACTAGGTGAACTAATCATAAGAATGATAGGTCAAGTTCATGCTTGATTTGAAAGAAGACTGCCCAAATATGGTTCTAAAACCCCACCATCTCTTTTTGGGGTTAAATCTATCAATAAATCTTCCCTTACCAGAGTCCATAACATCTCATACCTAATATTGAAGTATTTATGGCCTATGTGAGGAGAAACTAGAGGCTTAAATGATAGGTTAAAGGTTATGCCAAAAGAGTTTTTCCTTGGAAAATTGACACCTAATCTAGATTTTCAAGATACCATTTTTTAGGCACTTCAATTTTGGGTATTGTAGTAGGTTTACATACGTTATTTTGGAATGAAGATATTTTCAAAGGGTATTAAAAGTTATTTTGGATGGCTTGTATACATTGATCCAATGACAATGATAAGGAATGGGTTGTTCTTTGCTAGAACTTGTGTTGGTATTATTTAATTAATTGATTTTTCATCTTCTATAAACATACTCCTTAATATTGGAATGTGGGTTCAATCCATGAAGTGTGATTCAGTTCCTTCTATCTATTTCACTTGCAAAAAATAGGATACTAGGTGATGAAATATATGTTTAGAACCTAGAAAGATATCCAAAATATAATTAATGTTTGAAAGGAAAAATCTAGAGAAAGGGAGCAAATAGATTGAGATAGTGGTGGTGTAAAAGAGCCCATTACTAGGAACCCTCACAAGTATCCTTGTGGAAGAAAATATATATATGAATATTTTTCTAAATGAGTATTTACCATCAACAATGTATCTCATGATGGAATAAATCTAAGTGAAGTTATAAACTCAACAATAATTACACCACCAAATAACGTAAGTACATATGCATTGTTGAATATTCTACTATCAAGACCTATAGCCTAGTTTGAATCCACGTATAATTGAATATGAAAGTAATTCATGAATTTCTTATCCTATGAAGCATATAGAGTACTCTAAGGTGGTCTACAAGTATCTGAAAACTCTATTTACTACATATCAATACTCTCTTATTCTAGATTATAAAAATAATGGAAAAGAAATCTCACTTCTTGGGTTGTGTTTGGTCTTGTAAAAACTAATGCACACACAGAACTTTCATTAGCACTCTAATATGTTACTTGAATTATGTCTTCCATCTCTAATGGGTTGTAGGATAATGTGAACCGGTAAGATTCATTCCCACTATGATGGGAGCATGCAATATTCCAAAACACTTCTTAATGAATAGTTGTAGTATAGTTCCAACATACTTAATTTGTCCTATCCAAATATTTTTGTTTATCTAACTTCTATAATCTTCATTTCCAAAAAAATTCTTTATGCACCAATACCTTTCATTTCAAACTTTATTGAGACATGAGATTTTAATTCTGCATTCAAACATAAACAAGATCTCGTCAACATGTAATTCAATGGTGAGGAATGATCATCATAAGATTTAAAATATATACAGTGATTAGATTTAGACAACACAAATGCATAACTCAAAATATATGTATCAAACTTTTGGTAGCACATCCTAGGACTCTATCTTAAACCATACAAGGACATCTTCAACTTATAGACCATATAATTTTTAGATTTCACCATATAATGCTTAGGTTGTGTCATATAAGTTTATTCCTCTAAATATCCATGAAAATAATTTGTGTTCATGTCCACTTTCTAAATCTCTAAATCACATGTTTCTATAATATAGAGCAAAAATAAATCAATGTCATTTTAACTATAGGAGAAAATATTTCACCCCTACTAACTCCTATAGCTTAGAAGTAATATTTTTTGAATAATCATTCCTTTTACTTATCAATACTTCAATCAGAACCTATATTAAATTTGAGCATGCATTTACATCCAACAAGATTATGTCCCTCATGAAATTTTACAAGGTCACATACGTAATTCCTCTTCAGAGTCACCATCTCCTCATACATGGCTATTTTCTAGGACTTTGTATCATTCATACAAAGAGCCTCTTTAGGAGATCTCCTTTCATCAATATTAGCATTAAAGGAAAATATGCACATCCAATCATCAAGATAATAACCACACCTTTTAGGTAGTTTTATTTGTCTAGTAGACCTTAAAACAAGCTTATATTTTAGGTCCTTTTCTTCCTCTAATAATACGAAATTGGTATATCTCTAGCCAACTTATTGTACTTGTAAGGATGTTGATTGAAATTTCTCAAGCATAGAAGACAATTGAATCACATTTTTCTATTGTTCCATTTATTCTAGTTTCTATGATAAAAATGAATTCTAAGTTTCTCTAAAGATAACAGTCCTTTAATAACACATATTATGTACAACATGATCCCAAAGCTTATATCCTTTTGCACCATAACTATATTCGATCAATATACATTGAAAATTTTACCGTCCACTTCTTTCTTTCCTTCTCCTTTCTTAAATGAGAACATGCCTCACATCTTAAAAATCTCAAATATATAAGTGAAAGCTTGTAACCTACCCATGCTTCCATTAGCATCTCATCAACAAGAGATGAAGTAAGAGAGATATTTATCAATTACTAGGCATTAGCTACAACTTTATCCCAAAACCTTTTTTTTCTAGTCAATGAGCACTTAGTATACTCCTAGCCTTCTATATCAAGGTTATACTTATTTTTCCTACTACTCTATACTTTTTTGAAGAATACCAAGTTTTCTTCTATATATTAATACCTCAATATTTACACAATGTATCAAAATCATTTGAGAAATATTCATTGATACTATCTATATTGCAATTTCAATTCCATTTTTATAGGGTAATTCCAAACTAGGGTTTTACCAAGACAAATCCCTCATCCAAATAATAAAACCATTTTTTCTTGCAGGAGGTGTGGGACAATGAATATCAGTGCAAATCTAAGTACCCTTTTGGCAAACTTTTAGGATTAGTGAATAGAAATTCAATCAGAGCAGTGTAGGTCAAGGTTGACTCTTTGGGGTAAGATTGTACCTCAAGGTAAGATCTTACCTTGACTTTGGGTCAAGCTCAACCTTCCTCAAAAAGGCAAAAGGTTTTTGGGTTTTCTCTATTTCTGCATTTCTAGTCTAGATCCGGTTGTAGAATTTCTTGAAATTGTACATTGATATCAAAAATAACTCAAAAAACTAGACTATAAAACTTAAAAAATAATATTTCTTCCAATCCATAACCTTCTTATAACTCATCCAACTAAAACAATTATCTTTAAGAAGCCAAACTTATACAATTTAGAATCATATTGAGCCTTCCAACCAACCTAAAACTACTCATAAATAACTTTCAATAATTTGTCATTATGTTGCAAAAGATATTTTGACAACTTTTATGCTTATTATTCAAATGACTCAAAATCATCCCTAAACCTTAAAAACATTATCAAAATAAATTTTACGCCAAAATTATATCAATTCCACTCTATTTTTTATACATTTGAGTGATTCGTCCATATTTGACTTTTTCAAGACCTTGTAGGCCTCTATGAATTGAATGCCATTAATAGCCTTACAAAATGATTTTAATTAGTTCAAAATGGTATTTAAGACCTTACATATCCTGGAAATAATGTTAAATAAGATATTAAATATATAATAGACTTTAGAAATTGAAGGAATAGTCGCTCCTGCACCATATTGCCAACCTTAGAAAATTTCCAAGTCCCTTGAACATGGGTTTTCAAAGAGATTTTCTTGATCTCCACTTTTGGTCTCTCAAATATTTTTTCTTAAGAATATGACCTTGTTAAGAAAAGATTCATTTCCTTTATAATCTAATTTCTTGACCACCTTCATTTAAATCAATATAGTAACAAATTTATGAATAAAAATCAACTGATTCTAGTATCAAAATCAATCATAAAATTTGCATCTTTATCCTCAAATCTTCTTGGTAACTCTTCCCATTTATCATCACTCTCATCATACATATGATCACTCTCTACCTTTGTTCATCAACATCTTTTTTCTCTACAAATACTTTAACACTATCACTATCAAATTAGTCAACAATTTTAGTCTTCATAGTTTTTAATTTGTTCAACATTTTCATTACATTCAATCAACTCTTCCTAATTTATTTATACTATCATTTTTTTCCTTCTCCTCTTTTGGATGATTTTCTTTATGGTGCATCTTATCCTTAGCTTTATTAGTAAATTTCATTATTTAACAATCCTTTGTTTTAATTCTTTTGTGTCTTCTTTTAACTTTTTTAACTCTTGTTCTATCATCTCTAAATCTATTTTCCCTTTCCTCTCTACTCCTTCTTTCCTCTTGCTTCTTTCTTAATGCTTTTGCTTTTGTGAATACATCTTCTACAAATTACCACACATTACTTTCATTAAAATAAAATAAAAAATTATTTCTCAAACAAGTCTCTCTATCCTTGATTTCTCTTTTCTTTGATGCCTATCCTTAGGCCTTTCCCCTCTTTTCTCTCTTGGCCTAGTCATTTGGTATCTAGGATCTCTCTTCAACCTATAAAAGGAAAACAAACAAACACAAAATATATTTTGTCTAAACCTTTTTGGACTCTGATACCAATATGATTTAAAGGTAGGAATAAACACACACAACTTCTTTCAATTATTTAAATAAATCAAAACATTATAGAATCTTTGAACCAAATTATTAAACTAGGGAAGGATCTAAAAACTTCAAACAATAATTTGTAAAATTAATAAGTGAATTAATAAAACTAATCCATTTGGTGAGATTTAAGAGGTTTTTAATTGCAAAAAAAATCTCAAAATTATAAATAAATCCAATTAGTAAAAAAAAAAGTATACTACTTTTTCCAAAATAGCTAAAACCTAGGATACATTTAGGCATGTCTTCACCAAAATAATCATAACTTTTGCACATAATGAAATTAAATCAACTGAAATATAAATCATAAACCTTTCCAAAAATATAATTTATGGGTTTGTATTATTTAAAATGAGATCATACCAACTAAAACATCAAACATTTGTAAGGAAAAATTACTCAGAAAACTAGAATGTAAAACTTCATAAAATAAGTTTTCTTCCATTCCAAAGCCTTTGAAAAACTCATCCTACTTTAAAAAATGTGTTTCTTTAACCAAATTTATATAATTTGGAATCACATTGAGCCATCCAACCAACCTACAACAACTCTTAAACAAATTTTAACAATTTTTTATTAAGAGGGAAAAGTTTTTGAAGTATATAGAAAGCAACCAAGACAAACTGTGTCTAACCTCAAAGTACAGAAAGGTTGAAAGATCAACCAGAGGTTACCTTCCTATCATCTAAAAAATACCATTTTTATACTTCAAAAATCTAACATAATCCATAACATCCCTAAAAACATCAGTCCTATTGTGAACAAGCAGATAAATAGGAAAAGTATTCTAGCAGTAAAAGTTACTACTAGCATCCAACAATTAAACTTATACAAATAACAAAAATCCTTATAGGTCATCAAGTTTAGATTAAATGATATCATTATAGAAAAAATTAAAAGAGCCAACAGGGCTAACTACCCTCCTTCTTATATGGTTCCTCAACATCCTTCGCCTTAGGTCCATCCTTGTCCATAGTCAACCCCTCCTCCTTAACAGGTTTTTATAGGAGGGTCTTCATCCAGTCCTCCACCAAGAAGCCATGTATGGAGTAGAAACTCTTGCTCTCCTTTCCTAGGTCCTTCACATCCTTGTTCACCTATAGAAAGTAAAGGGTGATTTTCTCAAAATACATCACTTTATTTGAGAACTTAGCTAAGGTTTTAAATCTTTGGTAGATCTCTATATGATTATCTACCAAATCCTTCATTGACTATTCAATCCTATCAAGATGAGCCTTGCAATGACTTTGGTCAAGGCTATATTTTCCCTTTTTTCCCCTCACTTTAGGAATGTCCTTCATGAGGGAGTTAATGTCCTCACCATTACTTCTAGTTGGGGAAGGGTTAGCCTCCAAGGTATCAGAAATATGGGAAGGATTGGGAGGATTGGAGCCAGACTTATTATCAATGTCTTAGTGGGGTTTCTTCCTCTTATGGGGTTTAATGTCACTTTTAGTAGACTCCAAGTTGAAGACCTATTTGGGAAGGGACTTAAACTTCTCCAATTAGAGGCATTTGTTGGTTCTATGAGCACTTTGTTTTCTCTTCCTAGTATCTATATCAGATTCAATGAGACTAGTTTTAACCTCAGGATTGGGGGTTTTCTTTTTTTTTTTTTATGGCCAGGGTCAGGACTAGGGTCAAGAGAGACTTTGGGGGGGTAGCAATAGCTAGATGGTTAACCAGGAGTAGTGGGTTTTGGGAAAGGTGATGGGTATACAAATTATTCATGAAACCCTAGTGGGTGAGGTAAAAGGGTTTTCCCTCCTTTCTCCTTGCCTTGAAAATAGTATCTTCCATAGAATTCAGCTAAAAGAACAGAAAGGAGATTTGATCTAGATTTCTAAAATAGTTGAGGATGGGGAAATGGTAAAAATAAAGTACCTGAAACCTATCCTCTAGGGTAATGTATCTCATAATAGCATAACAGATGACGTCCCAGGGCTTAGGAAGGTATTCCTTGGAAGATACAAAAGTTATTTTTAAAATTTTGACAACTTTTGATAAAATTTTATAATTATTGTACAAATGACTAAAAACCCTCCCTAAACCTTTCAAACATGATAAAAAATGAAAATGAAACTTAAATTATATCAGTTGTACTCTATTTTCATATATTTGACTGATTTGACCTTATTTGACTTTTTAAAGACCTTGTAGGTCTCTGTGATTTTAATGTCTTCAATAGCCTTACAAAATGATTTGAATGAATTCTAAATGGTCTTTAAGACCTTACTTATACTTCAAACACTGTTTTTAAAAAAAATTAAAAATTAAATTATCCATGAGACATTCAATTAATATAGGTGTTCCTGCACCACTTTATTATCATTTGGTAATCTTTTAGTAATTAGAATTTTATCCTCCTCCTCAAAAGTGGACTTTTCATTTTCTTTATTTTTATAGTTCTCCACTTGATTTGATTCAAAAGATGGGATCTCTTGTTCAATCTTCTTATTTTTATTAGTTTTATCTTGATCAAATCATTCAATGGTTTCTTAGCTTTATTATTTTCTTCAACATTAGATCTCATATCATTTTTTGTTTCATTTTCTATTTTGAATGCATTACTAACTTCCTTGTGTCTAGGTTCTTTATTCAACCTATAAAAGAAAAGAACACAAAAAAAACAAAAAAAAATTGTCCAAACCTTTTGGGATCTAATACCAATATGATATAAAGGCAAGGATTCACATTTCATAAAATTTTCAAACATTCAAATAAATGAAAACATTTTGTAATCTTCTACCCAATTTATTAAACTAGAGTAGAATTTGAAGCCTTCAAACAATAATTCAAAGCTTTCCTAAATGAATTAATAAAATTAATCCATTTGGTGAGATTTAACAATATTTAGTTACAAACATTTTCTTGAAGTTATAAATAAATTCAATTAGTGAAACTATAGTATACCATTTTTTCCAAAGCTACTAATCCTAGGACAAATTCAGTCATGTCTTCAATAGAACAACCATAACTACTGAAAATCACAATGAAATTTTATTTTAAAAATGAAATATAACTTATTTATCTTTCCAAAAATATAATTTTCAAGTCTGTGTTATTTAACAAGCTATCATACCAACTAAAATCTCAGACAAACGTAAGGAAAATTAACTCATAAAAATAGAATATATAACTTCAAAAATAAGTTTTCTTCCAATCCAAAACCTTCTCAAAACTCATCCAACTTACAAATTTGGTTTTTAGAAAATAAATTTATACAACTTGGAATCATATTGAACCATCCAACTAATCTACAACTACTCATAAATAACTTTGAATAATTTATCATTAAGTTGCGAAAGATATTTTGATAGTTTCAATAACTTTTGATCAACTTTTATAAAGTTTACCATCCCTAAAACTTAAAAAATAATCAAGATGAATTTGAGACTAAAATTATATCAATTCCACTCTATTTTTATACATTTTATTCATTCAATCATATTTGACATTTTTCAAGACCTTGTAGGTCTCTATGAATTTAATGTCTTTATTACCCTTACAAAATTATTTTAATAAATTTCAAATGGTATTTAAGACCTTACATATCCTTGAAATAATGATAAATAAAATGTTAAATTATTAAATTATAGATAAGACATTTAATGAATAGGTGCTTGTGTACCAGATTGTCAACCTTGAAAGCTTTCCAAGTCCATTGGAAATGGGTTTTCAAAGATATTTTCTTGGTCTCCACTTTTGGTCTCTCATCTTTTTCCCTAAGAATATGAACTTTTTATAAAAAGATTCATTCCCTTTATAATTTAATTTCTTCATTGAAATCACTATAGTAACAAATTTATGAACAAAAATCAAATGATTAATATCAAAATCAATTATAAAATTTAGATCTTTCTCAGATCCTCTTCATAGCTCTTCCTATTTATCACCATTCCCATCATACATATAATCACTCTCTACTCTTTATTCATCAATTCCATTTTTCTCTACAAAAACTTCAGGACTATCACTACAAACTTTTTCAACAATGTCAATCTTCATAGTCTTCAATTTGTTCAACTTTCTCATTACACGATCAACTCTTCCTCATTTATTTATTCTATCCTTCTTTTCCTTCTCCTCTTTTGAATGATATTCTTTATGATACATCTTACCCTTAGATTTATTATTAAATTTCATTGTTCCATAATCCTTGTTTTAATTCTTTCAAGTATTCTTTTAACTTTTTCAACTCTTGTTCTATCTTCTCTAAATCTATTTACATTTCCCTCTCTTCTTTCTTCTTCTTTTGTGAAGATCAAAATATCATCTAATAATAAAAAAAACTAGTAGATCCCTAGTCAACTTATTGTAGTTGTAAGGATGTTGATTCAACTTTCTCAAATGTAGAAGACAACTGAATCACATTTTTCTTTTGTTCTATTTAATCTCATTTCTTAGATAAAAATGAATGCTTAGTTTCTGTAAAAATAATAGTTCTTTAATAACACACATTATGCACAACATGATCCAAAGCTTCTATCATTTTACACCATAACTCTATCTAGTTAATATACTTTTTTTTTTTAAATTCCTTTTCTTTCTTTCCTTCTCATTTATTACATGAGCACATGCCTTGCATCCAAAAACTCTCAAATGTATATAAGTGAATGCTTATAACCAACCCATGCTTCCACTGGCATCTTATCAACAAGATATGAAGTAGGAGACCTATTTATCAATTACTATTTAGTGGCTACAATTTTATCCCAAAACCTTTTTTCTAGTCAATGAACACTTAGTATAATTGTAGCCTTCTACATCAAGGTCATACTCATTTTCTTGCTACACTATTTTTTTGAAGAATACCAAGTTTTATTCTATCGATTAATACCACAACATTTTTACATGTATCAAAATCAATGGATAAATATTCATTGCTACTATCTTTCCTTCTATATTTTATTTTATTTCTATATTTTAACTTATTCATTAGTTTAAATTCCTTGAAAAAAGTAAAAGCTTATGATTTACTCTCAAGAAAATAAACCCATTTTCTTCTACTAAAATCATCAATTAAAGAAACATAATAAAGTAATTTAATTATAGAAGGAACATTAATTGGATCCAATAATTTAGAATGTATTAGATTCAAAATACATGAAGACTTTTGAAACTCAAGTAAAACTATATATTATTTATAATCATAAATACAATGCTCACAAAAATCAAATTCACAATTGTAATTATTAATTGCTAGGGCTTTTTTTGTACAAAGAGATTGACCTATAATGCTCATTACAAACAGTAGAATTGCATAAGACACATGAGGATATTTAAAAATGTCATGAATCTAGTGAGGGACACTAGCCAACTACAAGAAATCTCCCTCCCAGTATTACTGATGCTGGCCACCAAGGATTCAATCCTATAAACTTGCTAGTAAATTTGATGTTAAAATTTTACCTTAATTTTTGACCTTATATCATTTTCCATTTGATTTTAACTTTTGTTTTTGTTAAGATCCTGAGTTGGTCAAAAATTCAACCAACATGAGTTTGTTTGGGAGAAATTTTGACCAAAATGGGTTATAAACAAAAAAAAAGAGAAGAGAAAAGTGTGCGGGAGGTTTGATTTTCACTATGAGCTAATCACTTATGGGCGTGGGAGGAGGGATCGAGCTCATTTCTATGGTAAGCCATTGACCCCTGCAATTTCAAATGTAGGTTATAAGTTGTAGGATTTTGAATGCAAGTGAATGACACTCTGAATGATTGTTCCTAGCAAGATCATCAAATCTTTTGGTGATTAGGATTTGAGATTTTAAGATGGCTAACAAAACTCTTATCTCTTTACCAAAAATTTAATAATAATAATAATAATAGGATTTGAGATTTGAGATCATATAATTATAGAACATCTTATCTTTTTACCAAAAAGTTAAGATGGTTGAGGAAACTTGTAATGCCTACCCCTAGTTGATTTTTCTTGGCATATTGTCAAATTCTTTTAGGCCTATTTTCTAATTGTGTTTTATGATTATTGGTACTTGGTTACCAGAATTAGATTAAATGTATTTCATATTCATTTGATATGTGTGTTGACTTACTTAGCTAGATCATGTATTCAGGATTATTTTTATGATAATATATGTATGTTCAGACATCAATTTCTAATATTGCATGATGTTAGTTAGATGAATGATTTATATGTAGTTTTATGGATACTTACCCCATACTTGAATGTGTATGGTGTACGTGTATGTTTTACTTTATGATTGGCATTCTTGGTATGGTTGAGGGAGGGAGTCGCAGTCACCTGCTAGTCAGGATGTACATGATGTACCACTTCCCACCATTGCCTATTTAGTTTAAAATATATATGTATGTACATTCATGGATTTTATGCAAATTACAGGTACCAAGTATCAACTTCCCTGAATTTCCATGATGGGCATACCCTATCATAGTATCTCAATGGTATAGGTGGGAAGATAATTCTTGAGTCTAAATCCTAACTTAAGCCAATCGTCCTAGAAAGTAGGACAAGTATCGGAGTTATATACCCTTTTGAATTTTTCAAGTGACATGAATTCATGATTTTGATCCTAGAGTTTAATTATGTTCTTTGTCTTCAGTTGAGTTGTTGTATTTGGTTTTGTGGGTCTATTGTGATTTTCGATTATAATTAAATCAGATTAAAAGAGTATTTAATGATTTAATTTAATGGAAATTTTATAAAGAAGATTTAATATTTAATTTCTCGATATATGATTGAAAAGATCATTTAAGTAGAAAGATTGTTATTGTTGAAGAAGTGTTTTCAATCATTATTTTGTCACTAACGTCAAACCTACTATAAGTTGGTAAGATAATTGTTGCACCATCACTTAGTTGATTGATGAAGAGGATTTGATCAACAAGATGTATCAAAAGTACCAAGAGGAAAGGTTGAGTTATGATTATGTATTGAAATGCAAGAATCAGTTAAGACAGTGATAACATAATGTATTGATAATCTACTTGTGGTTACAAAATGATTGGCTACACTTAGAAAGTTTAGAAGGAAAAGGTTGGACAAAGTTCATTTGCTAAGAATGACCAAGTTGATAGAAGGTACTGTGAAAAGTTAGTGCAAGCCAAGCAAAAAGTCAGTTGAAGTCTAGTGAAAGCAATTTCTAATGGGTGTTGAGCAAGTTAGTAGATGACGAGTGATTTTCAATAGATGTTGAGCACTAGTAAAATCTAGTTAATGCTAAGTGATTTTGTAGTAGATGCTGAGTAACAAAGTATGTGTGAGCATTAGTAAATTAATAATGTCGAGTTGCAGCATTATGAAAAGATCAAAGAATCACCAAATAAAAGCCAACAAGTTTGTTTTCTTGGAACTTATAAATTAGGAGGAACATAAGATTTTTGAGTTGGAGGCACAGAATCTTATGTAAACCATTTTGAAGGTGAATTCAAGTGGATTTTAGGAGAATTTTTTAGAGAAGACAAGATATGGGGTAGATACATTGTATCCTACCTAATCCATTGAACACCCTAATTCTTGAGATGGATAATGAGTGGGAAAAAGAGTTCTAATTCCCTGTATGTAGGGATGTCTAGTCATGAAGCAAGGTTGGTTGGAGGTCAAAGAGTTTTTGGATGTGAAAATCTGATAAGGAGAAGGAAGAGGGTTTTCTTCATCAAGTAACCCAAGTGAAAAAGTCTGCAATGGTGAGCTAAGCAAGAAGGCTAGAGAAGGATGAACGCTTGAAGGGTGAAACAAGCTATCAGAATTGCAAAGATTGGAAGCCAAGAAGAGATGAGGATTGAATAGTGATCTATAATCTACAAGTAAGGTTGTAAGTTGTATTAGATCAAAACTCTACTATTACTCTCTAACAATTGTATTAGATTAGGGTAAATCCTTTAGAGAAAGGTTGACTTAACAGTCATTGGAAAATCTTTTAATAGGGTGGCATTCCAAGTGAATGGCCTAAAGTCCTCTAACAAGGCTCACTTGTAACAGGGTGATTGAAATCCCTTAACCGGGTCACATTTAATAGTGTGTGTTGTAAATTTTAATAGGGTTGGCCTTTAATAGGGCATCACTTCAGAAGAGTGAAAAAGTAGTAGCATGTTACTGGTGGTTTTTCCCAAATTGGGTTTCCACATTAAATCATTGTGTCAAGTGTACTGATGGATATGTTGTGTCTTATGCTTTACATTTTTGCATGTTAGTTTAATAGTAACATTTTGGTTAACACAATGAATGCATCGATGGTTAAGAAAGTTTGATGGGTTCACTAAATTGTGAGAAGTTTTATTTGGACATCTAGACCTTAAATAACTGATCCACCCTTGCTCTACCTCAGTTATTCTAAAATAATTCTAACAATTGGTATCAGATCCTAGTTGCTTAAGAGGATTAGTTTCAAGGTACTAAAAGCATAAAGATCAAGATGTCAAAAAGAGAGGTACCCAAGCTAAACAAAGGTAACTTTTCTACATGGCAAAGTTTGATGAAGCTACACCTTGGAGGACTTGGATATTATGCACAAAATTGCATTACAGTAGAACATGTTGATTCGGCAAGAGTCGTAACTACTAAAGACTTGAAGAAAAAGAAAGAACAAAATCAGGCGACGTTGGAAATTGTCTCTGCCCTAAGCTATGTTGAGTTTGACGATATCAAAGAACTTAAAACTGCAAAATAGATGTGGGATGCCTTAACCACTATCTATAGAGGAGACAAAAATGTTCAAAGAGCCAAGTCAAAAAGCCTAAGAGGTAAGTTTGATGACATGAGAATGGAAGAAGGTGAAAACATTGCTCAATATGTTGCTAGAATAAAAGAAGTTGCTAGTGCAATAAAAGGTGCTACTGGTAAAATAGATGATGATACTGTGTTAAGTAAAGTTTTGAGAACATTGTTGCCTATGTATGCAATTAGAGCGTCGATAATCCAAGAGTTAAGATGTATGCCAGAAAATGATCTAACCCTTGAAGGTTTGGTAGGAAGACTCACTGCTTTTGAGTTATCTAATTTTGACAACTACAGACCAGAAAGTATTGAATCAACTTTCAAAGAAAAATTGTTACTAAAGGATTCTGAGGAGGTAAAGCCAAAGAAGAAGAAAAGAAAAAAAAAGTATGTATCCAGTGATAGCAGTACAAATGAGGAAGACATTGAAAAATTGGAAGCATTGCTAGCCAAAAGATTTCACAAAGGAAAAGGTAAATTTAAAGGTAAACTACCTATCATTTTTTTTTAATTTCAATGAGTCATATTGTAGCAAGATGTACATAGAAGAAAAACTTCAGAGAAGGGAACAAGCACAAAAATAGAAGAGAAGATGATGGAGGAGACTACAGAAATAAAGGCAAGAAGTTATCCTACATTAGTAATGAAAATGATGATGAAGTGGTATATGTTGCAATGAAGGATGAATCAAATGAGGATGAGGCTACTGCACTTATGACTTTTGTGAACAAGAGTGACAAATAGATCATTGATAGTGATGCTCACATCACATGACTAGAGAAAAAGTAAGTTCATTCCCTTAACTTGTTATGATGGAAATAGTGTAAGATTTGGTAATGATGCACCATGTTCAATAAAAGGAAAAGGGTCTATTAAGCTTACAGAAAAGATCTCATGTGACAATGCTTATTATGTTGAAGGATTAAATTATAACTTGTTAAGTGTGTCACAATTTAATAATTTCGGATGCAAAGTTGAGTTTGAAAACAAATCAGCCAAGATATATGATACAAATGGAAATCTAATTGGAAAAGGTGATCAAACTAGGAGTAATCTATTCTATTTGGATATAGAAGATGCTACTTGTCTTATTGCAAAATTTGATGATGTATGACTTTGGCACAAGAGATTATGTCATGTTAACTTTGACAATTTGATTCGTATAAGTAACATGAAAAGAGTTAGAGGTTTTCCCAAATTGAAGAAACTAGAAAATGTAATGTGCAAACAATTTCAGTTAGGCAAGATGACAAAATCAAGCTTTAAAATTAAACCTTACACCTCTAAGGAAATACTTGAAATTGTTCATACTGATTTGTGTGGACCTATTAAAATGAAAAGCTATAAAGGAGACAGGTATATTATGCTACTTGTTGATGATTACTGTAGAATGATGACAATTATGTTTCTAAAACAAAAATTAGATGCTTTTCAAATGTTTAAATGGTACTTCACAAGAGTTGAGAAGGAAAAAGGTAAGAGCTTGAAATGATTGAGATCAGATAGAGGAGGTGAATTCAGTTCACATGAATTTGAGATGTTCTGTAATGACAGAGGAATCAAGAGATAGACATCATCGCCAAGGACCCTCCACAAAATGGAATTGCTGAAAGAAGAAATAGATTTGTAATGGACTTTGCCAGAACACTTATGATGGAGAAAAATGTTGCTCTAAAATACTAGAGAGAAGCTATAAGCATTGTTGTATACACATTGAATCATTTGCAAGTAAAGAAAGGTACTCACTCGACACCTTTTGAACTATGGTATGGTCATCCACCTAATGTGAAATATTTTAAGGTATTTGGAAGAAAATACTATATTCTTAAAGATGTTAGGAGTGGAAAGCTTGATGCAAAGAGTGAAGAAGGTATATTCCTTGGTTACTCCATAAGAAGTAAAGCTTATAAGTGTTTAATTACTAACACTAACAAAATTGTGGAAAGTGCAAATGTGAATTTTGATGAGTCTACAGAAGTACATGAGGTAGAAACTACAAAGGACTACAAGACATTTGTATAATATTACGAAGGAATGCCTACTGAAGAAGATGTTACAAATCATGTAGCAAGTCAATAGCAAGTTTCAACAATTGTTGAGTTACATCCTGTGAATGCCAAGTTGCATTCAGATGCCAAGTTGCAAAATGAGGAGAATGCACAATTTAACTTTGAGATTGGAACACATGAAATAGATGTTGAGATACCTGACAGAGATGCACATAGTGATACAAAAGTTGAGAGATAGAATGCAACCACAAGAACTGAGCTTAGACTATCAAAATATGTCAAAAGACACCATCTTGTAGATCAAATCATTGGAGATAAAGATGCAAGGTCAATGACAAGAAATAGGTTGAAAGGTGAAGCATGTTTGTTAAGCATGAAGGAACCTAAGACAGTGAAAGATGCATTGGAAGATGATGATTGGTATAAGGTTATGGAAGAAGAAATTTAGCAGATAGAAAAGAACAAGACTTGAAGCCTAGTTCCTAGACTAGAGGAAAAAAATGTGATTGGCACAAAATGGGTATTCAAGAACAAGCTAGATGAGAATAGTGAAGTAACAAGAAACAAAGAAAGACTAGTTTGTAAAAGGTATGCACAAGAAGAAGGAATTGACTATGGTAAAACATTTGCCCCTGTTGCAAGAATGGAAGGAGTAAGAATTCTGCTTGCTTATGTTGCATACAAAGGTTTTAAAGTCTATCAAATGGATGTTAAGTCCACATTTCTAAATGGAATATTAGAAGAAGAGGTCTACATAGAATAGCCAGAAGGATTTGTGGACAAAAACAATAAAAACATGGTATGTAAATTGCATTGAGCACTATATGGATTGAAGCAAGCACCAAAAGCATGGTATGAGAGACTTTACACTTATCTTGTTAAGATTGGGTTTGAAAGGATAAATGACAACAACAATTTGTACATGAAGATAGATAAAGAAAAAGGGATATTGTTATCTAAAATCTTTGTTGATGACATAATATTTGGAGGACAAGATGCTCTGTGTAAAGATTTTGCAAATCATATGAAGCAAGAGTTTGAAATGTCAATATTTGGTGAGATCAAATTCTTTGTAGAATTAAAAGTATATGAAATGAAGTATGGTATATATATCACTCAATCAAAATATGTCAAGGAGATATTGAAGACATTTGGACTTGAAGATTCAAAACTAGTAAGTACACCTATGGTAACATCAAAAGAATGATGAATTAGTTGAGGTCAATCAAACATTATATAGATCCATGATTGGAAAATTATAGTATGTAGTACACAGAAGACTTAATATTGCATTAGTTGTGGGGATAGTTGCTAGATTCTCTACTAATCTTAAATAAAATCACTTGATGGCAGTGAAAAGGATAATGAGATACTTGAAAGAAACAGAAGAGTATGGTTTATACTATAAGAAGAATGAAAAGTTTGAGCTAAAAGCCTACACTAATGTTCATTGGGCTGGAAATATTGATGATAGAAAGAGCACCAGTGGAGGAGCATTCTTCTTAGGTAGAAGACTTGTTACATGGACAAGCAAGAAGTAGAGATGTACCTCTCAATCTACTATTGAAGCAGAGTATGTTGTTGCTGCTATCAATTACACAAACACAGTATGGATCAAATAGCTACTTAAGGGAATGAAGGAAGAGATCACTGAACTAGTGACACTTTATTATGATAATACAAGTGCTATAAATATATCAAAGAATCCTATCATGCACACAAAAAAAAGCACATTGCAATAAAGTATTATTATGTAAGGGAGTTGGTTCAAGAAAAAGAGGTGAAGATGGAATATGTCAACACAAAGGAGCAAATTACTGATATCTTCACCAAAGCATTACCTAAGGATGCTTATGAGTATCTGAGAGGTAAATTAGGGGTGATCCCCCTATCAAAGGCTATGTAAAAGATAGAAGGAGTACCCTGCATTGAACAAGCTGATATTCATTTCATACACATTGATGTAGTGGATCTTACTTTAGGAAGTTGCCTAAAGTAATTACAGAGCTAGAATTTCAAAATAAGTCACAAGCAAGGTGATAGAGGGAGAAAATTGAAGAGCCTGCAAAAGCTTAAATTTACATACATAAAGATACCAAGTATTGAGTATATGTATTTGGCATTATTGTCAAAGAGGGAGAAAGTACAAGAAATTGATCAAGCTCATAGATGATCAAGGGAGAAAGTATAGTGAAAAAGAGGAACAATGGAGTAAAGGTACATCATCAAAAGATCAGAAGACTGAAAGCAAATAAAGAGGGAGAAAGAAAAAAGAAAAAGAGGGAGATATTTTGATATTCTACAGATCCATGATAGAAGTGAATCAGATAAGAGGTATTTTGTAACCTAAGAAGGAATTGTTGACAGGAGAAGAAGTGTTATTCACAAGATTTCTTTTTGGTATTGCCTTACTATTTTAACCTAGTTAGTTCATCATTTGTTTGATTGGTTGATCAGTTTGGTTCGCCATCAATGCCAAAAAGGGAAATTTTTGATATATGATTGAAAAGATCATCTGAGTATAAAGATTGTTATTGTTGAAGTAGTGTTTTCAATCATTGTTTTTTTGCTGATGTCAAACTTGCTATATGTTCGTAAGACAATTGCTTATATATTTCAAGTACTATCACTTAGTGGATTGATGAAGAGGATTTGATCAACAAGATGTAACAAAAATACCAAGAGGAAAGATTGAGTTATGATTATGTATTGAAGTGCAATAATCAGTTAAGACAGTGATAACATAATATATTGATAATCTACTTGTGGTTACAAAATGATTGGCTACACTTAGAAAGCTTAGAAGAAAAAAGTTGGACAAAGTTAATTTGCTAAGCTTGACCAAGTTGATAGAAAGTGTTGAGAAAAGTTAGTGCAAGCCAAGCAAAAAGTTAGTTGAAGCCAAGTGAAAGCAATTTCTAATGGGTGTTGAGCAAGTTACTAGATGCTGAGTGGTTTTTAATAGATGTCGAGCACTAGTAAAATCTAGTTAATGTTGAGTGATTTTATAGTAGATGTCGAGTAACACAGTATGTGTCAAGCATCAATAAATTAATAATGCCAAGCTGTTGCATTATGAAAAGATCGAAGAATTGCCAAATAAAAGTCAACAAGTTTATTTTCTTGGAATTTTTAAATCAGGAGGAAGAAAAGATTGATGATCTGGAGGCACAAAATCTTATGTAAACTATTTTGGACATGAATTCAAGTAGATTTTAGGAGAAGTTTCTAGAGAAGAAAAGATATGGGGTAGATACATTGTATCCTACCTTATCCATCAAAAACCCTAATTCTTAAGATGGATAATGAGCAGGAAAAATAGTTCTAATTCTCTATATGTAGGGATGTCTAGTCATGAAGCAAGGTTGGTTGGAGGTTAGAGATTTTTTGGATGCAAAAATATGACAAGGAGAAGAAAGAGGTTTTGCTTCATCAAGTGTCCCAAGTGAAGAAGTCTGCAATAGTGAGCTAAGAAAAAAAGCTAGAGAAGGATGAATGCTTGAAGGGTGAAACAAGCTACCAGAACTGCAAAGATTGGAAGCGAAGCAAAGATGATGACTGAATAGTGATCTGTAATCTGCAAGTAAGGTTGTAAGTTGTATCAGATCAAAACTCTATTGTTACTCTCTAACAATTGTATTAGATTAGGGTAAATCCTTTGGAGAAAGTTTGACTTAATAGTTATTGGAAAATCCTTTAACAAGGTGGCATTCCAAGTGAAGCCTAAAGTCCTCTAACAAGGCTCACTTTTAATAGGTTGATTGAAATCCCTTAATCGGGTCACATTTAATAGTGTGTATTGTAATTTTTAATAGGGTTGGCCTTTAATAGGGCATTACTTCAGAAGAGTGAAAAAGAAGTAGGATGTTACTAGTGGTTTTTTCCAAATTGGACATTAAATCATTGTGTCAAGTGTACTGATGAATATGTTGTGTCTTATGCTTTACATTTATGCATGTTAGTTTAACACCAACATATCAGTTTTGGTTAACACAATGAATGCATGCATGGTTAAGAAATTTTGATGGTTCACTGAATTGTGAAAAGTTTTATTTGGACATTTGGACCTTGAATAACTAATTCAACACCCCCCCCTCGGCACTCTCAGTTATTTTAAAAGAATTCTAACATAATTATATTTAATTAAATAAAAGAATTAAATTTAAAAGATTATATTAAAATTCTAAGGCGTATTTATATTTATTTAAATTAATAATAATTATTTAGGAGTTTTATTTTTAATAATAAAATCTAAATAATATTATTAGTTCAATTAATAAATATATTATTAAAACGTCTTGTAATTAACTAGAGAGAGAAAACCTAAATTTAATAGAGTTTATTTTAATTAAGTTGCATAAATATTATGCATAAAATTAAAATATATAATAAATTAATTAAAGAGAGAAAGAAAAAAATTTGATAAAGATTATAAAAAATGGAAAAATGGTTGTGCATGAAAATTAAAAGATAATAAAATAATAAAAGATTTTAGATCAAGGAGTCTTCTCACATGATTGCACAATTGACGCCCTAAATTTAGGAGAGAACTCTTTATTAGAGATCTAGAGCTCATTTAGCAAGAATCGAGGATTTTGGAGGAGGTTTCCAGAAAGAAAGGGAAATACTTGCATGCTCCATGCATTATTGAATTATCATCAGATTCAGGTAGAATCTTGTGGTTAATTTTCAAGGTAGATTTATGTTCTTCGAATTCCTATCTTCTTCGTGTCTAGATAAATCTATTTTTGGAATTTTAAATTTGGTTGAAACCCTTGTCGTAAATTTTGTTTGTTCTTCATTTTGAGATTATCTATATACGAATTGGAAATATGAAACCTGTGTTTGTATCTTTATTGCTCTCTATTTAAAAAGATATCTATAAACGAATGAAAAACTTTGAAATCCTTGTCTTGTAAATTTTAAAGATCTATGTTCTTGACGGATTACTATTTGGGGAGGATTTGGAAACAAAATCAAATTTTGAAATGTAAATTCGAATGGGTATTCGTGATTGCTATATTAGATCTATATTAGAAACTTATTTTATATATATATATATATATATATATATATATATATATATATGGTAATAAAAATCACCACAATAATTTTTTTACTGTGGTAATTTTTATCACATATTACCTTTTGAAAATACATGAAATTGTGTATGATCTGGGGGGGCACATGTATTCTTTTGTGGTTTTAAATTTAGTTTTTTAATTATATTTTAAAAGGGCAGTGGGGCCACCACCCATCCTTTCTCTTCCCACGCCTACAATTGCAGGTTGTTGGCAGGCTCTTAAAGCCTATCGCACAACAGTCTCTGCTACCGTAGCAGTAGGACATTGTCACAACAATACCTATTGTTGTGCTAGTAGAGCTATCGCAGCAACATGCTGGCGAGCTATAAACCTTATTAGGTTGTTTTGTTATTTTAATTTTTATTATTTATTTTTATTAAAAATTTAAATAACATTTTTATTATATGTTAAATTAAATTTTAATAAATGTTATTAATTATTAAATGTTAAAAAGGTATTAATATTTTTTTTTTTTTAATAATTATTATTTTATTATTATTTCATTATTATTTTATTAATAATTTAATATAAGTTATTTAATTAATAAATTGATAATTATTATTTTTAATAATTTATTGATTATTGATTTAATTTTAATAATATTCATTTGAAGTTATTAATTAATTTATTATTAAAATGTATATGTATAATGTATGGATAATTGAAATCAGGAAACATTTATTTTAGTAAACTCAGGTGTTGGTCGATAATTCAATGTCATATCTAATTGACTTTTAATAAGATTTATGAATTTGGATTCTTGTGAACTCAAAAACTTTTGCAAATCAATAGTAGGGAAATTCTATTATTTGAAAACCTTAGTAGTTATCATACTTTAAAAAGATGAAAAATTGTAATGTGTATGTTGTTGGAATTTACAAATGGGAAGATTTACTTCTGAGGGGGTTTTGAATCAGAAGTAACAAAATTTACCCTCTAAAACTTTTAACTGAGATCAATCACATGCATTTAACATATCTAATTAACATGAGAGTAAAGACATGCATGAAAATAGATAACACAAGATTTGATCACCCAGAAACCCTCCAAAATGAGAAAGTAAAACTGGGGTGGGGATGACACCCACAACTTATCACTACAACAATACGTAACTGGTTAAGGTTACAAAGTTTGACCACCATCAATGGTCTACTCTGTGAAAGGCCTGCCTTGTTAAAGGCTTTACACCCTGTTAAAAGTGACCTATCTAAAGGATTTACAAACATTCACTTGGAATGTCACCATGTTAAAGGATTTACAACCCTATTAAGGATTTACAATATGGCTACTAAACCAACCTATCATCATAGGATTTTCATTCTCCTAATACAATGGCTAGAAAGTATTATAGAATGTATTGACCTGATGACTTCCAATCTTCAATTGTTGATTCTGGATCCTTGTTCTGTTCAATCTAATATGATCCTTCATGATTTGATATAACTATGTTCGTAGTGTTGATGCTCTGTTTAGATCAACTTGATTCTATAATGGTGTTCTTCCTCTAAGTCTTTACACCCCTTTTACTTCCTTCAAAACTTCACTAGCATTCTCTCATGCATTCCCACATGACCTCTTACTCTCTCGAATTATGGGGTTTTGATCTCCTTTTAAAGATTTCGAGATTTAGGGTTAGGTATGAATCTACAATCAAAAATCATTCATCTTTCCCCCTCAATTATTTCCATATTTCCTAATTGGTTGCATGCTTTCTCCATTTTTCTAATTGGTTGCATGTTGATTACATAGGAAATGTAATAAATTTGATCTTATCTTTTAGATCCTTTGAGATTCATCTTGAGTCAACTCAAAAACGGTTTACATATGAGTTTGTGAAGGTACAAACTCTCATGTTGATTCTGTGTTACTCAACACTTACTGATTGTTGATGCTCGGCACATATAGGAATTTTCTCTTGCTTGGCTCCTATAGTAACTCTATCTTTCTCGACACCTATACTTTTATTGGCATCAATTGTCACTACACACTTGAAACTTGCTCAACACTTGAATAACTCAACACCCGTTGAACTTCTAGCCTAGCACATATTGTAGCTCAACATCTATATTATACTCAACTTCAACTTTAGAATTTTCTTAAGTGTGTTGACACTCAATTGTCAAAACCATTCTAAGACCAACAATCTCCCCCTTTGACATGAGTGTCAAAAACACTTAACTAAGCATTATGAATCTGATCTCTATGAGTACAATGTACATCTTGTTCGACATATGTACAAAACTTCAAAAACTTGTTCAAAAATTTTGTAGAAGACTATATAACTCAAAACTTGTAACTCCCCCTGAGCTGATGTGCCATTTCTATATTCAAAACTCCTTATGTTGAATTTGTCTCATGTTGATTATTCCAATACTCTTTATCTTTGCCTTGTCATTCCTTCCTTGTCTACCCTATTTTGCTCTATTTTTATCTTCTCTATTTTCACTCCCCCTTTCACACATCTTACCATGTAGTTTTTATATCCTTTTGGCTTTATCTCCTTATCATACCTCAAAACTCAAAATTTTATTATCTCCCCCTTTGGGTCTCATTTATTATCTCCATTGTTTATTACCTCCCCTAATTTATTAAATCTCCCCCTTTTTGACACTTATGTCAAAGGGTTCTATGAATGAATTGAATACTTAGCCAAAAAGGATTTATTTACCTCCATAATGATCTTAAGAGCAGCATTCCAATTATCTAATGCAATGTCCAGTGCTTTAAGTTGGATGGATGTCTCTGCTGCAAGGTGTACCAGGCCTTCCAATGTAGAAAGATTGGGATCTTTCTTCAAGACATTTTCTACATAGGCCATTTCTTTGTGCAAAACTTCCATGTGAGGGGTTATTACAGACTAGATTTGTATTAACTTGGCCTTGGTGTTAGCCTCATCTACTATGAGTACAACTAATTCCTTTTGTGTGTGAAGCATTGCAGAAAAATTCTTCTCACTTTGAGCTGGATCATTTGGTAGCTACATGCTAGATACTTTAAGATTCCTCTCCAAGCTAAATATCCTCTGGCTAGTCTCTTGTGTAAACTATGAGGAATCACATAGTTTGGAGTACAGTGAGAATACATTCTCAAGTACTACTTTTATCTTTTCAACCTTTTTCACTAGCTCCACCTAAGAAAGTGCTATTTCACCAAATATTTTCATGTTTACCTTCATTTGGAATTTCTTTTCAGACCATTCAAGCAATTTAGCATTGGTGTCTAGGTCTTCATTCTATACTTGGTCCACTATGTTGGATAATTGCTCCATGACGGGCTTTGTCTCATTAGGTACTTGCAAGCTGAAACCATCTAGAAATATGTCCTTAATTTCTATCAATGCTTTCCTTTGCTTATACTCATTCTTGAGTATCTCTTGTTTTTTCTTCTTCTCCAATGCCTCTTGCACTTCATTGATCTATTCTATGTTCATTTTTTTATAGTCATAGCTTGGTATGACTATCTCCTCATCAAGTGCGAGGTCTCCATAGTGAAGTACCCTTGCTACCTTGGTAGAGCTAGAGCCTGGTGTTGATATTTGCAGTGGTACCACATCAATGCTTGGCTTTTGAGGCATTTTAGGAGTCCCTATTGTAGGAAAATTAACCAATGTTTGTATTTCCTCTTGATCTTTCTCCTTAGGGGTCTTCTCCTCTTCTTTTTCCTCTTTAGTTATCCCTTGATCAATTATAGTTATCTAAGAAGGTGCATCTTGACTTTGAGTTGTAGGAACAGAGGTATCCTGCTATCCTACTTGCTCCTTTGCTTACTCCTCGGTGGTTAAAGTCACTATGACTATGGAATCAATGGTAGCAGATGCATCTTTTGTTTCTTGCTCTTGTGGTTGTGCACTTGTAGTTGTTGGAGTTTGTGAAGGTGGTTCTTGTGGATTCACCTTCTCCTTTTTTATTTTAGCTACTACCTTCTATAGTTCCTCTACACTCACCAAGACTGGATTGGTACAAAATTGTGCTTGTAGTGTGGTCTAGTGAAGGATATTTCTAAGATTCCCTATAGTTAGTGGGTTGATGTTCTGACTAGAAGTGTCAAGAGCATCCTTCACAATTATTGTTTCTGCAGGTGTGGGTGTTGCATGTGGAGGACTAGGTGGTGGCATCTATCTGTCTTGCACACTCTGTTCTTATTGTTGCTCCTACGTTGTTTCCATATCACCCTTTTTTGTTTCCTTCTCCACTGTAACTTCTTCCTTTTATTTTTCTCCTTCTTCCTTGTCATTCTCTTCTTCATTATCTTCATCATTCCTAACCTCAAAGGGATCTTCTTGTCCTTCCTTAACAATTTGGAGGTCATAAATTACTTTCCACATGAGAGTGGACTTCTTCAAAACGTCTTCAATTTTATCTTGCAAAATATGGAATGCTCTATATTTGGGTGCAAATTTACTCCCATGCTTTTTACTTGCCTTACTTATTTGACCTTTTGTTAGTTTAGGCATCACACAAGCCAATGTTGACTCTCTTATTTCTTTCTCCATATTTAGGTAATAATGTCATTTATTTTCTACAATGGAATATAATTCCTTAGGCATAGTATTATCTAGTTCAAGTGGAGCGTTCTTGAACTTGGCCATCATAGTGTAGACTGATTCTTCCACTATGTTCTGCTCCTCTCTTTTCAACTTGTTAAAATCAATGCCTTTAAGTCTTGAAAAGTCTGCATTGTCTCTTATATTGTCACATATATTCTCCAAATCTGATTTAGTGGTGTGACTTACCACTCTAAATTGGTTGTTATCATCAGACTTAATTCTCTCCTCATCTGACTCTGGAGGTGCCACATATTTTCTCCTCTTTTTCTTTGTTGGCCCTCCCTACTCTATGGCTTTCTTCTTTTCTTATTCCTTGGCCACCTTTGTTGTAGTCCTTATATCTACCCTTGTGGTAGATTTTGTTGGGCTTGGCTTGGTTGTTTTCTTCTTGCCTTTGGGCTATTTTGCAGGCTACTTTTGTGCTTTCCTTTTCTTGGGCCCTGCCTTAGGTGCTTCCTCTTTTTCCTCAGCACCACCTTGTTCTTCGACATCTTTAGCTATGCCTTAGGTTAGTGCTAATGGCTCCTGGCTCTATTTCTCTTCATCTTCACCTTCTTCTCCATCTTCTTCTTCTTCCTCAACTTCTGTTGTGCCTTCTCCAAATTTGACCTTAAGCTTATTTACTAGTTTATCCTTTTTCTTCAATGTAGAAGTAGTCTTCAATTCCATATTTGCTTTGGACCTAACAACATCATATGTGCCAAAGTGTGGGGCACTCTTATCTACTTCCCCTGCTAACAATGATGTAATTGCCACACATGCCTCATCAATATTTATTTCATACCCAAGAGGTCTAAGCCATCTTACCCTTGGTATGGCTACTTGGATGTAGGTGTAATCAATGTCAACAAAAAAATAGATATCATTTATGTGTTGCTCCATAAGTGAGACTAGAATCCTAAGTCTTTGCTTTATTAAATTCTTGAAATCTTCCAAGTAGCTGGTCATGATTGTCTCAAAATTTGCCCCCATTTGTTCAATGTATTCATTCTATGGACCTATTTGTCTTCCAACTAACCTTTCCAAAAGAAGGAAATTCATTCTATACATAAAAGAATATACATATTAAAATTGCTCCAAATTTGCATTGATCTCCTTTTGTTCTTCTTATAGCTCCCAAATTCTCATTGATTTGTTGTAGTTGTAGTTTAGCTAGATCATAAGTATGATCCTTTTTAACAAATTTGTAGCCAACATCTACTACAATACATGGAACACTGTTGAGTCTGCTATATTGATATAACTTGTGGGATATGACTCTGATAGAAAAATCAACAAGAGGATCCTTAATGGGATCAATGGTCATGCCTCTCTTGTTCCACTTAGCTCATGTATTCTTTTCAATAGCTTTTTTGGAGTCGCTCCTCAGTATTTTGGGTTGATCTAGGGTTGGATACCCTGTTACCCTATGAATAATCCTTTTTGATATCTTAATTGGCCCATCCTCTAACCACAAGCTACCATCATGTATTCTACTAAGTACAATTCTAATCCATTTAGTCTTAAAAATAGTAGGGAACTCTAGGGCATGGGTTAAGCCCTTCTTCTCAATGATTTGAAACTCTTGTTTCAAGACCCCATTCTCACATAATCTATCATATGCCTCCCTTATTTCCATGTCTCCAATAGCACCTATTTTGTAGTTATAACATCTTGAACCATTACAACCTTGGGAGGAATTATGGATAGGGCTCTGACTGGGTCATTCTTATATGCAACTTCAGGGATAGGTCAAAAATCAAGTTGCTTAACTTCATTTGACACTAACTAAACTTCAAATGGCTCTTTTTCCTGGGGTTTACTTGAACTGGATGAAATTTGTGCAATCTAGGGTTTAAATACGAAGAAATTTTGAAACTATGTAGCTCAACACTAGTATAAATACCTTAAAATTGATGAAACTGTGTTGAATCTCTATTGAAATTCACTCAAATTCTTGGAACCCTACTTGCAAATTGTTCTACACTCTTCTCATCTTTTCTATTTGCTCACGATGGTGAAAAATGATTCAAAATGTGATCATATACCCCTGTTTCATGGCATTTAATGCTTAGTGCATTTATAGTTGTCCACTCAACTCCTTAAGCAACTCTTCTTTACTCAACTTCCATTGGTTTTCAAATACTTGGCATACATTGGAGTTTCCTTTACTTAGCTTCAACTAGAATTTCCCTTCACTTGGCATCCTTTACTAACTCGGCTGTAACTAATCACTTGGCTTCTACTAACTTTGGCAGACAACTCAGCTTGTACTATGATTTTACTTGGCATCTGAAGGAAACTTTCCTTACTTGGAAACACTTGTGAAAAATTGAAATTTTAACTTTGCATCTTTATTTATGCTTATATCTCCTTTTAAGTACTTACTTGTCTTGGAACTAATGTATGATAAAACATTAAATATCAGTCCCACATACCTTATTTTGCTTAGTTGGATTAGGTGTGACCACTTGACCTTTTAGGTGAAGTGATCCCTTCATTGGATGTGTTGCCTTCGTCTTTCTTCTTCCATGTTTTATTCATTTCTCCTCTGATGTGTTCAACATCAACCTTTCTTTTTCCTTTGTTGAACTCTGGGTTTGGTGCCTTTGACCTTGTTGGGAAATTCCTGCTGATATGACCAGTCCTTAAGAAACTAAAGCATGTAGTTTGGCTCAACCATCTGTTGTAGTTTCCACTAAAATGTGTTCTTATGTAGTTTTTAGGGATGTGTGCATACTCTTGACAGTAGTGACAGCTTTTCCTAGTGTTGTAGTCCCAATTGTAGTGATGTCCATGACTTTTTGTCTTTGTTGGTTGATTTGGTATCCACATAGGCTTTGATTTGCACTCAAAATTTCTATGTCCATACTTTTTGCAATTTTAGTAGTGACCTTCAAATCTTGGTGTTCTAATAGTTCTAGTTCTGCAATCATGTACATGATGTCCTTGGTTGTTGTACTTATCATAGTGACCCATGTTTTTGGGTTTATCATGCTGGTTGGCATTCTCGCTCCTACACACATTAGAGGTATGTCCTTTTTTACCACAAAAATGACAAGTAGGTTTAGTATTCTTACCTTTGTCACTTCTTTCTTCTGTAGTCTTGGATGACTCTCCTTTTTTAGTGCTAGTGTATCCTAGTCCTGAAGTGTCATTGTTGGCTTTTGGTGATTTTAGAAGCTATTCAAAGTACTTGATGGCTTCATTAGGTTTGTTGAAGTTTTTTACAATCTCATTTTCTCTTTACAGGTCATTTTGTAGTTGTTCATTCTGCATCTTCATCATGGAGACCTTAATGTCCTTAACATTCAGCTTATGATGTGCATTCATCATCTAGTTTAGGATGTCTAGATGCATGTTGAAAATTCTTCCAAGTTCAATTGACTTTTCTTCCAATCTGTTAGCAAGGTTTCTCTTGTCTTCTTATATCATAACCTTATCTTCAATGGCTCTTTTCTTCTATTCAGTCACCTCACAAAGCATCATGGCTTATGATTCTTGTTCAGTCTTGAGAGTTCTAATTTCTTTTGCTTGAGCTCTATTCTTGTCCATCAAGTTTTCTATTGCTGAATCAAACTCCTTGGAATCTCCATTTTCAAACACTTTTGAGGTGTCAATCTCCTTGTATTATGTATCATTCTTAACTATGGCAATCTCTCTTCTTCTCTTTAAGGATTTTCTCAGTTCTTCCCTAGCTTCTTCTAGAGAATGTAGAATGAGATGTATCTCAATCTCTTGGTTTTCTATGATCTTCCCAAGTTTTTAGACTTCCATTTCTAGATCTTTTTCTCCAATCTATAAGGCTTCTCCTTAGAAGAACTTGGCTCTGATACCAATTGTTGAAATTTACAAGTGGAAAGATTTACTTCTGAGAGGGGGGGTGAATCAAAAGTAACAAACTTTACCCTCTAAAACTTTTAACTGAGATCAATTACATGCATTTAACATATCTAATTAACATGAGAGTAAAGACATGCATGAAAATAGATAACACAAGATTTGATCACCCAAAAACCCTCTAAAATGAGAAGGTAAAACTGGGGTGGGGATGACATCCACAACTTATCACTGTAGCAATATGCAACTGGTTAAGGTTACAAAGTTTAACCACCATTAATGGTTTTCCCTATGAAAGGCCTACCCTATTAAAGGCTTTACACCCTATTAAAAGTGA
Source organism: Cupressus sempervirens (assembly GCA_028749045.1). Lineage (NCBI taxonomy): Eukaryota > Viridiplantae > Streptophyta > Pinopsida > Cupressales > Cupressaceae > Cupressus > Cupressus sempervirens. The sequence continues at coordinate 637,970,454 of CM053792.1, forward strand.
CCTATCTAAAGGATTTACAAACATTCACTTGGAATGTCACCCTGTTAAAGGATTTACAATATGGTTGCTAAACCAACCTATCATCATAGGATTTTCATTCTCCTAATACAATGGTTAGAAAGTATTATAGAATGTATTGACTTGATGACTTACAATCTTCAATTGTTGATTCCAGATCCTTATTTTGTTCAATCTAATCTAATCCTTCCTAATCTGATATAACTATGTTTGTAGTGTTGATGCTCTGTTCTGATCAACTTGATTCTGAAATTTTGTTCTTCCTCTAAGTCTTTACACCCCTTTTACTTCCTTCAAAACTTTGGTAGCATTCTCTCATGCATTCCCACATGACCTCTTACTCTCTCAAATTGTGGGGTTTCAACCTCCTTTTAAAGATTTTGAGACTTAGGGTTATGTATGAATCTACGATCGAGATTCATCCATCTTTCCCACTCAATTCTTTCTATAATTCATAATTGGTTACATGCTTTCTTCATTTTTTGATTGGTTGCATGTTGATTACATAGGAAATGTAATAGATTTGATCTTATCTTTTAGATCCTTTGAGATTCATCTTGAGTCAACTCAAAAATAGTTTACATCTGAGTTTGTGAAGGCACAAACTCTTATGATGATTCTGTGTTACTTGACACTTATTGATTGCTGATGCTTGGCACACATATGAATTTTTTGTTGCTCGGCTCCTATAATAACTCTATCTTGCTCAGCACCTATACTTTGTTTGGCATCAATTGTCACTCGACACTTGAAACTTGCTTGGCACTTGAATAACTCGACACCTGTTGAAATTCTGGCTCGGCCCATATTGTAGCTCGACATCTATATTATACTCAGCTTCAACCTTAGAATTTTCTTAAGTGTGTTGACACTCAATTGTCAAAACCATTCTGAGACCAACATATGTTTACTAAACTCTTATATTTTGATAACAAATTGAACTATGAAACAATGTTTAAATAACTTTATATGAATTGTTGAATTGTCTAGAATTCTAGTGAACTCAGAAACCATAGTGAATCTGGCAACTAAAGAAATGGAAACTGAAACCTTGATTGAGATTGAAAACATTATCAATTGTAATATTTGGAAATGAAAATAAAAGCTTGAAAACCTATAGTGAAAATTAAAATTGTGTGTTTTCCAAAACCTAATGAATTATGAAAAGTTACATTGTGTGTACTATATGCAATGTGAGGTTTACTGGTGCTGGGGTTTTGGGTATTGACTTAGCTTTGACCAAATCAGGATGTTTACCAGAGGCTTGGAAGTTTTGTTCTTTGATGATGTTATGGCTTATTTTGGTTATGATTTTTTATACCCAACCATGGTAATGTGTTATGTGTGTTCTATGATGAGTTTTATCTATTGGTGGTTATTGCTTTCTAGTGTTCTTGTGTGAAATTGAGGTGAATGGTGTGACTTATCTCATATAACCTTTGAGTCTTTGATCAGTTATCCTTGATTGCTTCCTAATTGCTTGTATAGGATTGAGGTGATTAAATGTTTTGTTTTTGGTGATGTCATATTAATATGACATGGATTTGGTTTATGTGTACTTTATTTTGGATCAATCCTATTAGGATGATCATATTGGTGGAATCTATGAATATGATCAGTAATATTTTAGTACTTTTGAATTGCTTGTTTAAGAATTGATGAGTGGTTTATAGTCATTTGAGATCTTTTTCTTTTTTTGAACTTAGGATAGGTTATATGTATGTCATGTTGGGAAGTGGCTTGCAATAGAGGTTGATGCCCTAAAGAGGCTAGTGGGTAACCCATTGTAGGTTATTTTAATAAGTGATAACAATTCATTAAATGGGTTTAAAATGAATTAATAAGATATTGGTACCATAGAAAGTCACTAGGGGGTCCAGAGTATTAAAAGACTACCAGGCTAACCTTAGAGCTGACTTGTTAGTATTCCTTGTCTGTATGAAAGGATAATAATTCTACATAGAGACACTAGGGGGTCCGGAGTCTGTAGTAGCTACCAAGGTAACCTTAGAGTTGGCTCATGCAATGACACTTGCCCACTTACATAGTAGATTTTCTATGTGTTTGTGTTTCCTCTGGGATTAGTTGATACTTGTGTCTTGGTACCCTTTGAGATAGTTTCCTTTAGGTAATTCCTTGAACCTAGATGTTGGTTTTGACTTATGTTTTGTTACCATGTTTGGGACTCTAGTTTATCCCCTTAGCATGGTGGGAGTGGGCCATGTAAGTTCCATGAGGTTAAGTGGTAGTGCATTTTCTTATACCATTGAGATCCAACCATTGGATGTCATTGTTGGATGTGTTTGTGTAGATGTTCCTTTTTATATGATCTTGTATTTCTTTAATGGATGGTTATATTCTAAGTGTATTGTATTTGATTTCATAGATCTTATGAGATGATGTAATCTATTTTATGATGTATATTCTTTCAGCCTTTCATACCCTGTGACCTGTATAGTGGATGATTGTGCATTTTGATTATTGCCAAGTGGCATTCAAGATAACTATATATTATTTAAATGGAATGTGTACTTCTACTTATTCTTTAATATGGAGGTGTTATATATTGGTTTTAGTATTAATTAAATTTAAATGTGATTCAACATCACAAAACCCTAAGAGATGTAATTTGTTTATGATGGTTGTTATGTATGTGAGTTAATGCTTTCGCAATTATTTCATCTCTTGTTGTTATCGCTTCTACTATATTATATATGTTGTTGTTAAGTTATTATCTTTTTAAAAAAATGTTTCACAAACTTAGTGAAACTCTAGGTTAATTTCTTTTGGGTTCCCTAGTGGGGCATTGCAAAACTCTCTCAAGTCTAGCTATGACTTCTCCTCTTCATAATTCTAAGAAATATTTTTAGCTCACCATTTCTTTTTGGTAAATTTTGGTTTCATGAATGCACTTGTTTTTTCTATTCTTCGACACATAATAACTCTTATATTCTTTTGGAAGCATCAACTACTACTAATGATTTACAATGAGCTATGTAGTATACTAAAATAAGTTTAGGAACATTTTTTCATAAGAGAAACAAATCCACTTCCATAACCAATTATTGTTGAAGCATCATCAAAGGAGCCAACTATTACCTTTGTTAGGGAAAGCTCTCTATCATTCATTGATTGATCAATAGTATCATATTATATATATAGTCTTGACATATTCATTATCTTCATGCACTTAGAAAATAGTGTCACATTACCCTCTTGAGTCAAGTATGTTGCATAAAAAACAAGATAATACTCTAAACTTCTATCAAAACTTTCATCAATCATTGTGAAAAAAGGACTTTTCAAAGTCTCGTCTATTTGAACTTTCTCAAGGTATCTAAAGATGAAGCCTTCTAACAAATAAAATGATTTGTGTTCATTGTGTTTATTTTTCTTTCTCTACTAGCTTCTTCAATCTCTAAAATGTATTTAGGAATAGACTTTATGCTTTACAAGTAACCAAAGCATCATATTGAAAATTATTGCATCCATTCCATATGCCCCATGGTTTTGTGTCATGTACTTCTTAAAATAATTACATTTTATTACTTTGTTACCATCATGATTAAAATAAATTGACCCAAAAAAATTCAAGCCATTAGAAATTTTCCTTTTACTATTTCCTTTCCTTGACTACTGATATTTGATATTTCTTCAAATTATTATCATGAGATTATACATTTTTATTTAGCAATAAACAACCAAAAAAGACTAGGTGTAAATTATTTCAGCTTATGCCATAATCCTAAGACACAAATGACTGCTCCAATAATGTGAATCCCTTCTATTTTGGACTCCAAGCTAACAAAAGAAGTTACATTGAAATAGAGGTTAATACTAGTTCTCACCTTCCAACCATAAGTGTTTCTCAAAATTCTATCCCTAATCTTTAAGGCCCTCCTAAAAATGAGGTTTCACATTGAAACAAGAAGTATTTACATGCTTACTTTCTTCAATCTTGTTTGCACTATTACCCATCTCCTTGTAGTTTTACATGGACAACTAACTTTGAAATTAGTAGACTCCTCTAGCTTTCCTTAATCATCCCATCTAATCATATTTAATAAATTTTTAATTTAAATTTAAATTTAACACCATATAATTTTCTAAAACATATATTTAATATTCAAACAATCTAATAAAACATATTCTCAACTAACTTATATTATTATCTATTCACTTAATCTAACAATTACAACTATAGTTGGAAATTGAAATAGAGATTCATCATGTTTGATACATTCCTCTATCTTTACTTAACCAATATATCTAATCACATTCACTATTTTTTAATAAATATTTAAATTTCCCAACATTCAAAGTAATGTTGATACTTATTTGATAGGAAGACAAGGAAAATGATTGTAGCAATGAGGAGCGATGGATGCATGCTGGGCTAGGGCTTAATCTCTAGTCCTGTGTTTATTGTTTGTCTTTTTGCTCATATTCTTGCCTATCTTTTTGGATTGATGGTTGTTGGACAAAGTTAGTGTGGGTTCTGAATTTTGGAGAGCATGTGCAAACATTTTTGGATTGGGGTTTATATTGTTTTCATGGCAAGGCCTGTGATTTCTTCTATGCTAGTGAGGACAAATGGTTCTTCTCCAATGATGCATGCAACAAGATCTAAATCATTTTATTCAACAGAGAGCTCCAAGATGAAAAATTTAATGGTTTCTTTTCGCATAGCCATGATCACCCTATTCTAGTTATTCCTCTAGCGGTAGTGATGGAGGACATTGAATATTGGACTAAGCATTCTTTGATATGAAAATTTCTTGGAATCCATATTTCATTATCTACTCTTGAGGCACGGATCCATCACTCATGGCAGGTGGATGGAGATATGGAGATCATGCTGGCTGGAAATAGCTATTCTTTTGTTGTATTCCCATGCATGTTTGATCATGATCATATTTTTGAAGGAGGGCCTTATTTCTACAACCACGTGGGGTTATTTTTCAAACCATGGCATTCAAGATTTAATTCTATTCAGGATCTCCCTTCAACAGTGCCATTTTGGGTTCACTTTCCTTAGCTTCCCCTGGAATCCTGGCGAGAAGAAATCCTCCATCAAATTGTTTCTTTGCTAGGAAAGAAAACTATGATTGCACATCAATCCCTTGATAAAAAGGTTATTTCTTTTCCTAGAATTTGTGTTGAAATTTTTTTGAATAACCCATTACCAAATTCTTTGGAAATTTGTCTTGGGGCTTCTTCCTGGGTGTAGCAGCTAGATTATGAATCCCTCCCTTTCTGATGCCAGATATGTCATGAGTATGGTCATTTACAGCATCAATGTCCTTGCAACTTAACTTCCAAAGGAGTGGATGGTTCTACAGTTGGCAATGGTGGTGGTCTGGTAGATGTTGTAGGGAAAGAACAAGCTCAAACGAATAATACAACTAATGGGAAGAATCAACCAGATACTATAGGAAAGGGAAAGGCTCAAATCCAAGATAATGATGGATTTACCCCCTGCTCACCCATGAGCTAAGAGGCGTAGTCAGAAGATGCCTTTGAAAGATTAACAATCTGATTCAAGTTTTAATCACTTTGAGGTGTTGGATAGTATGGTTGTAGAGATGGGTATTCCTCCTAATATCTCTCTAACCCAGTTTTCCTAGATGAGGGACTTTCACCTCATGATGCATGTGGGGCATCCGAGGTTGTGGTACACCAAAAATGTGAGGTCCCTATATCTCCTAACTCAAATGCTCTAGTGACACTTATGATGTTGGAGGATAATGACATTGTTTTGGTATACTTTCTTAAGGATTTTCTAGCATCTAGTAAGGGTAAGGGGTCTCCTCTCCCCTTGGAGTTGATGCATAGATCCTTTAAGTGGATCTCCTATACTCCTCTAAGGAGTGGGAACAAAATAGACCAAGAGAAGATTAAACTCATAGGAGATATATTGATAGAGTCTAGGTTAGTGAAACCATTGGATGCTCATTTTCCCCATTCTAATTTGATATTTTTTGCCACAACCAAATGAGAATAGTGTAAAATCCTCTTTTCTTATTGGTAGTCTTCAAATGTTGGTAAACCATTTATTCTTGTTAGGTATGTATGTATCTAGGTGCCAGCTACAATGAGAGACCCAATTGGACACTCAAAACTATCATCATATACTTGATGACATATCAATTTTTTCTTAGGCTCCACACATCTAGCTAGCTTATACTTAGTATATTCATCATTAACATCAAGTGTAATAACAACATAAATATGTCCTACAAGATAAGATAAATTATATAAATAATAATGACATGTGTACATAAATATATAATATATTAATGACATGTGCTTGAATTATATTAATGACATGTACATAAATAAATAATATAAATTGAAGCATGATTATAATAAAATTTACTTTAATTGTGTACACTAGGTTGTATGAGGTCTACAATACGGCCATAGTCTTATGATGCAAATGTAACATTTGGGCCCTCATTTAATATATCATCTTCAATATGTGTTTCATTAGTTGCGAATGATTTATGTTTCCAATCTTCAACCCATTACGTATTCTCACATTCTTCTCACTCACCTACAAGACAAAACTGACAAAAACAAGCAAACTGCCTAGTCCATATAGTCCAAGTGTTAGAATCCAAACTCCTAAATAAATGTCATTTAGCTGACCCACTAATTATCTCACAATCATATCTTGAAAGGATATTCTCCTCTTTAACTAGGCCAAAGAAATGTCTGATTGTAGAGTTCTAACTTGATCATGTGTATAAATATTTGTTACACCATTCCACAATGTCATATGCATTTTTGAATTTGGCTTTTTCCTCAAATTTAAATTTCTCTCCACAAAGGGTTATCTTCACACATGCACCGGGACCATCATGTTCTCCTTTACCATGTCCAGCCTCAAAAAAACTCCACATATGTTGGATATTAGTTTGACTATGTGTCCTATTCAACCGATAGAACATTCTAGCATTCTTGAATTGTCATGTACAATTATTTGACCATATCCAATGTTGTTTCATTTGAATTTTTCTCTCTTAAATTATCATAAAATACCTTGAATTAATACTCAAAAAACTTAGATGAATGAATGTTATTATCACTCATATAGAAATGGTACTCTCACAATATTTTTCAATCCTCCTCTGTACTATCAAGTGCATGCCTATAAAATATATGAACAAAAATTGCTACTTACATTGAATTGTAATATTGTGCTTGTACCTCATCTTGGGGTGCAAGTGTGTAGTTCTTTGCAAAGTCAAAAACTAAAAGTATAGTACCAAGTGGAAACATATTCTTACATATGTAAAATTTTCCATCAAGTTATCTAGCATATTGAGAGTGTTTAACATCTTTTTATATAATCACACTCTTAAACTCATCCATATATACATAAGAGTAGAAGCAAGGAGTTGGGTCTCAATTCTATGGAAGTCAGTGGATTGAGACCATGATCTTTTAAAAATGGGTACCCGTTTTTTTAAAATGGGTACCCATTTTAGGCTTAGGTGCCCGATCCGAAATTTAAAAAATGGGCACCTATTTTTTATTAAATCAGGTACCCATTTTTTATTTTCAAAAAATGAGTACCCATTTTTGAAAACATAAAAAATATGTATTTTTTAGAAACGGGTACTCGTTTCTAAAAATTTTAAATTTTGTTTTTTTGGGGGGTATTTTATATGTCAATTTAACTTTTTCAATATGAGTACCCATTTTTTGAATTTAAATAATGGGAACCCATTTCTTACAACATTGGTCAAAATTTTTTTCTCCTACCTCAAATTTTGGTTCGAGATAGGCTTGGTGAGACCAAGCCTATGCCTTAACCTCTCAAGATTTTCTAAGGCATTGATTAACAGATTCACGCCTTGCCATAATTTTTAGAGGGAAAAAATCCATTAAAACTCTCATTGTCTTGATTTCAGTAATATAAATTTTATAGTGCTATGATTTTATCTACTATTTTTGCATTATTTTTTAATGAAAGGTGGTACCTAAATGTAAAATAGTAAAGTTCACTAAAACTTAAATAATTTTTTTATTTTATAAATTTTTTTAAATTAATTTATATGTCATCAATCTACATACAATTCTTTTAAGGTTAAAAAAAAATTTGAAAAAAGTGAAATTTTGATCAAATTATGGTGTCCGTACACGAGAGGTTTTAAAATTTACCTTTGTAGCCAATTAATAATTAATAAAAAAATATTCGATTAAAAATAAAGGAAAAATATTGTCATCAATCTTAGGTGTATTAGGTAACTCCCTTTAAAAGAATTTATGAAAATTTATTTTTTTGTATCAAATTATGGTGTCCATACACGAGTGTGGTATGGTCCTGAAATAGGCATTTTCAAAAAGTGGTTTTTAAAAATTCATATCAAAAACAAAATCTATCATATGGATATACAAATAAATTACATATTCAAAAACTAGATTTCGAACACAAAAAAATTTAAGTTCTGAAGTTTCTTATATTCAATCTCTAAATGCCTCAAATTTTGACATCAATTGACAAGAAATTTCAAAAATAGGAAAAACACTTCCACTTTTTGCCCAAAAGTGAGACCCAACTTCTTGCACTTACCCATAACAACTAACTTTATCTATAAATAGATCACACCTTCTTCCAATCTTCCCATCCTTCAATGGATATTCAATAGTTTTGAATCTTTTAACATCAACTAATTGTTGTCCAAAAGTAGTCAAAGAATTTTCATGTAAACATTCATCTAAAAAAGCAAGATTTCCACACATATCACATGTACTAGAAAGACATGCATTGAAAAGAAAATATTGGTCATGAGGTGGCTTACAAAACAAACTTGTTATGAAATCCTTTGTAGTTTGAGGTAGTATTTTTATACCACATTCCTGCAACATTTCTTTACTATGCATGGTACTATGTATAGATTGAAATACATCATAATGGTAATAAAATAGAACATGAGTTTTACAACATGTGATTCTTTCCTTGTTAGTCCTTACATACCATGGTTTACACTTTTCAAAAGATCTTTGACTAATAGTAATAGTTAACACCTTATCATCTAAAAAATTTCTAAAGAATTCAGTTTGAGTCATGTCCAAAAGGTGTTTAGGATGTGGATCACATATTTTTTAGCCAACTCTCAAATTAAGAACAACTCATGAATTAGGTGACACTCTTGTATTATCATGGCAAAAAAATTCAACCAAACTTTTAACTTCACTATTAGGTTTCATATTAGATCTTAGGAGTCTACCACTAGAAGTCCACAAGCTATTTGTTGGATCACATTCAAAGTTAACCCTTCTCTTTATAGCTCTTTCTAAAGTTTTACGACACACATTAAAATATCCACTTATGTTACTAATCAATATTTTGTCAATAGTTGATTTGTTAACTAAAGATGTTATTGCTCATTATGTTGCATGCTTATCTTTACAGTGACTTCTCTTTCCAATAACATTAAAGGCAGTAGTAATAGTGGATATAAAAAAATTTAAAGACTCATTTTTATTCTTGGGTTTTGCATACATTCACAACATTTTCATTGTTTTTTGCATTTTAGACAGTTTAATTAAATGCAACATCAACTGGCATTGAAACCCAAATTTCTTATTATGAAAAAATTGTCTATATAATATATTAGCATGTGTCCTAATTTGTCTCCATGAAACCAATCCATAAAGATTAGCTAGCACATCATTAGAAAAATTAAAATTATGTTCACACACTTCAGTATCATTCAAACATGTTTGTTCTATACCTAGTGTTTCCATGTCTACATTCATATAATTGTTGTTTTCAAATGGCATTTCATTTTCAATGTTATTTAGAATTTGAATCTCATTTTCATTTTTTCTTGGTATTTCTTTTGGGGCTTGCATTTCTATCAAATTTTTTTGTGCATGATCATTTAACAATCCATTCTCATGAAGAAAACCTAAACCATTTAAATCATAACCTACTACAAAATCACCAATTTCATCATGAGAATAAACTTGAGGGTTTGGAGACACTTGTATTGAATGTTTGATTAGAATGTGCACCTAAATCTCCTTGTATTGGGTTCTCATCTTCAGCATCTCCATCCATCGTGGTATCCTCAATGTCTTTATCTTCAGAAACAATATTTAAAATCAAAGACTCAATATTGCTCAACTCTCTAATTCTTTGTCTTCTCTCTCATTGATGTTGTGCTTCATTCAATTTGTTTGTTGCAATCTCCTCATTTGTTAGAACTTTTATTTTCTTCTTTCTCCATGTTTGCACCAACTTTGAATCTAAATTAATCAAAGCTTGCAAATTGTAGAAGATGACAAGAAAACATAATAATGTGACAAAAATTTGTTGTTGTAGCTCGAAACTATCAATCAATCATTGTGTAACACCCTACTCGAAAACTCAAAAGAAATAAACCTAATATGTTACAAAGTTTACTAAACTAATTTTTTAAAGTTTAAACAACATCAAAGTAACAATAATTTGGAAGCAATATATACATACACATCAAGAACACATAATCAATTACAATTATAGTTTCAATTCCTCAAGGGTTTCTTCACGTTGAATCACATTTAAGAAAATTTTATTAATAAGTTTAAGTCTTTATTACAATTTCCATAATCATAAAATGAATAAACACATACATAGTCATATAATAAAATGCATAAGTACAACTAATAATATGAAAACGCATCTAATGAATAACATTTACTGCACACGTTACAAGGTATGTAAAAATAGGTACAACTACATCAATATACAATACAATATCTCGTAGGATCTCAAAACACATGATACTTAGATACATCAAATGAATAGAAGTCTTTAAGATAAGAGGAAGAATGATAATGGTACTATTGTATCAAGGAGCATCTAACATCTATCAATTTGAGGGCAATCCAAATGGTAAGAATACACTACCTGCCAACCACATGGTCACCTAATTAGGCTCCCACTCCCACCATGTAGGAGATAATGTATAATCCACATACAGATAATCAAATCATAAAAGAATCCTAGGCAAGGAATACTAATAGCCAAAACTACCTCAAGGGTAACACAAACTACTCAAGAAAAAGAGATAATCAAAATTGAAAGGACACCCATTCTAATACTAGCATCTCATACCAAGTCAATATACAAATACCAAGACCAAAAATATACGACCACCTCAAAATCAATGTCAAGTTTCATAAACACAATTATCAACAGATAACAATTGTCATCAATAAAAGTAGACTATTAATCACTAAGTCTAACAATAAAAACATCACTAATGAATAAGTGATCATTCATTAATAAAAGTCAATCGTCAACAGTAAATGACATCCAACCAATCAATGAGTAACAACTCACAATAAATGCACCATCAAAAGTAATATCCACAAGTACACCACTAGAGAAAAATATTTAAAAAAATATGAAAGAGACTCAAGCTACATACTATGGAGTGTCATCACATAGCCAACTCTAAGGTTACCCTGGTAGTCTCTCAAGACCCCAGCCCCCTAGTGACTCTATGTGGAACCAAAATACTCTCTCATGATGATGAGAAAATTAGTCATAACTCTCAAAGTATCATCTTCATCTCATCCTTAGTCTATGCAAGCACTCAAGGCATGGATGAGGAAAAAGCTCTAACTTATCTTTTTAGTGTGTCTAAAGGAAAAGGGCTAGGTAAGACATTTTAATTACTATGTTATCACTTGTTACACAACTTACAATGAGTTACTCTGGTAGCCACTTTGGACCCTGGCCCTCATTGCAAGCCACTCTCATAGACATGCACCTAGACTACCTTCTCAAAAATCACAAATCAAAATAGTGTCCCATACCACAAGAGTAATATTGACCAAATTTGGTTCCTAAAAGGGCAACCCAAAAAATTAACATTGGTTCTCAAAATCCAAGTCCTCATAAATGCTCAATAGAATAAAGCTCATAAAACATAAATCTCAAATCAAATCATAAATTTTATCATGACATCCATTCAAATAATCATAAAAGAAATCTCAAAAAATGCCCCTAGTTCACATCTTAACTTGGCCAACTAAACAACCCACAAAGAAAAACCACCATGAAAACAAACATCACAAGACTATAAGTAAAATATTAGAAAACATAATTTTTAGCCACATGATTTAATTCTACCAATTTCTCTTGTCTAGTATGTGTCATAAGGATGTGTTTAGAAATAAAGTAAGAATATATATGTTCTTAGCTTTGTTTTCTGGGTAGATTGTGTTACAATTTTTGCATCAACGTTTTGGATCACACTCTGTGATCCATCAAAAATGTTGATGCAAAAATTGTAACACAATCTACCCAGAAAACACAGCTAAGAATTCTAATGGATTGTGGAAAACTACTATCTACAATATATATGTTAGTATAAATTTTTATGCTAATATACTTATATAAAACAATAAGTATTTAAATATCCAATCTTTTTGTGCATAGAAAATATCATGCAATATTATCATGTTATTAATTTAAATAATCTTAAAACATAAATAATTTAATTAATAACATAAATATGTTAGTGTAGTTTTTTATTTTTCCTATTTTGCTAGGTTTTTCCTACACTTTTAATAATCTCGCTTAGGTTAATAAAGCATGTCTTATTAGGTGAATGGTTGTGAGGTGTCACCTTCCTACATGTGAGCATCCATTAGCTATCTTGGGAAGATACTTTGCTATCTTTAGTCCGATAGATGGTTGCTCCTCATTGGTTGGTGTTGCCACCTCCTCCCTCTTCCTAGCCTATATAAGCATGCTACCTGGCTTGTATTTGTATCTCTTGTTTTTGCATCTTTTAATACTATTTTTCTTCCAGCATTTGCATTACTCTCTTAGAGACTAACTCTATGATGCTATTTTGATTTTGTATCATTTGCATTCATAGTTTAGATATTTATTCTTTGCACTAGTTTTCTGGGTTATTAATCTTATCAGATTCTAACATGGTATCAAAGCTTTTCTATGTGCAAGAGTAGATTTTAGTTTCCGTATTTGAGAGATTCAAGGGGGGGCTAATAAAATTTATTGTAGTTTTTTGAAATATGAAGTATGCTCTTCTCTTGCATCTTTGGATGATCTTGAGAATCAGAAAAGTTTTGACAAAAATGGTTTTTCTCTAAGGTTTCAATCTCAAATCTGACAACCAACTTGCATATTTGAAGTTTTCAATCAGTATTGCAGGTTTCAGCATACCATTGATGGACTTAGGAAGCTGATCTAGCATTTGCATGTCATATTTTGGTTGCTGGGGTCATTTTTTAATTTTTGGAGCCATTTTTTAGTGTTAAAGGTGTCCAATTTACACTACAGCAGCATCTTCTGTACATCAAAAAGAAAAACACTTTCTCGGATTTTGTTCGCAGCCCCAAAAAGCCATTTGGGTATCTTTTAGATGTTGCATGCAAGCTGTATATTTTACAGAATCAAGCATGTAAAGCTACAGCCATACCCCTCTTTGTTTGCAGTCGCAGATTTGAACGCAGTTTTCAAATGTCTCATTCTTGCTCATACAGACTCCGATTTTGATGATTCTTGTTATGAACTTGGCTATTTTTTTGTGCTCTATCCATTAGTGGAGTTGTTTTTTAATTTTCATGCATGAATTCTTCAAAAATTGCAGATTCTCAGCCGTGACTGTGCATAGTTCTCGTTTTGGAAACTTCGGAGGATCATAACTTTCTCATATGACCTCGTATCAAGGAGATTCTTTTTTTGAAAGTGCATGATTTTTTGAGTAGATCGCAGTGGTGCTATTTTTTTCCTTGATTATTGTGCCCAAGTTTCACTTTTAGCATATGCTCTTCATGAGGAGGCCCTGTTGGTTTTTTTCTCTGTAACTTGAGCATACAGACATATTTTTTCGATCTAAAAAATGCATCAGAAAGCTGGTTCCGAGACGAAGATGATGGTATAGGTGGTTTTTATTTTTGCTGCAATCTGGTTGCCTATTTTGGCAGTCAAAGCCAGATGTTCTATTTTGCCTTCCGAGAGCCATATCTCACTCATTTGGACTCTTTTCTGAGCTTGCCAGATATCGTTGGAAAGCTAGTTCTGTGAGTTATTCAATTGCAGAGGTCTTTTATCCAGATTTTGCTCCAGGTTCTTTCTCCTTTGAGTTTTTCACTTTCGCACTCTAGCGAATTACTTGGATTCTACAGTTCCTGGAATCTCTTCTTCTGTTCTTTTGGCTCACTCTTCTTTCTGACTTCTGAGCATTGTATGCTTCTATTTTATTGCATTCCTTTTTCTGTAAACACACTGAGATAAAGTGCCTGCTTTTGCATATCTAGGATCTTGTACACCTTGTGTTTGTTTGTACTCGCACTCAGTTATAAAGTGCCATGGGGGGTCATGATGTTTTGCCATTTTGTGCTCATCCACCTTTGTCAAGTGAATTTTTCTTCCATGACATTAGCCCATGCAGTGTGTCGGCGACACCGCCCTTTATCCTGTGTTTGTACTTCTATTGCACTATTGGTGTTCCTGATTCTTCTTCTTGCAAATGTTTTTGGCATTACGTTTCAATGTTCTTGTCATGCCTCTCCCTGTTCAGCATTATGGGGGGGTTCACCTATTGGCTCTATTACTTCTTTGGTTCGATTGAGTGATCTACGTATTCAGTTTTTGTTCCTATGTACTAGGTGGATGCAGTGGCTAGGCACCTATGCATTTCGATGAGATGGTTCATCTACTATATAGACACTCATTCATTCCTACCTTTGGAGGTCACCTCTTCGATTGATCAGCTCTTCAGACTTTGTCTTCTCTACCTGGTCATGCACTATTTCAATGGGGGTTCCAACAGTTTCTTCTAACAGTGTTTGCAGCTTCATGCTTCAGAGATCCTTCATGCTCTTTTTTGTTCCTCTCTTTGGGACATTTCCTAGATTGGAGGCTTAGTTTCTTTCATCCAGTTCTTTTTCTTGTATTGGGTACCTAATCAGGCCTTGTTGCCGAGACCCATTTTTCTGCTTTCATAGCTTTGCTAGGTTAGCATCCACCTAAGCTTCGCTTATGGGGGTGGTTAGTGTAGTTTTTTATTTTTTCTATTTTGCTAGGTTTTTCCTACACTTTTAATAATCTCGCTTAGGTTAATAAAGCATGTCTTATTAGGTGAATGGTTGTGAGGTGTCACCTTCCTACATGTGAGCATCCATTAGCTATCTTGGGAAGATACTTTGCTATCTTTAGTCTAATAGATGGTTGCTCCTCATTGGTTGGTGTTGCCACCTCCTCCCTCTTCCTAGCCTATATAAGCATGCTACATGGCTTGTATTTGTATCTCTTATTTTTGCATCCTCTTAATGTTATTTTGCTTCCAGCATTTGCGTTACTCTCTTGGAGACTAACTCTATGATGCTATTTTGATTTTGTATCATTTGCAATCATAGTTTAGATAATTATTCTTTGCACTAGTTTTCTGGGTTATTAATCTTATCAGATTCTAACAAAATATATATTATTAGATTAAATATTAATATCAATTTCATATCTAAAATATTAATTTAGTATTTATTTAATTCCAATATTAACAATTAATTTTCTTTTAATTCATAATACAAATAGAGATAAAATTATAAATTTAATTTAATTATTTATAATTTCTTTCATAAAGTCAAATAGTTATTAACTAAATGATTAAAAAGTGAGCTCTACCACTTCTCTTCAAATATAATAAAATTTTAAATATTTATTTATTAACCTCCCTCTTACATTAATAAATATAAAATCATTTATATGCAACTAAGAGTTTAATTAGACTTACATAATTACTAATGCTAACATCCACTTTAACTAAATGTATAATATTTATTTATTTATTAAAATTAATAAAAATAATAATTTTTTATTTTTTTTAAATAAATAAATCTAAAAATTATATTATATTTTTATAAAATAAAAATAAATATGTAATTAGTATTTTCTAATGTCTTTAATCTCTCAAATCATGCAACCATATTATACTTAGTTTTCTATTTTTAGCTTATTTGTTTTCACATACATGTAACCATACTATACTTACTTTCTATTTTTAGTATATTTATTTTCACATGCATGCATAAGTTTAGTTATAACATGATTTCCTCTCAATTAATCTTTTTTTTCTAATTCCAATAAATTTTGTAATTAAATTATTTTAGATGTAAGAAAAATATTCATCTATATTTAGAAAATTTATGATAATCACATAGTTCTAATGACAAAATTAAAGTTGAAACCTAAACTGTTCAATTTGTTATTTTATTCCAATTTTTTATAATTAAATTTTTCCTATATTAAAATGGAGTTTATAAGAATACAGTCACAATAATTTTCTACAGTTTTTCTATAATTTTCCTTAGCCAAGTTTTCTTGATTAATAAGTTTTTCCTTTTCAAAATCTACAACATAATTTGTTATTCAACAATCAATACAGTAAATTAATAAGCAATATGCAAACACTCGGGAAGACATGAAGTAGACAAATTTTTTTATAAAATTCTACAATGAGCTTTCAAATCCTACCTTAAAACCACAGCTAAAATCTAAAACAATCTATGAACGCGTGCAAATCTTGACCCCTTGAAACTTTCAATAATTATTTTGATCCAATTCTAAATTTTGCTCTCCAAAACCTGTGTATTTACAAAATGAGCTCTAAATCTCTGATAAAGTGTTCTCCCCTAAATTGGGGCTCTAATTATGCAATCACGAGAAGGAACTCACTGATCAATTACTATTTATTACTTTATTACCTTTTACTTTTCATGCACAACTCTTTTAGATATTTAATTACAAAATATTTTAATTTAAATAATTAGATTTCTCTTTTTAATTAATTTTTGAAGCGTTTTTAATAATATATTTATTAATCTAATTAATAACATAATTTAGAGTTTATTATTAAAATAAAATTTCTAAATAATTATCATTAAATTAAATAAATATAACTATGTCACAATTAGAACTATAACTTCTTCTTTTTTAATCAAAAAATAATTGAAGCCTAGATTAATTATTATTATTTGTTGGAATTAATTATTATTATATGTTAAGCAAAGGTAGATTCAAACCCAAGACCTCCCACATGAGAGGCTCCCAAGCTACCATTGCATTGTAGGCTTTTGCCTAATTAGAACTGTAACTTTATCTTTAAATTTCATTCTTTTATATTTTATTTTCCTCCAATTTATTAATTAGTGCAAGCACTAATTAAAGTATAGTTTATTATTTAAATTAATAATAATAATAAAAGCACATTGTTTAAATGCAACTCTAATTTAATTATTATTAAATAAATAATTATAATAAAGCAATATTTAATATTTAATATTTTTAATATTTTAATTCTCTTTTTGTCCAACTTATTAAATTAAATTTTTTTAAACTAAAGTCCATATTTAATTAATTTATAATTAATTAAATATCATCATATTCTAATTTCTTTTTAACCAATTTTCTAAATTTAGACTTCTAAATTAAGACTTTTAAATTAAAGTACATATTTAATTAGTTTTTTTAATTAATTAAATATTTTCATACTTTAACATTTTCTTTTTAATCAAATAATATATAATTATATGATTAACCCAAATATTATAATTAAATTATTTACCAAATAAATCACATAGCGAAATCCACATAAAAGAAACATTATCGAAACTCAAAATCAAACAACATAAACAAAGATAAACTCATGGGTTTAAAAAGGGCGAAAAGTCAAATACATGTCCTTCTCAAGACAAGTAATTAGGCTATGGTTGGGATTGGACCTAAACATTATCCCCCCATTCTTACCATTGAGTTATTGTGATAGAGCACACTCATCCTAGCAATTCAAGGAAGTCGATGTGTGGTACCTAAATTTTGCATAAAAGACGAGCATGTACATGTATATAAATATATCCAAACTAAACAAGAAATGGTAAGAAGTTGTACATCGTGTAGATCCTGACTAGCAAGTGACTATGACTCCCTCCCTTAACCACATCAAACACAAAAAATAGAAAGATAAAATAGACACACACACCATACACATGCAAGTATGGGATAAGTATCATAATATTTATAAGTCAAACATCAATACTCAAATAAAATAATGCATTGTTAGAAATATAAAGTAATCATCATTAAAGCATTATCTAACATTGCTATGAAAGAAATTACATTTATTAACTACAAATCATTAAAGCATCATTAATACACAGTAACCATATTCATTAAACAACACATGAAATATAGTCAACTAAGTAATTATTTATTGATATACATGTAATCCAAGTCATGAAATTATTTCATAATTATAAATCCAATACCCTTTAAACTAACACATGCATAAAATAGGCATAAAAAGAGTTTGGTAAATATAATATAGAAAAGTAAACTATAGGTGGGCACTACACATTGCAATGATTGTTAAGTCCTTTTTTGGTCATCTTTTGGGGCCCAATGGGTACTTAAGAATCAAGAGCCTAATTCCTAAATTAGGTGCCCAATTCTTACAATGGCTAAATTAGAATCGAGCACCTGATTTTTGAATTGAGAATCGGGTGCTCAATTCTAAAGCCATGGGTAGGAATTTCCCTTTGGCATCAGGTTTTGTCTTAGGGAAGGCATGGTACAAGCTTGGTGGTACCAAGTCTATGTCTTTATGTATCAAATTTTGACTAAGGCAATTATTCAACAATTTCAGGCATTATCATAATTTTTGTAGGGTCTTCCTCATTGAATTTTTTGACAAAAAAAAACTCATTATAGGTCTTACTAATCTGATTTCAAAAATGTAAACTTTATAGTGTTATGACTTCATTTTCTATTTTTGTATTATTTAGTAATCAAAAGTGTCACTTAAACATAAAATAGTGAGATTCACTAAAACTTTAATAACTTTTTTATTTTTCATATTTGTTAAATTATTTTAAATTTCATCAATCTGCACAAAATGAAGTTTTAAAAAATATCTAAAATAAATAAATTTTGATTAAATTATGGTGTCTATACATGAGAGGTTTTAGAAATGAGCTTAATCATCAATTAAAAATTAATTATAAAAAAATCACTAAAAAATTAAAGAAGAATATTCTCATCAATATTTGGTGTGTCAGGTAACTTCTTTCAAAAGGATTCACAAAAATTTATTTATTTGTGTCAAATTATAGTGTTCGTACACGAGTGTGGTATGGTCCTAAAACAAGCATTTTTTAAAAAGTGGTTTTTAAATATCCATGCCAAAAAAAAATCTATCATATGGGTATACAAATAAATGACATATTCAAAAAGGAGATTTTGAGCACTACACTTTTTATTTCTGAAGCTTTTTAATATTTAATCTCTAAATGCCTCAAATTTTGTTATCAATTGACAAGATATTTCAAAAATGGGAAAAAAAAAACTTCCACTTTTTGGCCTAAAGTGAGATCCAATTTCTTTCACTGACCCTAATACTCACCACCATTATCAAATCTAAAACATTTTAATCTCTTACTAGTCTCATTTTCAACCAAGCGTTTGCATTTCTTTAAAGTTTGAAATGCATCATATCTTTGTCTAAGGAAATAAACCCATACTTTTCTAGTTGCATCATCAATAAATATAACATAATAATGAGAGCCACCAAGGGAAGATACATGAGTTTGTTCCCATACATCTGTATGCACAAGCTCTAATTTCTCTTTTTTCTTTTCCTTCTCACTCTTCACAAAATTCACTCTCTTTTATTTTCCATGCACACAACTTTCATAGAAATCCATATTGACACATCTCAAACCTGATAAAACTTTCTTTGAAGGAAGTAATTTCATACCTTTCTCACTCATGTGCCCAAGTCTATTGTGTCATAGTGTTTAATCTGAATCTACAACAATTGTTTGTTCTCCTTGCTCAATTGTAGCAATTGTTCCTCAATGTTCATTTTTCTCTGAAACAATCAAACTAGAAGGAACAATATGACTTGTACAAAGATATAAGGTAAGTACTTTCACACCTTTTTCTACTACAAGGGACCCTTTTGAAACCTTCCAATTTTTATCATTAAAATTAACTACGCAACCCTCATCACCAAGTTTTCCTATTGAAATTAAATTCCTAGTCAGACTCGAAACATGTCTTACCTCATGTAGTAGCCAATAATTCTCATTCTACAACTTAATCTTAACTTTTTCCTTTCCATCAATCTAATAGAGTTCATTATCCCCCAAATAAACAAGCCCAAAATCCCCTTGGACATAATCAATAAAATAACCTCTATAGGGTGCAACATGAAATATAGCCCTAGAATCTAAAACCCATGAATCATCAATACTTTCTAAAGAAAGAAGAAAAGAGTCCTCTTCAAATTTGTTACTTACCACATTTGCCCCCTTGTTCCCTTCTATTTTATCTCCTTCATTTCTCTTGAATCTAGCATTTTTTCTTCTTATGCCCTAGTTTTTCACAGTACCAACAATCTCTTGGTCCTTTGGATTGAGACCCCTTCCCTTTTGATTTTCCATGATTTCCATAATTACTTCCTCTCTCATTCATTCTACCTTTTCTTTGTGCATTCAAAGCACTTCGTGATGTAAATCCACATAAAGTTTTCCTATGAGTTTCTTCACTCAAAATAACATCGATCACATCATCAAATTTTAGGGTATTATATCCATAAATAGAATTACTCAACCAATACCAAGCCATTCCATCTTTTTGAAAAAAACACAAAATCAAGTGAGCACTCATTTCTTCATCAAAATTGATGCTCATAGAAAATAACTGACTAGTAACAGTATTAAACTCATGTAATGATTTGCAAGAGATCCACCTTCTGCCATCTTCATATTAAATAAATACTTCATGAAAAATATTGTATTTGAAGTAGAGGGCTTTTCATACAATTTCCCTAGGGTTTGCATCAACTCTTTTTTCATCTTCACTTTTGTAATGTTAAATGTTACTGATGTTGTCAAGCATAATCAAACGTTTCCAAGTGCCTTTCTATCTAAAATGTTCCATTCCTCTTCTACCATAGTTCCCTATTTCTTGGTTTTTCCTTCCAATAGCTTCCATAAACCCTTCTGATAAAGATAGCCCTCCATTTGCATCTTCCATAACTAAAAGTTCTACCCATTAAACTTTGAAACCTTCATCTTACCCTCATCTTCCATTTCTCCCACTCAACTGTGAGACTTTTCTACAGAGGATAACCAAAAAAATAACCTTGCTCTGATATCACCTATTAGGATTAACCACAGATGGAAATAAAAATTACATGCAAATATAACCAATATCAAAAAATAATAAATCATAGAGGAGAGTATACAAGACACCAAGATTTAACATGGTTCACCCAATCCCTGGGCTATGTCCACCAAACAGTGAATCTAATTGATTATTACTATCCAACAACCTGATTACAATTTGTAATCCCTTACAACTCAATACCTCTACAAGAAGTAATTATTGCATCACACCTTATGAAATCCCCAACCTTAAGCCTTTTTTATACAAGATTTTTTCTTCTTTAGGGTTATAATTAATTACAACATGTCAGCCCAAAATTACCAATAAAAGTGTATAGTACAATCTTGATCAGTCACCACATATCAACAAGAAGATCTATGAGAGACAACATCAAGATGGAAAAACATTGTTAAGGACTTGTTGGACATTTTAGGATTGACAAAATGGTAAAGTTGATTTTTGATAGGTATTATTGGCCTCGTATTTACTGGAATGTGTAGAAAATGGTTAGAAGTTGTAGAATTTTTCAAACAGCAAATGGAACTAGTCAAATTTTGGGATTGTATTCGTCATTGCTTGTACCAAATAAAACCAAAGAGGTAATGATTCTATTCTAGTAATGGTTCATATATTTTCAAAAATGTGTCATTTCATACCTTTTGAGAAGATATTTGATGCAATACATGTGGCTGAATTAGTCTTTAAAGAAGTCGTGAGATTGGATGGATTGCCTAAGATTGTCACTTTAGATAGAGATACTAAGTTTACTAGTTATTTCTGGAGAACATTTTGGAATAAATTTGATACGGTTCTATAAGTTTAGTTTTTCATTTTATTTGCAGACAAATGGATAAACTAAATTTGTGAATAAATGTTTGGGTAACTTGTTGAGATGTTTTTTCAGAGATAAGCCTACTATTTGGGATTTGATTTTAGCACAAGTAGAGTTTTCATATAACAATAATGTGAATAGAAGTATCAAGAAGACACCTTTTGAAATTTTTAATGAATTAAATCATAAAGGGAATACCAAATTGACAGGTTTTAATATTCAAATAAAGAGAAGTGTTGAAGTAGAGGAATTTGTGGATTTCATGAAAATATTGCATGAGGAAGTAAAGAAGAATCTAGAAAATAGTAAACTTGAGTACAAGCAGAAAGAAGATAAAGGAAGAAGGCATAAATCTTTTAAGGTTGGAGATGAGGTTATAGTTCATTTGAAGAAGAACATATTTCCAGTTGGTACCTACAGTAAGCTAAAAATGAATAATGTTGGTCCTTGCAAGATTTTGAGGAAGTTTGACATTGAAAATGTTTTTGAAGTTGAACTACCAGAAGATATGGCTATTTTACCAATATTCAATATTGTACACATTTTTTAGTACTTTGAGTCAAATGAAGAACTAAAACATAACCTGGATTATCCCAAGAGAAAGACTCGTAGCATTGAGAAGATTTTGGATAGTTGAATAAGCAAGAGAATCAAAGGAAAAGACTACATGAAGTATCTAGTTTAGTAAAAACATAAACTAGTTTAAGATTGTTAATGGATAACAAAAGATGAGTTAGATCTTTATGATTCAAGTCAAAATATTAGGATTTCTTGATGTGGACATCAGTTCTTTACTTACTCCAAGTGTCTAATGCAGGAGCATCTCGAGTCAATGAGTAATCTTGCATCAACCAAAAACATTTTCTATTTTATGTACTAGTTCTCTATTCGTAAAGTAATTATTGCTTATTTTGGTTTCAAGTTGTGTGCAGTTGACATCAAGTTGAGGACATATTTTGGATCTTTACCCTAAGATCTCATAATCGTTTGTGCCTTGTGCCTCGAGTTCTGTGCTACTTTTTTTTATCTATGTTACTTGTGATTTTCATCCCATGTGGCATGTTATTTCTTTTACCTCAATTTTCAGTAATAAATTGGCATCTTGCATGGTTGGGAGTCAACTCATTGCTTGTTTTTGGACCTACCCTTAAGTGCACATGAACAATTGATGTCCATTACATGGGTTATGGTTTAGTCTTCTAAGGTAGGACCTATATTGTAATTAAATGCCTAACTGGCCGACTTGTATATGATGTAGAAGGGGAGATGATTAGATTGGCTAGAAAGCATAGATGGATGAAGTTGGGATGAGATAGTAGAAGCCCTAGATGGAAAGTTTTGGACTCTAATGTTGTAATTCATTGCTAGTAACCCAAAATGCCTCACAATTGGGCATGATGGATGTTGTTACATATATTTTATCATGTGAGCTATGTAATCAATCAGTAAAACTATGAAACCTACTATCACTTTGCTTCAATTTTGTATTTTCTTTTCTATGTACTCTTGGCAAGCTATTAAGTGATTGGGTCTAATCTCTAATTGGCTCCCCTTTCCTTTCCATCCTTACATCATCAAGAATTAGTCCCTAGACGTAAAGATAAGAATGTTATAGGTACAAAATTAATTTTCAAGAACAAAATGAATGAGAAAGGTGAAGTTGTAAGGAATAAAGCAAGATTGTATGTAAAGGCTATTCACAACAAGAAGGTATATATTTTGAAGTAACCTTTCCCCCTTCTAGCAAGACTAGAGGTTGTAAGAATGTTTTTGTCTTATGCATTTAACAAGAATTTCAAATTTTATTAGATAGATGTGAAATCATCATTCTTAAATGGAAAATTTGAGGAAGAGGTCTACATTGAACAACTTGATGAATTTCCATTATCTGAAGAAAAAGACATGGTATGCAAGCTAAAGAATGTAATATATGGATTGAAGCAAGCACTTAGATCCTAGTATGCTAGATTGGATAAATATTTATTGAGTTTGAGTTTCAAGAAAGGAAATGCAGATGGTAATATGTATTTGAGACCTAATTCAAATGGATTTTTAATCATTGAAGTATGTGTTAATGATATCATTTTTGGTGGTAATGATGAGGCAAGTAATAAGTTTTCTGATGAAATTAAAGATGAATTTAAGATGTCTATGATTGGTGAGATCAAATACTTTCTAGGATTGCCAATAACACAAACTAAATATGGAATTCCTATATCTCAAGCTAAGTATCTTGAAGAGTTATTGGTAAGATTTGGTATGGAAAATTACAAACATGTTGGAACAGCAATTGTAACTACATGAAAATTGTCAAACAAATTTGATTCACATAATGCTATAAATATAAGGTAAAAATCAATGATTGGTGCCTTATAATATTTGACTCATACAAGACCAGATATCACTAATGCAATTGGAATTGTAGTAAGCTTTCAAGAAGATCCTAAAGAGACACACTTTGTAGTAGTAAAAAAAATAGATATTTGAAAGGAACAATGTAATTTGGGTTATAGTATGACATCTCTAATTATTTCAAATTGTACGCATATAATAATGTTGATTGGGAAGGAAATGTTAATAACCAATAGAGCACAAGTTGAGGAGCATTCTTTCTTCAAGGAAAATTAGTATTTTGGTTAAGTAAGAAGAAAGATTGTATTTCTCAATCCACCACAAAGGAAAAATATGGTACAATAGCTATTAATTATAATTAGATAATGTAGATGAAGAAAATGTTGAAGAATATTGGTATTAGTTTTTCAGAACCTACCATTATGTATTATGATAATACAAGTACAGTTAGTATGTCCAAAATTCTTGTTCTACATTCAAAGACTAAACACATTGTTTTTTAAGAGAGAGAAGGTTACAAAGAAGGAAATCTAATTGGAGTGTGTGAGAACAAAATAATAGATAGAAGATATGTTCACTAAACTATTGGCTAAGGACATCTTTGAGTATCTCAAAGGTATGCTTGTGGTAATGTCCTAGTGTAGGGAATCTCCCCTTTTTGATGTTTTTCTGTGATTTGGGGTTGGTTTAAATGTTTGTTTGTGTGTGTTGGAATAAGATCCAGTGGTTTGGATGCAAGGGTTGTCAACTTCATGTTTGTAAGAACCCATAATGCTCACTAGGTGAAAAGTTGCTATTTTGGCTTCAAATGATGGAAAATTTATATTTTAGTGTAGAGTGGGTTTGAGGGGTGTTTTAGGACACTAAATATCCTATCTAGGGTTAGGGAAGTCAAACTCACTCATTGAGTTGCCAAAATGAGGCAAAATGCTCATAATGCCAAAAGTTGCTAGAAATTTAGAAAAGTTGCTTCAGCAACTTTGACAAATTTTGCAAGAATGGAGAAAGATGTAGTTAGACCAGTTGTAACTGCCCATGCTTGGGATATAATCATGGATTTGATTATTTGAATTAGTTAATGAGGTTTTGGATTGCAACTAAATTTTTTTGGTACTCAAGTGCGGATGACTATAACAACATTTGTGTAAACAACTGCTTTCTTGGTCCTGTATGGCCTTGTATAAATTGGTTCAAGTGATTAGGTCCCATGGGGATTTAAGGTGTTCAAATAGATTTCATTTTAATTAAGAATTTTTTTCTCTCAAGTTATTAGTGTACAAAGTTAGAAGGTTTTGAAGGTCATTGGTTTGTCAGTGACAGTCTCATCAATGATGTTTGTCTAGAAATGGCTCTAACCTAAGAACCCACAAGTGGAATTGGATAAAACCATGGGGGAAGTAGGGTTAGAGTCTATAAAAATTTTTTAAAAATTATTATTTTTTTGGCAATGGATTTCCTAGACCTGGTTGGAATCCCTATGGTTGAATGTTGAATACAGATCAGCTAGGATAGGGCTAGCAATGCTTTGGCACGGGCACCCATGGCTTTGTGCAAAGGATTTGATGGTTTTTAAAGATACTCTAGATGATTCCTTAATAAAATTCAAAGGTGTAAGGAGTTGAATCAAGGCTTGGATAATAGTTTGACGATTGTTTATGCTCACTAGTCTAGAGGCCTAATTAATACACTTAAAATTAGGGCCTAGTGGAAAATAGGCTTATGGGTGCAACAAAAAGTTAGGATTTTGGATTCTAATAGTATTCACATGTACCTTGAAGACTTTTTAGGTTTTTTTTGGTGTCATTTGGAGGATTTGGGATCTATAACCCAAAAATAGTGAAACTAGACCTACTAGGAATAAGGCAATTAGGCCTCCTAGTGAATTTGAGACCAATTAGATTGGTAAGGAGTAAGAAGTGTGAGAAAGGGTCCACAATAACCTCTAATGGACCAAGAATACTAAAAAGAGTCTAAGTGAATGTTTGGGAAGATCCTAAGCAAAGGTTTGGAATTCTAGGAGGAAAAACTTGTGAAGAAGGCTAAGTGTTTGGAGAACTAGTTGAACTAGTTAAACCTTGTGGCCTTGGAATCTCCTAAGGATAAACTATACCTTAGAGGAGAAGTTGATAGTGAGGATCTTGGAGATCCTAATTAGGGGGAAGCTCCAATTAGGACTAAACATTGGATGGTTAGGGAAAAGACAGGAGCATTAGGAGTGAGGAAGACCTAGAATACCAAAGCCTCTACATCAGAGTGGTATCAAAGCCAACTTTTAGTTTGGTTTATGTCTAACTAGGAAGGAAGTCAAGAAGCTAATAATATGCCACCCAAGGCAATGATCAAGGGTTCCATAGTAGATTTGGTCAAAGACCTTGTTGGTTCCCAAAACCACAAATTGGAAATCCAAGAGCCTGCCACTTCTCCAGTAGGATCTCTCAATCAAATTTTGGCCAACGAACGGAAATCTCTTAGATTCCCCTGCACTTTGGGCTCCGCTACACCCAGGCGGGTAAGCCTTCACCTTGAACACTAACTACTAAATTCAATGGTTTTTTATAGCGAATTTAAACTTTGCGAGTTCCTCAGCTGGCAAGGTCCTTGAACTTGATCAAAATGAAACTAAAATGCTGAATAATGGTTAAATGGTTTGAATAATTGATTAATAATAAATTTGATGCTTGGATGAGGAATATATTGATTTTTTGACTTCAACAAAAAGACCAGTGCCTTTGCTCATCTGGGCGATAGAGTCAACTTCAGATAATTTTTACATACAACTTCATAATGTTCAATGCACTTGTACTGCCAACAATTTTGATAATCTAGATGCGATAGACCAATTATGATGTAATCTTAAATTAGTCCAGATTGAATTTTAACTCTACTGAAACAAACTGGACATAGCTGTGGAAATAATTAAATATTTCACAACACCTATGATGATCAAATTTAAAATGCTAATTGACCATGTCCACTTATCTGATAACAAAATCATATATAGAACTCTAAAATATAATTATGAAGGACGATTCGCCTGTGGTTTTAAATCTCCGTGACATTAATGATAAGCAAAGAACATTTTTATTTTATTATTAAAATAAAATAATTTTATAATAATAAAATAATGAAATTTTATTATAAAATCATATTGAACCCTTATTCCTCCTTACAATATAAAATGCTTCCTCTCAATATGAATGTCCGGATATTACCCTCCCTTTTACCCCTCACCATCGTTCCATATTTATATTTGAATATACAAAAGAAAGTGACTTTAGGTATTAAGTCACGTCTCTTCATATATAATTAACATTAATTGTATATATATATATATATACTTTTTTTAAAAAAATTAACCATCCTCTTTTAGATTGCGCTTGTTGAACGATGACTTGGCATTATTATTTTTAAAACTTTCATCACTGCATGGTTCACTTTAGCTATGAGGAAATAAATTCATTAATATTATTGGCTTGTTATCGAGGGCACTTCATTCTCTGCAATTTTGACAATCATAAATTTCTTACATCTCTCTTGAGTTCAGACGCAACTACACTAAAGAAATTACAACAACTAAATGTGAAACATTCCTTGTCAATGGTTAATTTCCTTCAACAGGTTTATATTATTGCCATTATAAATGCCATGAATAATTCAGAATTTTTCAAATGTCCAAATAATTACGAAGAATAGCATCCAGGTTATGCAATATCCATCGTGCTCACTCAGAATTCCCATCTACTTGCAGTGCAGACTTAGCCACCTCTTTCCTTCATTTATGCATGTCTGGCAGCAATAGAGTTGCAAAAAATGTATTCAACGTGATCAAATCCAGAACAATAGATGGATAAGATGA
The DNA here is from genome assembly GCA_028749045.1 of Cupressus sempervirens. NCBI lineage: Eukaryota > Viridiplantae > Streptophyta > Pinopsida > Cupressales > Cupressaceae > Cupressus > Cupressus sempervirens. Next base: position 637,998,714 of record CM053792.1, read on the forward strand.
GTTAGAGCTTAACAAAACAAAAATGACCGCCGATAGTTTCCAAATGATAGACTTGTCATCGGCATCATTTTTAGCACATTGGAATTACAACTTTCGACAGTAAGGTACTGGAGCTCCATCATTTGCTTAATTTTCACCTGAGATATTTATGTTATTTGCTCTGTTTGTAAACTTTATGAGATTGACCCAAGTACATGAAAGGATACCACATAGGAAGGCACCATAAACAATTATAGGGACTGTTTTAAATGAGATTCGGTGAAAGTTGAAGCTCCAATATAACCTGTATTCTAAGTATTTCTGGGAATTTTCTTCTATCTCTTTCAACCTATAGAGATAGTTCACCTTGATGCCAGCACTTTGCACATTTTTCCTTTCAGTAGATTTATAAATCAACATTTATGGCCGTAAGAATCTTCACAATGCTGGTAACTCTAGATTTGTATCAATATATAAAGAAGCTTTTTCCACCTGGTTCACGTTTGAAGGTTGACCATCTCCAACTCTCTAGAGAGATCTATGTAATACTCTTGAAGCTCATGTGCATTTGCTGATGAAAAACCTAAATTGACTTGGAAATTTGGGCTCCATAAGACCTATTGGCCAAAGCTAGGCAGATACAAAGAGAAAGAAGAAGATCATAGAATGGGGAGATGAAAGTGAGGAGGAAGATGAAGGCCTCATAGGGGAGACAGTAGAAAGTCAAGATCCTAAGGTGGATCATGATAAGAAGGTGTTTTTGGAAACCTTTAAGTCTCTTAACAAGGACAATATGGAGCACATCCCTTAATACAATGGTAGCTTGAATGGGGATGAATTGATAGATTGGTTGGAAGCTACTGGTAGCCAGTTTGATTACAAGGAGGTACAAGAGGAAAAGAGAGTCAGCTATACTAAGGCTAGGATCAAGGGATCAGCACTAGTATGGTGGAACATGATGCACGATGACAAGGCAACAGTGAGGAAGAAGAAGATAGTATCATGGGATAGAATGAAGATCATAATTAAGGCTTAGTTCTTGCCCACTAATTATGAGATCTAGATGTATAAAAAGTTGTAGAATCTAAGGTAGAGGGACTTGATAGTAAATTCTTATATTGGAGAGTTTAATAGGTTGAGTCTCATAGATAGAAGATAAGAGGAAGAGGTGGAAAAGGTAGCAAGGTACCTCAATGGCTTAAGGAAAAGGATCCAAGATGAGATCACCATGATGGCTCCTAATAGCATACATAAATACTTCCAAATGGCATCAAGAGAAGAGGATAAATCTAGAAGGAAGAATGAGTCAAGTACCAATGAGGAAGAGGCAATAACAGGGGATTTAGATGTAGAGGCAACTTTGGAAGGGGGCAAGGTCCTAACAAAACTGATGAAGTTTAGCCTACTAATAGCAATGGTAATAACCAATATAGGGGATCTTTTCAAAGAAGAGGATACCAAGGAAAGGGGACTCCTAGGGGCAAGTCTTAGTCACAAGGAAGGACTAATTTAGTCTTTATTGTTTGATGCTATAACTATAACCAAGTGGGTCACTCAATGGGTAGACATCCTAAAAGGGCTACCTCATCTTCCATGGGGGAAAGGAGAAATCAATTGGTGCAAGAGGATGACACAAAAAGTGTTACCTCCCCCATATCCAAAGTAGGGCCAGTATTGGATGGAGAAAACCTAATGCTAAGACAAACCTTGTTGAAGGTATCTAGTACTATAGAGTCATCACAAAGGAAGAATCTGTTCAAGATAACTTGTAGGTCTCATGGGAAGATTTGCAAGGTGATAGTGGAATCTCGTTCCATGGAGAATATTGTGTCTATGGAGATGATGAACAAACTAAAATTGAGGAGGATAGCCCATACTACTCTCTATAAGGTGTCTTAGTTGAATAAGGGGCAGCAAATAATGGTGGATGAACAAAGTATGGTTGAGTTTGAGATTGGTGAGTATAAGGACAATGTTCTGTGTGATATAATGACCATGGATGCATTTCATCTACTCCTAGGATGCCCATGGAAATATGATGTCAAGGCTATTCATGATGGTGAGAAGAACACCTATGTAATCACTAAACAAGGCAAGAAGATACAAATGGATCGGTTGGAAGAATCTCAAGAGGAGAAGCATGTGGGAACTAGTGTGTTGTTATTGAGTGGGAAGGAGTTTCTCAAAGATATGAACAAGGAGAAAGGGGTTTGTTGTGCATTGATAGTGAAACCAAAGAAGGAGACCAATGAGAAAGCCAATATGCCACCAGAGGTGCAAGCATTATTGGAGAGGTACCATGACATAGTGGATAATGGTTTTCCAAGTGCATTACCACCAATAAGGGATGTGAGTCATTAGATTGACCTTATACTAGGAGAAAATTCTCCAAACAAAGTAGCCTATAAGATGACACCAAGTCAAAATGTAGAAATAGAAAGGTGGATTCATTAGATAAAGGCTTGGTAAGGAAGAGTTTAAGCCCATGTTTTGTACCTATAGTACTTGCACCTAAGAAGGATGGAAAATGGAGGATGTGCACAGACTTTAGGGCTATAAACAAAATTACAATTAGATATAGATTCCCAATGCCCTGAATAAAAAATTTGGTGGATAATTTAGGAGGTTCTTGTTACTTTTCTTAGGTGGATTTGAAGTTAGGATATCTTCAAATAAGAGTAAGGCCTAGTGATGAGTGGAAAATAGCATTCAAGACAAATGAAGGGTTGTAAGAGTGGCTTGTTATGCCCTTTGACCTAACAAATGCACCTAGCACATTCATGAGGCTTTTGAATGAAGTGTTATCAGATTTCATTGGTAAGTTTGTAATTGTTTACCTTGATGACATTTTGATATTTAGCAAGTCCAACGAGGAGCACATGAAAAATTTGGAGATGGTCTTGAGGAGGCTGCTTCAAGAGAAGTTGATGATCAGTCAAGGAAAGTATGACTTCCTGAAAACTAGAATAGTTTATCTTGCTTTTGTGTTTGCTAATGGATACATAAAGATGGACTGAGTTACTGATGAAGAAGATAGGACCATTAAGATTTTTGCATAAGTATGGCAAAAATGCCTATGAGGTGAAGTTGCCTCCTAATTTGGGAATTTCACCCATGTTCAATGTTTGTGACATGCCCCTACAAGAGACCACCCTTAGACTTGGGTCAATCTACTATTGAAGCTTTGGAGGCTGATGATTGGGTGAAAGACTTGTCTACTCCAAAACCTATGAAGTTGGATAGTATATTGGATTCTAAAGTGCTCAAGAAGACAAGAAAGGTTAACTACAAGGAGTACCTCATCAAGTGGTAGGGACTACTTGAAGCTGAAGCTACTTGGATGACAAAGGCAGACATTCTAAAACATGGGGTCACCATTGAGGACCTCCTAACTTAAGGGACTTGAGTTCTTTGCCTCAGGGGAGTATGGTGGAAGGAACCTCCCCTTTTTTATACTTTGGTGTGATTTAGGGTTGGTTTATATGTTTTTTTTTGTGTTGGAATAAGATTCAATGAGTTGGATTCAAGGGTTGTTAACTTCATGTTTGTAAGAGCCCATAATGCTCACTAGGTGAAAAGTTGCTATTTTGGCTTCAAATGGTGGAAAATTTCTATTTTAGGGTAGAATGGGTTGAAGAGGTGTTTTAGGACCCTACATATCCTATCTAAGGTCAAGGAAGTCAAACTCACCCATCGAGTTACCAAAATGAGGCAAATTTCTCATAATGCAAAAAGTTGCTAGCAATTTTCAAAAGGTTCTTAAGTAACTTTGACAACTTTTACAGGATGCTTATGTGGATATAGGAAGCTGTAGTTTCTCATCTGATTTAGAGGATGTCCAAAGTATTAGTTTGGAGGGTGAAGAGAACATTACACCTACGAAGAAGGCCAAGGATTCAGACAAGAAGTCGCCTTCATCAATAAAAACCCCAAGCAGGAAGAGCCCTAGAGGACATGGGTCTAAATCATCAGGCCAGGTAGATGAAGAGTATAATGAGGAAGGAGATGATATGAAAACTGATGAAGAGGTTGAAGAGGAGGTGGGAATTAAGTCAGTGGAGTCGCTGGCTAAAAAATAGAGGTCAAAAGAGAAGGATGTAGAGGGGATTGTGGATTCTGGGCTAGAGCTTTCTACCATTCCTCTTTCCCCTATTCATCCTCGGGAACAAGACAAGGAGAAGAAAAATGGTGAGGTAGGAGAGGTAGATATTAAGGATAGGCACATGGCCTGGAGAAATTTTAATGTAAGAACTTCCAAAATGGGTATAGTAAGAGAGGCAATGAACCCACAAATTTTAGAAGAAAAATAGGGCCAGCTCTAGTTGGAGGATCTCATTGATCCAATAATGGTGGCCATAACGGATAATGCAAGGGAGACTAGCATGAATTTTCTTTATGATGCTAGGAACAACATGATTGATAATTTGAGGTCGATCAAATGGCTTTACCATGAGTTGGAGGAGTTCAGAGAAAAAAATAGGCCAACTGGAACACAAAAGGAAGATGCCAGATTGTGGTAATTCCAATGATCAAGGGGATCGACTTAGTTGGGTTGAGAAGAGAATCTAGAATTTGGAAAATTACAACCATAATCTAAAAAATTAGATGATTACCATTCTAACTTCTATCAATGATAATATCTTGTCCCTTACTGGAACGCTGAAAACAAGGGATCTTCTGGATGAAAATGAGGAAAAGGATAGAGAAAGAGCTAGGATGGAAGAGGAAGTGACTACTAATATTACCTTTAGTAGAATGGATTAGGATAGTCAAAAGAAGCAGGAACAGATGGCTAAGGAGATTAACAAAGCCTATGAAGTAGCGAAAATGATGCAAAAGCTAGAGAGAAATATAGAGGAATAACATTGGTTTTTCTTTTCCTGTCTTTTGGACTATTAGATTGTTGTAGCTTTTTGTCTAGTAGGTTTGTTAGTCTGTTGTATTGGCCTTTAGGTTGGCCTTCATTTTTTGGCTAGGCTTTATCTTCTTATTATCGGCCTTTGGCTTTTTGTCTGTCTATTGAAATGGCCCTTTGGTTGGCCTTCTTTTACTAGTTGGGCTTTAACTACTTATTATCAGCCTTATGATATGTTTTAACTCTTGGGTTTTAGAATCCCTATAAAACCTATTTTTCTTATCAAAAACTTTGACAACTTTTACAAGAATGAAGGAAGATGTAGCTAGACCAATTGTAACCACCCATGCTCAGGATATAAGCATGTATTCAATGATTTGAGGTGATTAATGAAGTTTTGGATTGCAACTAATGTTTTTGGTACTCCTGTATGGATGACTATGATAGTATTTGTGTAAATTGTGTTGCTTTCTTGTCCATGTATGGCCTTGTATAGATTGGCACAAGTGATCAAGTCCTATGGGGATATAGGGTGTTCAAATATCTTTAATTTTCATTAAGTAGTTTTCTCTCAAGTTATTAGTGTACAAACTAGAAGGTTTTGAAGGTCACTGGTTTGTAAGTGACAGTCTCAGTGATGTTTGGCTAGAAATGGCTCTAACTTAATAACCCACCGGTGGAATTGGCTAAAACCATGGAGGAAGTAGGGTTAGAGTCTATAAATAATGTTTTTGTTTTTTTTTTTTTTTTGTTGCAATGGATTTCCTAGACCTAGTTAGAATCCCTATGGATAACTATTGAATACAAGTGAGTTAGGATAGGGATAACAATGCTTTGGCACAGGCACCCATGGTTTTGTGCAAAGGATTTGATGATTTTTATAAATGCCCTAGATGATTCCCTGATAGGATTTAGAGGTGGAAGGATTTGAATCAAGGGTTGGAGAACAGTTTGACAATTGTTTATGCTCGCTGGTCTAGAGGCCTAATAAAAAAGCTTAAAATTAGGGCCTAGCAGAAAATAGGGTTTTCGGTGCAACCAGAAGTTAGGATTTTTTATTTTGATAGTATTCACATGTACCTTGAATACTTTCAAGGACTTGTATGGGATTATTTGGAGGATTTGGGAGCTATAACCCAAAAATAGTGAAACTAGACCTACTAGGAATTAGGCAATTAGGCCTCCTAGTGAATTTCATACCAACTGGATTGATAAGGAGTTAAGAAGAGTGAGAAAGGGTTTAGAATAACCTTTGATAGACCAAGAATACTAACAAGAGTCTAAGTGCATGTGTTCGAAGATCCTAAGCAGAGGTTTGAGATTCTAGGAGGAAAAACTAGCGAAGAAGGCTAAGTTTTTGGGGAACTAGTTGGACTAGTTAAACCTCATGGCCTTGGAATCTCCTAAGGACCAACTATACCTTGGAGAAGAAGTTGATAGTGAGGATCTTGGAGATCCTAATTAGGGGGAAGGTCTAGTCAGGACTAACCATTTGATGGTTAGGGCAAAGACAGGAGCATTGGGAGTGAGGAAGACCTAGAATACCAAAGCCTTTGTATCATGTCCCCACCTAGTGCAAAGTAATTGATGCAGCATTACACCAGTCTAGTATAATTAGAGCACTATTCATTCATCTAAATGTGATGCTTGTTACTTCTCCTAAGTGGGAGTGGTCGTAGTGGGAAAAGATATTCATAGATATCTTATGTAATGATAGTAATTATTGGCACTTGATACATTTTTTTGTTGTAGATTGGATTGATCCAATGCATGTACTTTGATGATGATATTCATCAAAAGTGTTTGGCTTATTGGCACCTTTGGTAGTGATGTCAAAGGGGGATAAAGTCAATGAAAACCCAGATAAAACCAAAAAAAAATGGTGAAAAGATAAAATAGAAGAACCTAATGGGGGAGAGATACAAGTAGGTAGTAGCGGTAATAAGGAAGGTTGCATATATTGAGGATATTCATAAAAAATTTAAGGTTGTATGTGTTGAGGATATTCAAAAAATTGTATTCAGGATATTATGTTTGGGTTGATGGTTTTTCATCCTATGTTGTCATCAATGCCTAAGGGGGAGATTGTAAGTACAGGTTTGATTGGAACATGAATATATTGTTTATGTGTTGTATTGATGATAGGTTTTTTCATTGATGACAACATATGTTTATATGATCATGGAAAATAGAGATTATATTACAAGGTGGATGTTGGTACAAAAAAATTGGCATATAATAGCTATGTGAAAGCTTAGATTTGTGAAGAAGAATGAGCATAGATATCATATCTATGCTCTCTGGATTTTGCATTTAGTTCTAGATGAGTTATAATACATATGGTGAAGACTAGTAGCAAACTAGTGTATAGCAAATAATGTCAAAGACATTTGGTGGCATAATTGTTATATCTAGTTATGAGTGGGGTGGAATCAATGTCAGCAAACATTGATTATGGTAAAAGAGTTGTTCATGTAGCTATGTTCATGATAGAAAGGATTAGAAACTATTCCAGAAATGTCTTTGTTGTAAAATGTGCATTACATTGTACTCACAGCCAACTATGTTAAGGAAGCATGTTTTATATCATTGGAAAATGTAATAACTATATTTTAACATGTGGGAAACATATTTTAATCATTATAACTATGCTTGTGAAGGTGTGTATGCCTTAATTTAGTCCTATGTTATTAATTGTACATTGGGGAAGCTTTAACAAGTTGACCTAATTAGTTAATTATATAGGGTATAGAGGAAAGAAGTTTTCCTTGGTTGTAAATCATCACATTTATTGTGTATCTAGTCAATGGAAGCAGTTGGTTGATCATAGTAGAGTAGAGATTGATTTGGTTGATTTTATTGGACTTCAAAGGAACTATTTTCACAAGTTGTAGATTGGTCAATCATTGTTTTGGGTATGTTAATATCCTGAAGATCAATTCTTCATATTTGTTGGAGCATTTAGGCAGTTGGTCTACTTGTTTCCTATCGGCCTTTGATAGGTTTGTAACATTCTAACAAGGTTTTAAGGTCTCCTAAAAGGGGTTTGTCTTGTAACAAGGACTATTGTATTGAATGCATTATAATTAGATCCTAGTCATGTTTTGATTAAGTAAAAACAGGTTTTGAAAGGACCCAAAACCTTTTAACAAAAGGCCGAAAAGATATAATAATGAGGATCAAAATACAACTATGGAAAACCACTCAACAAAACAAAGGGACACACCAAAGTTTCCAACAAGAGGGCAAACAGCCCAAGAAGTAATAGACCATCAAGATTTACATTTTGGTCCAGTCTTTTGAGAGCGTAAAGACATATCAAAAGAAGGAACAAAGGATTTGCCTTTTTTTCCTTTGACTGATGTCCAACCATCCTCCACCTTCCTAGCAGCCTTTTGCCAGTCCCAACTGACCCCCAACAACCCCTTATCAACAGAGTTAGCAACAGAAAAAGGGACAGCAACAACATTATGATCTAGAGCCATCAAAGGGATAGTAGTCGAATCAACAGAGACAATAGCAGGCAGTGAGTTAGAAACAACATTTTGATTTGAAATCATCGTAGAGACAATAGCAGGCAACGAGTTAGCAACAACATTCTGATTCAAAATCATCGTAGAGACAACCTTTGAATCATTAAAAATAGCAACGGAATCCTTGGCCAAAGAGAGATCAGTATGCGAAGAGCTATCCGAGCCATCCACCTCCATATAAACCTTATGAACTGTGTAGTGATCATCTGAAACCCCCAACCACCAAGAAGGAGAATTCTTCGATCTAGCCTTGTCAGAGGAGCAACTCATAGCAAGATGGTCGGTCTTATGGCATTTCCTACATCTGAAAGGAATGCCCTCATAATTAAGCAGTTGAATCCAAGAACCAGTTGGAGAAGCCAACTTCAACATTTCTGGAAGCCCCTTGGAGGTGTCCATCTCCACTAAGATGCGAGCATATGTTTTCCTATAGACATTGGAAGAAACTGAATCAACCAATATGAAATTCCTAAGAGCATCCCCTATAGCCTTCAGGACTAAATCCTACCAGAAATGAAGGGGAAGATTCGGTAACCTCACCCAAAGAGGAATCTTATTAAATGTTTCAGTAGTCAAATTAAATGTCAGAAACCAAGGTTTGGCCATTAGGGGGAACCTTTCCTCCCAAGAGAAACTGCAACCCAAGATGGCATTTCTGTCATTAGCATTAGCAAATTTCAAAATAAAAAAACCCTGTGCCATAGGGTATATCTGCATTTCATCCGAAATGATTGGTTCCCAAAATTTGGAAATCCAAGCATGCAAATCTGAAAGAGAGGGCCAAAAACCCCAAAAACAAAAAATAGCAGCCGTATTGGAGTAATCCACCACATATGAGTTGATCTCCTCAACTACATCTTGTTCAAAATGAAACACAAGGGGATTACTAGCTAGGACAGGCACAGCCAAATGATTGACTAAAGGAGCAAATGAACAGAGCCCCTTCCTCACAGGATCAGAAATAGCTACCTCATATGCGGCCACATCTGCATAAGAAAGAGCAGAATGAACAGGAGAACCCTTCACAGCAGGAGAAACATGAACACCGAGACCAAGATCACTCCTGGTCATAGCAGACGCCACAGGAGGAAACCTAGCCACAGCCATCGTAGAAGCCCCAATAACCAGCACAGGAAAAGTTAGTGGATGAGCGAGAGAAATCACAAGAACAGGAGCGGGAGTGATCTACACTGCGGGAGAGGCACCAAATCTAGCAGGAGCACCCCCTACCACAACAGGCACAGCAACATCCCTGGCAGAAGTAGTCACAGAATGAACAATAGGAGCAGAAGTTTGAATTCGCCCATGGGGGGGAGCATGGGCTAGAGCAGGAGGCATAGCAATTTGCACTCAATATTTGCTAGATTCTAGTCATGTTACATCCTTTCACAAGGAGCATATATATTAGTACACTATCTTGTGGGTGTCATCCCACCAGGGTTTTCCCTCTAATCAAGGGTTTCCCTAGTAAACAAATCTTTTTGTTATGGTGTATGGTTTCTTATTGTTGTGCATCATTGTTTCACTAGTTGGTTATCCAATTTGTAAAGTTGGATTTGAAATTATATTGGCACAACTGATTCACCCCCTCCCACTATCAATTGTGTGTGGAATTTACTTTTTAACACTTTAGGCTTGGTTTTGGATGTATTGATACTCCATTAGAAACTTCATTCGTATCTTTATTCCAAAACCTATTATTTTCCTTATTGTCATTTTTTTGTTGTTAGAATTATTGGATTTATCATTCTTCATAAGGATGAGTTATCCCTTCTTCACTTTGACATATTCAATTCTCATTGCACTTTCTACCATTTGGTGAAAGGTAGTACGTAATTTCATCTACGAGGGGCAATGTAATTCCATGACAAGGTTATTGACAAAGATGTTGATCTTTTTAGATTTTAGAATCTGTCTGGGATAGCATGAAAGCATTTTCCACCATTGCTGAATGAAGATGGTGAATGGCTTTCCAGTATGTTATTTGGTGTTACAAAGGTCTTGAAATTTATAAGAGTGCAATTAGATAAATCTTTGTACCAGTAGTTCAAAAGATTCGATGGGTGGGGTTTGTTGAGTGAAATACACCATAGTTTGACCAGTAAGACTTCAAGGGAAGACTTTCATCAATTATGTTTATTCATGCATTACCTTCATACTAAGCGCATGGAAATCCCTTTTTTGATAGTGAGGATATCCATTCCCACAACACTTATCGTACTTAGGCATTTCAACTTTCGAAGGAAATGGAGGCATATTGATAATTTTGTCAAAAAGAAAAGGACGGATAGCCTCAAGAGAGTACTTCATTTTGGGTTGTTACGTTTCCCTTTTAGTTACACTAACTCTTTGGCACATGTGTTCTACTTGTTTGTTCAAGATAGAGAGGGGAGAGGGATCCTCTTTGTGAATTAGCCATGTACGTAAAAATCAAGTGGGAACTTAACTCTGAGAGATGCAAGAAGCATGAAATATTTTTCCTTTCCCTGATTACGATTAATTTTCATGAGCTTTTGAGTTATTTTATCGTGTTAAAACCGAAGAATTTTTTCATCGGAAGGTTTTGCATCACTGTTGGAGGAAGAATCAAGAGGTTGAGATATGTGTTGAGACATTTTTTTGTCTACGGGATTCTTGTCCATGTTCTCTTTGATGTAGTTGATATTATCTCAATTTTGCAAAAAGATCATTCATGGTGTTTCTAGTGTTGGGTTCCATTGACAAGCCAGAAGGCACAATTGAATTCGACTTGGATTTGGACTTCGACTTGAAGAGAGACTCAACTAAGGGATCTTATCTCAATGATATAGGGATGTCAATGGAAAGATTCTTAGCAGCTTTAGATTTATCGTCTTGATTATTTTGGCTTCTAGTTTGTATCGGCATAGAAGTCTTCAGTTTCCAAAATTTCACGGATAACTAAAGTTACATGACTTCCATGTCTGAAAGCTAAGGTGCACACGTGTCTCTGAAAAGATATATCAAGATGGTTTGCTACAAGGTGTCGAAGCTAAGGTGTGAATGCTTGGTATTGACACTTGTGAACGAGTAAGAGGTTAAGATAGATTTGATGAAAAGAGATACAAACACAAGTGGTTTACTTTACTAGCCAAGGCCAATAATTAAGCGTCAAATAGTTGTTGATAGGATTTTCATATAGTAGAGGCGGTTTTGAAAACACTCGCCAAGTAGAATAGTTTGTCACTTCACTACAGGATCGTGTTTGCAAGTTTGGGCATGTCAGTTGTACTCGTTTTGTTTTGACTCTTACGCTACAAGATTGAATACACAGAAAAGGCACTAGTCTTAAATAATCCTACCATGAACAAGCAACTTGGTAGAGTGAGTGTGACAGGGGTATATGTAGAAATAAACTAAATAGGCACGCTTTATCCCTAGGGAATAGCCTGGTAGTCAAAATCATTGCACATCCAAATTTGACTGACAAGTTAGCCATTAATGAGTTAAATACTCTTAAGCATCACATACTAATAGGAAAATTAAGCTTGCAAAATAAGTCAACTTTAACTATTTAACACTTCTAGCTTAGGAATGAAGTCTTAGTATGTGATGTTTAAGCCATCCAAGTATACTCTCCTCTCGAGTTGTTTCACCTCAAACATGTAAAACAATCATTAATCTAAGTTTCTAATTAATATAGGTTCCTAAAATAAAACTTAATGAAGAAATAACCAATCAAAAAAATCGTCAAAATTTGAGTTAGCTATTAGAAAAGAGTACAAATGCCTATGAATCAGAATCCAAAATGAAAATTTTGAAATTTTTACTTCTAGGAGGTCAAATTCATGTGTTGTTTCTAGTGTGATGAAACAAAGAGAGGTATACTTTTCACCATATTATCGCGTGATACGTCGCAATGAACAATGTGATAAAATATGTTGGTACAATACAAATCTACATAATTGTGCAATAAAACTTAACAAAGAGCATGATGAAGTACAAAGTAGCGATGTGATAAAACTATAATAAAGTTTATCGGACGATTCAATCGCATGATAAGTCATACCTATATGGTAAAAAATGACTTAAATTTTTCAATAGTGAAGCTAGAAACTCATTATGAGCCCCAGAATGGGCGTAAAAAATGTGTGTGAAATACGATTATTAGTTTCTATCACCTGCACTGCTATAGATCATTGTTTCTAAGGGTGAATAGATTTAAACAAACCAATGATAAAACCCTCAGAAGTCAATCTATAGCTTTCTATCTAAAGTGTACAAGGTCTATGCAATAGTGCTCTCAGATTTGCAATAAAGAGACCTTACAAGTACACTCTAGAATGGAAGATTCAAGAGAAGATATGCAATGAGGATGCAAACTCCCAAGATCTTCTCATTGAATGCAATGCAAAGCTACATTTAATGATAAAGATTAAGCTAAAGATGCATGCAGAAACAAAAGCTGACAAGAATTAGATAATAAACTATGAAAGTAAATGTTATAAACTCTAAATGCAAACTGAAAGAATGGTGACACAAAATAGTTAGGTTCCTTTGAGCTAAGGAAGAGGCTTCATTTCATAGATTTATTGAAGTTGAACAAGTGGTTCAAATGCAAATTTGAACAAAAATGGAGTGGAGATGTTTCGTTGTTTGATGCATGTGCTCTCATTTTTAGAAACTTCCAAAATGATGTGCTCTTTCGCTTTAGTGATTTCTTTTAATTTAATTTAGAAAAGTATTTTATGTGTGCACATAAGTGGGGGCTTTTTGTCTAATTAAAGGTGGGGTTTTGTTTTAATTAAATGAGCTAGAAGATGTTGAAGACTTAGGAGGTTGAAACTTAGGATAGCAATTGATTTTCAAATTAAATCATGAAATAGTTATGCAGAATTTTTTTTTATGCATGATTAGGTCCAAAATAAGATTAAAGTTGATTATTTGAGAATCAGGTAACATAGTTTGCTAGACCAACAGTAGGTTTACAAGAAATTGTTACTTCATGTTAAAGAATCAATGCTAATTAATTGAGTTGATTATAATCTTGAGAATTAATGAATAGCCATTTTATGGAGGCTTCCATTTCAATAGTTATATGACAATCTAAGTAAGATTATGATGCATAAATTATGCTAAACTATTTCAAGTTTACCCCTCAAATTGATAAGTTGAATATAAACCATTTTCAGAAGAGCTTGCTTAAGTATAGAATTTACTTAGAGATGATAGACAACTAGCTAACCAATTATGATTGGTTAATGAATCTCTACGTTTTTGGCAAGATTAGCTTCCTACATCTTGACAACTAGGGTTGTCACCTTCTAAAGTAAAAAGATTTTTATAGAATCCCAAGAAGAGGATCTTAATTCCCTCCTAGTTTTTAACTATCTTTTCCTTAATCCATGCTTACATCAAAATTTTCCTTATTATATAGTTGTTTAAGAATCTAAAGGACTTTGATTCTTAATCACCATTTTTTAGCCAATTCATTTTCGCCTTTATTCTAAGACCTTGGGTTTCCCTGGCATGCATTATGTTCAAAGCATTTTTTGTCATTCATAGTTTCTCCTTTAAAATCAAATTAGTAGGGTTGTTTTGTAAGCTCAATTTAGCACCCAGTAGCTTCTCACTCATCTTCTACTCTTTTACTATTTATTGTTATTTTTCCTAGCTATTTGGTAGATCTTTTTTTACATGCTAACATGTTTTTATCTCTTGATGTTAGATTTATCTTTTTCATACATTTATTAATCCGCTTGAGCATAAAAATAACATTGTTGCAGTCTTCATCTTGTAGAAGATTAGTGGTTGAGCATGAAGTTGTTTTTCTACTATGATCATCATTCTCATTAACATTGTTCATGATAATGTTGCCTTGGATAGGATAATGATCCAAAGAGAGTGTAAGGGTATACCTTCACTTCTCAACCATCCTCAGATTTTTCAGATTGAAGTAATCCTTATTGCCATGGAATCTACCTAACCTGCAATAGATTACTTTATTCTCTTGTTGAAAATTGTACCATGTAAACCAATGACTTTGTGATCATCATTATGGTTTTCAGTCACACTGAATTTTCCACCTAGGATCCTAGAATGTCTTCAAGATTTTATAGCATTTTGAAATATTCATCTTATCCTTTTAATCATTTGGCGCATAATCTAAGCATAAATCTAGTCTCAAGTTGTCTTTGTCCAAGGTAAGCTATACTACATTGTTACAAGGAGATCAACTTTTTTCTTTAATGTGAATAGTCCACTTACTAGAGTTTAGGATAGCGGATCCACCCTTGTGTCTCTTATGATTAGTGGAGACAATGCATTTTTCAAATAATTCACAATTGAAAAAACATAACTAAAATTATTTGTTTTAAATTATTAAATATAAAATCAAAAAATATATATATTATTCCATTATTTTCTTATAAACTATTCTATTAATTTTTAAATAATGTAACTAAAACAATCTTTAGGCTTCACTCTATCATTACAAAAATAATTGTATCAAAGAGGACATTAAAAATGTCAAATAACATGAATCAAATCATGTTTAGGGAAGAGTTTCTTGGATCGTATAGAGAGTAACATGATATGATAAGAAATTAGAAAAAAAAAAATTTCATGTTAAAGAGTATAGTTTGCCAACATAATGAAAAATTATCTTTTTGTGAAGTAGCAAGCAGGCATGCAAAACGAATAGGTTGAGGATCTAATAATTGAGAACCCTAACAGTAAGATTCTAAAAATTCTAGGTAGAAATTTTTTACAGCAGCTTAATTAAAAAGTCCCCCACTTGTAACTAAGGTTTTAGGACCTTAGCATGCTTTTCAACGAGGTGTCCAAAAAGGTCCAAAAGAAAGTGAGACTAATACTGAGTCATGTTTTATCACTACACTAATGTTGCATCACATTACTTACAGTTCTTTTGATCTAAGGAATGCAATTCATTCAATGATGGTTAATCAACACCACTAGCAAACTTAAAGTCGCAAGTGCTCGTTAAATATTGCAAAAAATATTAGCCATTAAATCAGCAAGTGACATAAAAGCTATTAGAATGTGTTCTCAGATAGTGAGTTTTCACCCCAATATGATCATACTTTTAAAAAGTCCTAATGACAAAAACATGGGTGATATTAAAGCCAATAAATTCATTGCTATAAGACCAAAATATAATTAACCACAATTGCACATAAGCAATTTCTATAATTTATCCCAGTATTGACATGATATAATGGTTAAGTTATGGAGGTGGAGGTGTTCTTCCAATCAAGGTTCAAATCCCAACCCATAAACTAATATTTTATTAGAATTCTAAATTTATTTTATTAAATGTATTCAATTTCTCTTTATGGAGAAAAACACAATATTATTTTTAGGTATGTAGTGTTCTTTTGTTTTTCACATCTTTTTTCCTCTTGTTATGCAAATTACTTCTAATTATTTTATTTTGATTGTTTTTGGAGAAGTATCCAATCTTTTTATATGTTCTTGATTTATGTGTAGCATCCTTACATATGGGTCATGCTAAATTTCTTTATATCATTCTAATTTTTTCGGATGTCTCCCAAGAGACAATCTTTTTATATGTTATAATGGTACGAGTCACAAGATTTATACTTGTCTGTATCATAGACTTTAAAGTAATTCGACTTAATTCTTTTAAAATAATGTGATATTGGTCTTTCTCCACCCATAAAGGTTGTGTACCCACAAATTTAGAATGTGATAAGACAAGTACATAAAAGGTTTAGGGTTATAATATTGTAGTTAATTTAGTTCAAGTCATCAGGTTGCGAAATCATTTTCCTTTTTTTTTTTGAAGAAGAAGAATTGAACGTGGCATTATATAGGTACGTACAACACGACTTTTACCATTACACCAAATGTCTTTTGGCTGCAAAATTAAAATTGAAAAGAGCTGTAAATTGTGTGATATATATTTTCTAAAAGTGAATGCCCCCAGAACTCTTAAGAGAAATACATGAATATTTTTCTTGTACTCATATCTTGACATGCTATTAGCCATCCGTATCCAACGGAGTCACAATGGCAATAAGTTGTGTGATATATATTTTCTAAAAGTGAATGTGCCCAGAACTCTTAAGTGACTGTGTATCTTGCATGTGCTGATATTGACATGCTATTAGATATCCAATCACACCAGTAAATTGTGTAATAGATATTTACTACAATTGAATGTGCCCAGCACTCTTAAGAGAACTACATGAATATTTTGCATGTGCTGATATGTTAACATGCTATTCGACATCCCAATTCAACGAGTCCACAAAATCAAATATTTCTCATCTTATGCATGCATGTTTCAAAATTTGAAGCTTGAACAACTCTCTGATAAACCAAGTTGGATACATGGCATGATTGAATTTACTCCAAAATTAAAACCATGGTTATGAAGATGGGGCTAGAGTTATTGATTAGGGATTTCAGTCATTTAATTTACCTAACATAGATATATGACTATATACCCAAGATGTGATTTAAACCCTATTTGGGTGAAGAGCAACATGTATATTAAAACCTTAAAGTATTAACCATGTTATAACCAATTGATCATTCCAAGACATAACTTAAACCATAATTGGGTGAATGCAAATATATATATTGGAATCCATCATCATTTCATTATAATCAATTGATCATCATACATGACAAGTCTAGAACTGAAAAAACTTTGAACCTTAATTACATAAAAGAATGAGAATGTCAATAACATGATCATAATAAACCTGAAACTCTTATGCACTCTATGGATTATCGTGCTAAATATTTTAACTTGTGGTAAAGTTTTGTCAGGTGTAAACAACTGACTTTTTCCTTTTTACAAGGAGCTGAATGGACTTAGGATTTCTGCAAACCTTCTTGGCAATGGCAACAAAACATGAATTGGCCAGCTTTCTTAAGCATCCCCTGCAAACCTCCTTGACAATGATGGTAATACATGAATTGGAGAGTTTTCTTAAGCATCCTCTGTAAACCTTCTTGACAATGGTAATAATACATGAATTGGTGAGCTTTCTTAAGCATCACTGCAATGATATGCACGCACTTGATAGCTCTCAGCGAAATTTGACAGAAAGAAGCTTATTTGTACTCAATGCACAATTTGATACAGATGCAAATTTTAAGATGGAACGAGGCAAGACACATCAATTCTGGAAGCAAAAAGTTCCACTTCAATGCACCAACAAATGATGTCTCGCAAGTTCATTCACAAATCCCCCATTAATAACTACATAACCATCAAAGACAGTATACGTGAAAACAAGCACAGAAAATGCAAGTGTGCCAAAGAATAATAGTGTGAATCTGGTGAATTCCTGGCCAATGTAGCATAGAGTATCAAATTAATATTAAATCGCAGTCAAGCAAAAACATATATGGTACACACTACTTTCCACCATGGAGAATGATGTTATAGTTTGTACATGAATTAAAACACCAAAGATCATACAAGATCAGACATACAATTAAATATATTACAGATTCATTAATTTTAACAAAATTTGAATGTAAAATGCAACCCTTTCTATTATTTTCATAAGAAAATGGATTTGCCAATTGTCCATTAGATTCCCAAAAAATTAGAGAATTTCCCAAATTGGCAATAGCAAGACTAGAAATGTTCTTGCCCACTTTATGGTATTAAGCATCGACCTATCTTTCTCAGTGATATTATACAATCTCCCCTTCCTCTATCTCTCCTTCCTCAAGGTTGTCATCTCTTCTCTCTATCTCTCCTATAGAAACCTTCCCTTTAGCATCGACTTCATCTAAATCTGTATCAATAATATCATCTCCACTTTTCCCTATCTCACCCATGGGAACCTTCTCTTCAGCATCAACTTCATCTAAATCTGTATCAAAATCATCATCTCTGCTGCTTTCCATCTCACACATGGCAACCTCCTTTGTCATGGCATCTTCATTTAAATTTTCCTGCTCTTCGCTAATACTATAAGTTGATTTCAAATTTGACAAATATTGTCTTTCATCCTGCTGTTCTGGATTGGCATCTGGTGCTTCCCGAGTCCAGTGAAAGAATTTCAAGGGCTTATTTGACCATTCAGTGAAAAACTTGTTGTTAACCATAAACCTGAATACCTGCAGTAGGTGGCTCTTTTCCTTCTTAATTTCTCCACTAAGCAGTTTCTCAAGAAGTGTAGGTTTCCTTTTCGGAAGCTTTGAAGTTACAGTAGTTCTCGTTGAAGGCTCACAAGCCACAGTAGTTCCTTTACGAGTAGCATTTGATCCACGGACATGAAGGTATGTACAGCGTTTACCTTTCAAGCAACGTCCCCGTTGGAAGAATATACAGACTTTTTGGCCTTTCTCAGCCTTGAGAACCTCATCAACTAATATGTCCTCTGTTTTGATATTTAGCTGTGAAGCATTGTCTTTGGTCTTGCAATTCTCATCAGCTCTGGCTGGAATAAGAGACAAGGAATTATCTTCCGAGCACAAAACTTCAGGACTGTGATCATCTGTATTACCTCCTTCTTGAGTTTGGTCTGTCTTGAAGCTTCTTACATCATTTAGAACGGACCTTGGCGATGTCAAATCATTTATTCTGGGTATCTTCATGGATGAGTTTTCTGATCTGTTTGGCTTACCGAAATTGTTACGATTTACCCCTGTGCCACCTTTTTGCAGGGCATCTGAGAGATAATGAAATGGAACTTCAGCTACTGGAAAACCTAACTCTGCCTGTCTAGCAAGAATCTCCTTCATGCGCTGGAAATGTAACAATAAAGGCATGTCATAAACTATATCGATAAATTACATTCATGATATAAGCATTTGATGGCCATACTTCGTGCAAAAAGGAATAGTGTGTAAGCAATATAACAATTATTTTGTAGGTGCATGTAACAGGGATTCCTCAAATTTGAACCTCAATCGGAATAAGAGAAATAATATATTTTCAAATTGACAGCTAACAATACCCTCCCCATTTTTGTGCAGCACTTAAGAAGAAACCCAGATCTCTAAAAGAACAAGTATAAATGATGAATATATGTTGAGCAATAAAGAAGATCTACTAAAACTACTACAAGTTATGCAGCACGTTTCTTGACATAATGCATGATAAACATTTCTCATATAAAGAAATGAAGCCCATCCAGTAAGGACCTTAAATATTGAGGAGGAAATTAATGAAGCCCATCCATTTGCAACTGCAATGACACAATCAGGTATACATATCTATGTCATAATTAAAAGGACTCAACTCCTACAGTGAATGAACAACCTAACAAATAGAATGTTTGTCTGTAGCAAAAGACCCACACACTGTAATAAGGCAAAATATCACAATAACAACAAATCCACTTTATAAGAAATTTATTGCAATTTTAGAGTAAACCAATTCATGATTCACAGCAAAAGGGTAGCCAGACTTCTCATTTAAAATCTGAAAAGGATCATCATGCTGAAATAAGGTCTATTCTGAATCAGATTATATGTCTCTGATTTGGCAATTATCTGGTATTTCTTGGGAAAATAAGTTTTGTAGGAGCTCCAAAGTGCAAAAGGGAGGATCCATACAGCACACAATAAGTTGCCAGAGGCCACATACTAGAAAGATTTAAGGAAATCTCCACATATCATATACAGAGGAGCAAAACACAAACTTATTTGACAGTCACTAAACTTATTTGATTCTAGTTCCAAAATATTTCTGTTTATATATGTACAGAAACTGCATGGTAGAGCAGCTAGGTGAATAGGTAGGATAAGGCTAGTGGTTGATACATCTTAATGATTAGACTTCTACTGTTAATCTATATCTTTGCTTGTATAAATAGCCTATGTTTCAATAGTACAAGTATCTTTACTTAACAAACAATATATAAATAAATGACAATAAGAATGTAATTTATCAGTGTCTCAAATACATACATCACAGACCCTCTAAACATAACAAAACATGGAATCAAATGTTAAATGCCCATCTGTCTAAACTTTAATGCTTTCTTGCTTGCAAATTGAACAGCTTTTTATAGCATTATGAGCCAGAGGTAAATTTCTTCTACTTGCCTCACGACGTATCTTTGAATCATCATCTATAAGCTCACCCCTGGCCCTTCTTTCTTGCATCTCCTGAGCCTGAACCAAGGTAATTCATGCTAAACCTGTGATTTACATAAATACAGCATACCCTAAATTATAGGAAAATTAACTTATAGCCATACCTTGCGCTTTATATTTGCTTCTATTGGATAATTTCTTTTGCGCTCATCACGCCACTGCTGGATTTCAACAATAGACTCCTTGGACTTTGGCGGAGCAGCCCTATATAGCATACATCAATCAACAGAAGAGAAATTATAAGTTGGATAAAGTCATGACAGCACACTGAAACCTGATCGAGCAAAAGATGCTACCATCAAAAGAGTGAAGTGTCATGCATCAGATCAGAAAATGGTTCACCTTTTTGAACTCTCATTCCCATGATGAACCAACTTATGCTCCTTTACTATTTTCCCTACATGCAAGATAAATGAGACTATAGTTGAAAAGCTCAAGCTCAGCAAGCCTAAAAAATTTTGAAACTCAGGGAAAAACTCAACAAACACATGAGAAATTTATTGAACATTTAGAAATACATATTTCTAAAATATTCTCCAAAATTCCAAATGCTGCACATTTTTACTAGATAAAGAAATATATGACACCATGTGGACCACAAGCCTACTCTTTCTTGTCAAATCCAAATCCAACACTCAGCTTTCCATGGATGGTTCTTCCCAAGAATATTTCAATTCTCTAATTAGACAATTCATTTACTTTATAATTTATTTTAAAATGAATTTTAAATGGATGTAAAATATTGATAACATAGATATTGACAGCATTCTAATAGATTAATTACATATTCAAACAAACATATCAAAAGATATATCCAAATTATTAAAAAGACCGCAACATGAATTAACAAATTTTTGAGAAAATTCAAAAAACTAATAAATTACAAATATTGAAATCTTAATAATTTTATCAAACAGATTATAGGACGGTACCCATGAATCACAAGTCCTTTTCCTAAAGGGTCGACCAATCATATTCAATAATGTAATTTTAAAAAAAAGTTATTATCTGCACCAATTAATCTCCAAGCCTTCAGTGATTTAAATGTGTCAAACATTGCCGTGCCTTCTTTCAATAAGCTTGAGCAATTAGCACAATATAAAAAACATGCCCAATTTCAGTTTGTAATAGGCAACTCCATTTCCTGGTTTAATTTATTCATGCCAAGGACTAGGTCGTGTGTCACAGATATGCATCTTAAAATGCATCATAACTTTGAAAAATATATGTTTTGCTTATTGCACTTTTTATACTAATTTCAGCAAGTTCTCAGGCAATTTTTGGCAATTGTTTGACAAAAATTGCAGCAAGCTTTAAATGAAATGTGGGCCAAGGCATTTGGCAATTAACTTGCCACCATTAATGGCACATGAGTACTTGCACATCCAGCAAGTAGTCAGAGAGATTTTCTACTATAAATGAAATAAAACAATCCTTGCATCAAGCTCTATATATTTGCTCTTCAACATAACAACAATATTGTTCCAAAGTAAACAATGACAGTAACAGATATAAAATAACTAAATATCAGTAATTCATTGGCAGTAGAACTGTATCTGGGGTATCCAATATATACATCAGAGTTACATTAAAAAGTGAGGCATTTATAGCATTTGGAAGCACAGACTTATTTAAAACAATAAAATCAGAAAAATTATCTAATTTTTTAAACTACCTGATTCTCTTTGTTGATACCTAAAGTACATATCTTGTCACAATATAAAATCACACTTGAATATTGAGATACAAATACTGACCAGAGGCCTCAGATGAACAATTTTCCTCATCGCATTTGAGGTGACATTTAATATGTCCTTCCATATGATTTTTACTATCAACGGTACGATCAGAATTCTTGCAGACCAGTGCAGCTGCCTGCAACCTGCCATGAGAACAAGATCAGAAGAGCAGATATTATCTCTCAATCAAATGATATTGCCACTGACATTCAGTGTCCTCAAATTTTAAACTCAATATTTATCATTTGTAGTGTCAGTTCAGTATGAATGAGACCAATATAAACCAAAAACTCCAACGAGGCGTCTAACAAGATAACAAACTCGTCTGCTTATACAGTTCACCTGGAACAGGAAAATAGGAAATGCAAAAGCAATCAAGAGATCTGACAGCAGAAAAACAATATAATGAATGGTGATCTTATGTAGCACACACCTTGGACCTCCTCCAGCATCCTTCCGAAACCTGGAAGGCCCGTGGTTAAATATCCTATTTGGAGGAAAATGTGTCATGGGAGATCCAATTTTCAATCTTCCATCAGCTTGCTCTGGGTTAAGACAAGAGGATTCAGTTTTCCATTTTGGATAAGATTCTCCAGCTTCTGTCCATCTACCACAATGTGGGCTCACCCTGCTACCACCTATCCTAGAGGAGTTCCCTCTATCACACACCCCATTTTGGAACTGCTGAATATCATTTCTAGTACAGGAATTTCTCTTCATGCCACCATGCTCGCTGGAATTGCTCTGCAACATGATCAACATCCAAAATAAACCAAGGAAAATTTCAGCCCTTAAATTACTCTAACAAAAATAGACCCTCAATATAATAATATGATATTTATTGTATGAAACCTGAACATTCTACAGATGCACTAATGAAATCGATACATATGAGCTGCCAAAAACAACTTGCGACAGTTTTCCAGCATTTGTAATAACACTGAAACTTCAGGCTCACAATTTTGCACCTAGAAACAAATTCAACTAAAAATATTATGCAATATGCATCTTAAATCAATTCTAATTACAAATCAAATCACTTGACACACAGCATTACCAAATTACAAGTAATATGCACTTCAATTTATTAAAAAAACTCAATAAGCTCAAGCATCATTATCTTCCTGCTAAAATTTCTCTGAGTGACATTATTCATTATAGGAATTGGGTTATGGACATCAGCTCCGTTTCCCAATTTAGAGAAATAAAATGTGTACTTAAGAATAAAGCAGTTAAATTAGAGTAACTTGTTGTAGGAAGCAAGACTGCTATATCAGGTCAATGGTATGCAATGAGGATCAAAAAGAACAATACCAAATCTAGGCAAGCAATGAGGATCACAAGAGTTGGATCCTTATTCTTGAATATGAATTTGAATCCTTAATTTCCTTCTAATAGTATTGAAAATTTTATTCCTAAATTGCCTCTTCTTTCTGCTATCACTTAAAACAGCTACTTGTTCATTCAAAACTTCTGTGTGGTAACCCATCTTCCTACTGGTAACTTCCATCCTTCAATAACTTTGTTACCTACTTCTGTATACTTTTATTTAGTTTCATTGCTTCGATTTGCTCCAAAATTAAACATTGATGACACCCACTGTCATAGGCTATTGCAAGTCATTGCAGTTGGCTTCACCATCATATACTGGTGGTAGTCACCATAGACAATAAAGTAACATCCCATCATCAAAAATAACTATCATTAGTAGAATGGAAATTATATTACTTTATTAACTAAAACAAAAATTTCAGTTCTTTCCATCAATCTCCTAGTTTTAATTTCTTTTTCATCAGACTTTTTAGCACCATATGACCTCTACTCAGTACGATCACCAGTATCATCTACACTCAATTAATGGCTCACTAAAGTTGTCATTAAAGCTATTAGACACACTTTACACCCAATGGAATGGATTCTTTATGTTGAAGTGTAGCTTCAGTCGGAGTGAAGTACTCATTATATTGAGTATATGTATTCATGATTTTACATGAACATTTGTTTTATGTCTTATATTCTTGATAAGAATTTTATATATATATTTATTTATAAATGGCATTCTTTAACTAATCGGGCTCTTATCATAAGAAGAGACAAATTGAAAGTGTTTATTAATCCACTGAATGATTATTTGTTATGATCAAATCTTATGTCCATGTAGGGACATGACCCTACGTGGCCATTGGCCACGTAGAGTCATGTCTCTACGGGGACATAATACTTCACATATTTAATATGGAGACATCGGTGAAGTCTGATATCATTCACAAGGCATATTCAGTCTCAGCAATCACTCTCTTCAACAAACAAGGATATCGATCAAATCGTATTTGTTCATTCTCCATCACTGTCCAGTTACAAAGATCTGCACAGGAAGAACGGCACAGTACATACTATCAGATTGGTAAGTAATTCTGAGTCAATTCAATCTGTAATAACATTTCGGGTCTCCATCAGAGATCCTGATCTTTTACATGGTATCAGAGCCATCCTGATAGGGAATTCTATTCTTCAGAATTAAAATTAAAATCTCAGATTTATCAATATTTAGAATTTTATCCTCAAATTCAAAATGGTTAATCATGTAAGATTAGAGGATAGACTTGAGGGAGCATCAAATCTTTCATCATGGAAAATTTGAGTCATGATAGTACTAAGAGAAATGGAGTTAGAGGATTACATAGAATCAAACAAATCAACACCTGAAAATGATCCAGATAAAACAACATGGAAAAGGCACAACAACAAGGCCATTAAAATTATTGTAGACTCAGTAAAGGATCATATTCTTCTGTCTATATCCAGTCTTAAAACTGCCTTTGAGATGTTCTCTACTATCAAGAACACTTTTGAAATCAACAATACTAGTAGACTACTAACTTTAAAGCAAGATCTCCTATATATAAAAATGAACAATGGGGAGTCAATTATGTCCTATTTTCTAAGAATCTCTGAGTTAAAAGATCAACTTGCAACAATTGGAAGTCAAGTTGATGACAAAGAACTTAGCATCATAGCAATAAAGGACTTCCACTATCTCGGGAAACCTTTATTCGTAGTCTAAGCTCCCAATCTGACCTTCCTAAATTTGAATTACTCAAAAATGAATGCACTCAAGAAGAATTGAGATTAATTTCCAGAGGAATCAGCATAAATCAAGAGAGAGGTATTCAAGCTCTTCATGCTAATACAAACAATAAAGAAAAGAAAGGTAAATTCAAACGTAATAGGAAGGAATTCAACAAATCATATAAGAAACGAGATTGGTCAAAAGTACAATGTTTCAAATGTCACAAATTTGACCACACTCACAACTTCTGCCCTAAACGAAAGAAAATTCAAGCAGCCCTAGCAGAAATCAAAGAAGAGAAAGAGGAAAAAGAAGAAAACCTTGCATTTTATCTAGCTCTCTCAAGTGAATTAAACTCAAAAAAAACACCTGGATTATAGATAGTGGAGCATCACGTCATATACTCCTCTGAAGAAGTAACCATTGGAGACAATTCTACACATCTGGTTAAAGGTATTGGATCATGTTCAATTAAGCTAAATTCAGGGATTACTCTCCAACTTAAAAATGTTTTATATGTACCTGGTATAAAAAGAAATTTGGTCTCTATCTCTAATCTTGTTGATCAAGGATACAGAATCACTTTTCAAGAGGATAGAGTTCTATCTTGGCCAAAGAACTCCAACATCAAGAAAGCTATATCTATTGGATTTAGAGATGGAAGTTTATGTAAACTTTGTAACCAGCAAAATTTAGCCCTAAGTCATGAAACATCAAATTTGACCGAAATTTGGCATAGGAGACTAGGTCAACTTCATTTTTGTGCATTGTCATCAATAGAGAAAATTGTAAAAGGATTACCTAGTCTCAAAAATGATCACTTAGGCATCTGCAAAGGATGTGCCCTAGGCAAGAACACCAAGAAATCCTTTCCTAAGAGCATACACAAATCAAAATTTGTACTTGAAATTATTCACACTGACTTATGTGGTCCTATGACTATACCTTCCCTAAATGGGTGCCTCTATTATGTGATTTTTATTGATGACTATTCTAGAAGAACTTGGATCTACTTCCTCAAACAAAAGGAATCAACTGAAGTATTATCTAAATTCAAAGAATTCAAAGCACTAGTTGAAAACCAGTCTGGACAAAAAATGAAACACTAAGATCAGACAATGGAGCTGAATACATCTCTGAAATGTTCAAAGATTTTTGCATTACTGTTGGGATTAAGAGGGAGTTTTTTGTACCATATAATCCTCAACAAAATGGAGTTGCAAAATGTAAAAATGGATCAATTATTGAATCAGCCAAAGCAATGATGCATGACCAAAATCTTCATACTTCCTTTTGGGTTGAAGCTTCTACTACTACGGTTTATATTCAAAATAGATGTCCTCACTCAATATTAGAAAACACCACTCCTGAAGAAGTATTTTCGGGTATCAAACCAAATCTAAGTTACCTAATAATATTTGGGTGTCCTGTTTATATTCATATTCCTAAAGAGAAAAGAACAAAATTAGAACCCTCTAGAAAGAAGGGAATACTCATTGGATACAGTGATGTCTTGTTTTGTTTCATCTTAGTCACTGTTTGGTGCTCCTGCTTTTGCTGGCTCTTTTGTCTGTATGCTCAATCCCATAAACCCTTTGTGGTTTTTTTTGTTGATGTTAATATTATTATCTTATCTTATCAAACAAACCTTGGAAAGAAGCAATGATTGAAGAATATCAATAAATACTAAAAAAAGATATGTGGGATGTTGTACCCAGACCTCAGAACAAATCAGTTGTCTCTTCTAAGTGGCTATACAAAATCAAGCATGCACCTGACAGCAGCATTAAAAAATACAAAGCCAGATTTGTGGCGCACGGGTTATCACAAAAAGAAGGAATCAATTATGAAAAAACTTTTGCTCCAGTTGAGAGGTACACATTTGTTAGGACTATCTTAGCAATTGTAGCATCCAAAGGATGGAAAATTCATCAAATGGATGTTAAACAAGCATTTTTAAATGGTGAAATTGAAGAAGTTTATATTGAGCAACCAGAAGGGTTCATCACTCATGACAAAAATTCCCACGATGGCCTTAAACATGCACCCAAGGCATGGTATGAAAGAATACACAACTACCTAACAAAGTTAGGATATTCTAAGAAACAAAGTTAGGATATTCTAGGAACAAAGCTGATCCAAACATATACTTCAAAATAAATGGTGATGACATGATTAGTCTTGTGTTATATGTTGATGATTTGTTAATAACAGCTGAAGAACATCTTATAAACAAGTGCAAACAAGAACTAACGGCAAAGTTTGATATGAAAGATCTAGCTAGGTTTTCTTCACTACTTCCTAGGACTAGAAGTTTGGCAAAAGGGGAACTACATTTCCCTAAATCAAGGAAAATACACTATTGATATCTTAATGAAATTTGGAATGATGTATCATAAACCAGGTACTACTCCTATGGAAGTCAACTTACATAAGCTGAAGGGTGATATGATCAAATCTGAATCTACCGATCCTACTTACTATAGGCAAATCATTGGATCATTAATGTATTTGGTGAACACTTGTCCTGATATATGTTATGCTACTAATACCTTAAGTCAATTAATATGTGAACCAAAGAGGATACATCTAATGGCAGCCAAATATATCTTAAGATATCTAAGAGGTACAATTGATATGGGACTCAAATATGATCAAGTCGAAATCAATCTTCATGGATATTCAAATTCTGATTGAGCAAGCAGCTCTACTAAACATAAAAGTACTATAGGATGTTGCTTCAGTCTCAGATCTGGGATGATTTCTTGGTTCAACAGAAAACAATCCTCAGTTGCATTAAGCTCCACTGAAGCAGACTATATAGCATCCTCCATGGGAGCCAGAGAAGTTGTATGGTTACGAAAATTGCTATTTGGATTTTAAGAAGCCCTTGAAGCCAACAATCATTCACTGCAATAATCAGAATTGTATCAAGCTTTCAGCTAATCCAGTTTTTCACAATTGATCTAAGCATATTGAAATACCTTATCATTACATTAGGGATAGGATATGGTAGATCGAGGTGTTATCAAACTGGATTACATAAGTATAAATGAACAAACTGCGGATGTCTTTACCAAACCTCTTGCCAAAGTAAAATTGGAATACTTCAAAGAAAAACTTGGTTTGATTAAATTGTAATGTTAAATATTGAATTTAAGTTCCAATTTTATATTTGTTTATGCTTCTAAAGTTGTCTAGTTGCATCAAATATGTAATGAAAGGTGACAATCTTTCATGGACATATATATTCAGAAGGTAATCTTTGTAAGGTGACGATCTTACAAATGATAGGCCTATTATTATGACAGTTTTGTTTCGGATACGCCAGAAGCCATTGATAGCAAAAGTATTATGATTACTCTAGATATTGTTTTGGACAATTAGAGATCATAATACATGTTATGATAGTGTTCGTAACATTGTAATTATAATTATTTGACAAGTCACTATTTCAGAGTGTTAAAGTCAGATAAAGTGTTGTGTATAGATATCTTTGATACTGATATCATGTATGATTTTTATCACTTCTCCCTTGCTAAGAGGGAGTGTTGAAGTGTAGCTTTAGTCAAAGTAAAGTACTCAGTATATTGAGTACATGTATTCATGATTTAACATGAACATTTGTTTTGTCTTATATTCTTGATAAGAATTATATATATACACATGTTTATTTATATATATATATATATATATGACATTCCTTAACTGATTGGACTCTTAGCATAAGAAGAGACAAACTGAATGTGTTTATTAATCCATCGAATGATTATCGATTATGTTATGATCAAATGTTATGTCCACATAGGGACATGACCCTACGTGGCCATTGGCCACGTAGAGTCACGTCTCTACGGGGACATAATACTTTACATATTCAATATGGAGACATCGGCGTAGTCTGATATCATTCACAAGGCATATTCAGTCTCAGCAATCACTCTCTTCAACAAACAAGGATATCGATAAAATCATATTTGTTCATTCTCCATTACTGTCCAATTACAAAGATCTGCATAGGAAGAACAACACAGTACATACTATCAGATTGGTAAGTAATTCTGAGTCAATTCAATCTATAATAACATTTCGTGTCTCTATCAGAGATCCGGATCTTTTACACCTTAGAATGAAGTCTTAGCAGTGCTTTTTAATATTTGTTGCCTCTTTACCACATCTACATGACAACAACACAAAATTGTAGTAAGATAAGGAGGCAGAAGGATAAGAGACCAAAAGAATAACTAGATAGTCCTAAAATTAATGAACACGGATAAATATTAAAAACACATTTAAACTAAGGAACAGATAAGATCTGAACTATCTGTGACAAATTATAGAATGAAAAATTACTTGATCATAGATGATCATAGATCTTCCCCAGAGTCAAAATGCTTGGCCATAAAAACTTCTTGATTACAACAAAGGCATGATTGATATTATAAATTCACTATTTCAACAGAAAGTCCATAGAAAATCACTCTGTCCCATACCTCTCTAACTGGAAACACAAAAATCTTGTTTGCTCATCCTCCTCCCTCACCCTTCTATTAGAATATATAGTCCACCAATATAACTGAAGGTGGGGGTGAATCAATTATCAAATTAATATCACTATTATCAACCTTATTAACCATATGAGCAATACAATCAAAAACCATAACAAGATACTCCTGCACAATAACAACAGATATGTTAACTAGGGAAACCCTTGATCAAAGGGAAAACCCCAGTGGAGATGGTACCCACAAGATGGTGTACTAATATAAATATTCCTTGTTAGAGGATGGACCATGTTAGGAGTCAATAACAACATTTAGTACATATCAGTCCCTGTTAGGAGACTTTGAATCCCTATTAGGAGATTCCAACCCTGTTAGGAGTTGTGGAAGACAGTTGGACTCACTGCCCAAACAACTTCAAGGGCAAGATCAATGAAGCCAATGTCCAAATGATCTTTGTATTATTCCTTGCAGAATAATAGAAATGAATAGTATAGCTCCTTCCCCTTTCTGTCCTATCAACCGGACTTTTGCTCCTTCAAATCTTGTAATCAAATCGATCTCTGTATTATTCCTTGCAGAATAATAGAAATGAATAGTATTGCTCTTTCCCCTTTCTGTCCTATCAACTGGACTTTTGCTCCTTCAGATCTTGTAATCAAATCACAAATCTCACATCCAATAATCTCTTGGATCGCTTACTCGCATTCAGTAAACACTCTACTCCTTTTCGCACCTCACATACACTTCAATCTTACAATCATGTTATAAACAAGGAAAACATCTTTCCTTTATACCATATCTTCAAAATAATTCATCCATATTGCCTGCCCAATCTGCATGAGTATATGCACATAGAGTGCAATCACTCAATCTATCATACCAAATTCCATAGTCAAATCTTCCTTTCAAATATCTAAATATCCTCTTTACTACTGCATAATGATACTCTTTAGGATCAGCTTGAAATCCAGCTACGATCCCAACTACATTTGCTATATCTAGTCTGGTGTGAATCAGATATTGCAAACCCCCAATCATGGATCTGTATTTCTTCTACTCAACTCTAGGTGTCTCATCCTTGCTAGATAACTTGTGACCAATTATCATAGGTGTACCAACAGGTTTATAACTTTCCAATCCAAATCTCTTCAACAAATTTTTCCAGTACTTAGCTTGTAAAATGAAAATACCATCATTGTTTTGCACAATCTACAATTCTAGGAAAAACTTCATTTCTCCTATCATACTCATTTCAAACTCATTCTTCATCTCTTCAACAAATTTATCACTTGCTTCATCATTACCTCCAAATATTATGTCATCAACAAATATTACTATTATCAACAAACCATTTTCAATTTCTCTCAAATACAAGTTACTCTCTATCGTACCTTTAACAAATCCAAGCTTTGTCAAATACTTGCCCAACCTTGCACACCAGGTTCTAGGTGCTTGCTTCAGACCATATAGAGCTTTCTTCAGTCTACATACCATCTCTTTATCTTCTATCAGAGGAAAACCTTCAGGCTGCTCAATGTATACCTCTTCTTCAAGTTCTCCATTCAGGAAAGCTGATTTAACATCCATCTGATATACTTTGAACTTCTTATTTACTGCATAAGCCAAGAACATTCTTACTGCTTCCATCCTAGCTACAGGGGTATATGTCTCCTCATAGTCTATGCCCTCTTGCTGTGAGTAATCTTTGCATACAAGTCTGGCCTTGTTTCTCACAACTTCATGTTGTTCATTCATCTTATTTTTTAATACCCATTTGGTTTCTATCACATTCTTGTCTTTAGGTCTAGAAACTAACTCCCATGTTTCATTCTTCACAATCTGATCCAGTTCTTCTTTCATTACTTGAATCCAATGACCATCTTTACATGCTTCATCTGCACTTTTAGGTTCAACTTGAGAACTCAAACGTAATTCCTCATTACCTCTGTTTCTTGTCATCACACCTTTGTCTTTACTTTCAATTATCTACTCTGGAGGGTAATTCTTTGTCATGTTTCTGTTAGAGGTAGGAGTTGACATCTCTAACTATTATCTCATCTCTAGGTTCAGTCCTCTATTCTCCTCTTTGCTCAACAGTTTGTACATCATTTTGCAAATCATTGTTAGTCTCAAAGAAAACTTCAATATTCTTTCTAACAATTCCAGAATTATCTTCTTCATCAAAATTGTAATCTAACATCCTTTCCTTAGTTCCAAACTTTTCATCAATCTTTACATTTGTGCACTCAACTATTGTCTTGGTTCTGAGATTAAAAAATCTCTCTGTCTTACTTTTCAATGAATAGCCAAGAAACATACCTTCATCGCTTCTTGGATCAAACTTACCAATATCATCATCTCTCTTAATATAACACTTGCTTCCAAATATTCTGAAATACTTAATTGATGGTGAATGACCAAACCATAATTCATAAGGGGTCTTGCTCATACCTTTTCTAATCTGTGTACACTGTTGTATTGATTGCTTCTCTCAAAATGTCTTGGATACATCGTTCTCAAACAACATCGTTCTTGCTGCCTCTAAAACTGATTTGTTCATTCTTTCTGCAATCCCATTTTGCTCAAGAGTCTTGGGTGAAGATAACTGTCTTTTTATTCCATTCTCTTTGCAAAACATGTTAAACTCTCTAGAGGTAAATTCTCCTCCTCTATCAGATCTCAAACACTTTATCTTAACACCAAATTCATTCTCAACTCTATTCTTAAATATCTTAAACTTCTCAAAAGCTTCAGATTTTTCTATAAGAAATGCTACCCACATCATTCTAGTGAAATCATCAACAAAAATCATGAAATACCTTTCACCATAGAATCCTCTTGTTCTATTAAGACCACTCAAATCTGTATGAACAATTTCCAGCTTCTCTATCGTAGTGAACTTCTTGCTGGGAAAAGATACTTTCTTTTGTTTAGCCAAAATACAGTCTTTACAAATAACATTAGTAGGCTTTATTATCTTAGGCAAGTCTCTAACTACAAACGTGCTACTAACTTTCACAATATTATCAAAGTTTATATAACAAAATCTCCTATTCCATAACCAACTATTTATCCACTTTAGCAACCAAACATGTCATTTCAGTGGGATTCAACTGAAATACATTACCTTTGGACCTAGTTCCAGGTCCAATCATCTTACCATCTTTATCCTTGATAGTGCAAGACTTTTCTATGAATTGCAATTGATATCCTTTGTCCACCAACTGTCCAACACTAAAAACAAATTATGCTTTAATCCATCAACAAAATAAGCATCCTCAGTGTTAGTTCTTCCATCTAAAGTGATAGATCCAATCCCTGTAATATGACAAGCTGCATTGTTACCAACTCTAACAATACCTCCATCATAGTTCCTGACTTTAACAAACTTATTCATATCACCAGTCATGTGATGTGAACCACTGTCTATTATACAATCACATTTCTTTTCAACTTAGGAAACTAGAGCCTTTTCTTCTCTAGTTTCTCTATCAGGATCATCTTCATTAATAGCTACAAATCCTAGCTCATCATCACTTTCACTCTGAACTTTTTCATCCGATTCTTCTTCTTCTTCATTAGCATACAAGTAATTCCTAGGTCTCCTAGGATCGAACTTTCCTTTATATTTTTTCTCTTTTAGGACATTTAGATGCATAATGACCAAACTCATTACATGTCCAACATTTAAAGATATTCTAACCATCTTTTTCTCTTCTCACAAGAAGTGCTATACCTTGTTCAATCTTCTTGTCTTCATTAGATTTGATTCTGCTGCTACTAGCAAAATCTCCATGTGTACTTGTGCTTCTAGGTAGGCTTGGCCGAACATTTAGGGCACTGAAGGTTGTCTCAACTCTAGTCAAATCTCCAGATTATCTCAGTCCTACTTCTATTGCTTCCAATCTTCCAAGCAATGTCTCCCTGGGAAACTCCTTAGTACAAGGGATTAGTAGTTCAATCATCTAAGCTACTTGCTTGAATGGTGATGTTAAAGTTTTTAAAATCTTCCACACCACTTCATCTTCTTCCTTGGTTCCACCATATGACTTGATTCTTCAACAATTTCAAATATCCTACCAATATAGCTTCTTGCAAATTCATCTTCCAACATTTTAGCATCTTGAAATGCACATATCCAATTCTGCAATCTTACTCTTTTTGTATGTGTATCACCTTCAAAAATAGATTCTAAAGTTATCCAAAACTTATGAGATGTTTGAAATGACTTTACTTGACTGTATTCATTCTCTGGAACAGCTAATAGTAAAGCTTCTCTAACTCTCATGTTGCACATGAATAGATCTCTCTCTGCTTCACTGCATTCTTCAAGTTTCCCTTCTACAATTTCCTTTTCACTCTTTGTCAAGAGCCAATAACTTGGACCCATGCATAACAGATGAGTCTTCATCTTCTCCTTCCAACTATCATAGTTGGCCCCATCAAATCTAGGACTATCCTTTCTAAAAAGATTTGTCATCGATCTCTCAAAGATGTTAAGCTTATCCTTCAAGGACCTAATGCTCTGATACTAATTGTTAGAATATATAGTCTGCTAATATAACTAGGGGAGGTGAATCAGTTATCCAGTTAATATCACAATTATCAACCTTATTAAACTTCAACCATATGAGCAATATAATCAAAAACCACAACAAGATACTCATGCACAATAACACCAACTATGTTAACTAGGGAAACCCTTGATCAAAAGGAAAACCCCGATGGGGAGAGTACCCGTAAGATGATGTACTAATATAAATATTTCTTGTTAGAGGATGGACCCTGTTAGGAGTCAATAACAACATTCAGTACATATCAATCCCTGTTAGGAGATTCCAACCCTATTAGGAGTTGTGGAAGACAGTTGGATCCACTGCCCAAACAGCTTCAAGGGCAAGATCAATAAACCCATTGTCCAAATGATCTTTGTATTATTCCTTGCAGAATAATAGAAATGAATAGTACTACTCCTTCCTCTTTCTGTCATGTCAATCGGACTTCTACTCCTTCTGATATTGTAATCATATCACAAATCTCGCATCCAATAATCCCTTGAATCGCTTACTCGCATTTAGTAAGCACTCTACTCCTTTTCACACTTTACATACACTTCAATCTTACAATCATGTTATAAACAAGGAAAACATCTTTCCTTTATACCGTATCTTCAAAATTATTCCTTGAGTCGACCTTGAGGCTTGATAATTAATTAATTTACAATTACAATAGCATTGTCGGCTCACAGTCTACACAACTTCTCACACGTGCGACACTAGGGCTTGCGCATCTACTGACATCATCATCAGACTATCATAAGTCACTGGCTGACCGCACATCAATAGATTATCATTGCCAAAGGATATAATGCAAACATCAAAAACCGCTTCTCAGGTACTATGACTTTGTACTGCTCTCTATAAATCAAGTACAACTTTCGTACATCTTTTACTTACGTGCTGCGCATTGAACCATGTCATCAGGACATAGTGAAGAACATGTCCATGAATGCACATCACCAAACAATCAAGACATTGCCCATACAATTAAGATCTTTATCTGCTACTCTGTCAATCTTCACAGACTTACTGCTATGTTGACATCAATGACAAACACAGTCATGAATGCAACATGTCAATACTCTCCAATGCTTAGGATACTCCCCCAAAGGAATATCATCAGCATTCATGCTAAAACCTTCTCCAAGACTCATTTGGGAATAATTACTGTAAAGAATGGTTATCCAATTCAATGAAGGAAAATCCCACAATCCGCTTGAGTTCCAAGTGCTTCCTGAGAATTACATTTCCAGGATGTTTCACAAAGGGGCCTAGTAGCAAGCCTAAGCAGACTCATGCCTAACCCTCTTTCTCATATCCTCCCAGGAATACCCAAACCCTTCTACATCTGGAACCAACAGACAAAACAAAAAGAGTAAACTAATACTCAGATCTCATTTTGTTCACCCTTCAAATTGGTTTGCACTAAAGCTAATTGCAAGTATTTCAAGGGAGCCCTTCATACACAATTCCTAGGCCATTTCTATGTCATTAAATTTATCTTTTCCTGAAAAGGAGATTTTGTTTACTTCTTTATCTAATAAAACTAGTGCTTAAATAAAAGAATATAAATAACAGTGCATAGTAAATAGAGTAATAGAAGTATCTTTATTCATGTGAAGTTTTTACACATAAGTAGACCAAGGATAATCAGCCAAAGAACAAACAACCTTCTTTGACAATGAGAAGCCTAATTTAAGAATGTGACATCACCAAGCAAAAGACAACTGTCAATAGCTACTAAAATTAACTCCTAAGAACTACCCACAAGTTGTCAAGTAAATAATACGTGGTTAAGTACACTATACAAATTAACAAAACACTGCAAAGTTTTTCTACACTAACTACATCATCCCAAAAAAGAAAATCCAAACCAATGAATAGGGAACAAGAGATTGAGTACTATCTGATAAGATTTTCCAAACTCATGATGGCACTTGATAGGTAGAACCAAGAATTGATGATTCCCTCATACAGCTAGAATGACCCAATCAAAACCTAAGCTTTCCATGAGTGAACATACCATAACGAAGAAGGGACAAAGGTCCTAGAAATGTTATGCTTCTAGCACCACTAATTATAAATCAACAATGGCAAGAGAGGAAAACTTAAGCATACATATCTAAATGCAAAGCATGGTATGGATAATGTAGTTAACTACCATATTATTCAATGAACTATTTCAGAGGACCAAACAAACAAGAAGTGGTCAAATCTCAATATGCATTGGACACTTGAAATGTTGCATCATGTTCATCAGTAAACCCAAACAATACTTCAGGCACTATAAAAATAATCCCATCAAGAAAACAATAAATCTTCTTTAGTCGTCCCAAAGACAAGGCAAAGGCCTTCTCCCGACTTGCCAACATGTTGAAATAACTCCCTATTGTTATCAAGTCCAGAGTCTAAGGAAGAGCCAAGGGCAAAAGGCTACAAGAATGCCACAAAAGATGCAATGAGTGTTTTAGCAACAGAATGGAAGGAACCAGAGTAGACAAGAGAAACTAGAGATTGGTCAGGGTAAACCTAAGTCATAGGGTTAGCCAAATTTTCAGCTCCAGGTTTGAAATTTGGTGAAACCATAAAAAATGCAAAAAATTCACTCAAATTCGTCCTAAATTCGTACGGAAATAATTTTTCCAGTTTTCTGGGGAAAAAACTTGTAAAATCATGCCCTTTGTCTACTAAAACTCAACCCACTAAAGCTCACTAGGGCAAAACGATTGTGCTCCATTTCTTGGTGTTTGCTGCTTGAATTTTGTCAGCTGAAGGTCGCACCTCCATGCTCCATTTTCGACTATCTCCATGCTCACATGTCTCCATCTTGCTGCAGCAATGACCAACGATTGCTCCAGCATGGTCAACGATCGATGACATACAAAACGTAGATGGCCTTGTAATCTTTATTGTTTGGACTTTAATACTTACGGTTTGCACATGGATTTGGTTTGAATATTTTACTATAAATACAAGTCCAAGACCAATTACGGTATACGGTTTGAAGTTTTTGACAACATTATTATAATAATAAAATATGACTTCTTTTATTAGATTTTAATATTTGATAAAATTATAGTAATACATATTAAATGTTATTTTTATTCTTTTTAATCAAAGAAAACATTAATAATAAATAGTATAATAATAATAAAATTATAAATATGCGCATATACATGATAATAATAAATAGACTCATAAACATATAATAATAATAGATAAACTTATAAACATATAATAATAAATAGTATGTATTTAAATATTTTTTGAAATTAAATTTGTGAATTTAATGTCAATTTTTTTTTGAATTTTTTGACTTGTCGAATTTCATTCTAACTTCATAGTTGTCAAACTTGAACCCAAACCTT
This sequence comes from Cupressus sempervirens, assembly GCA_028749045.1. Lineage (NCBI taxonomy): Eukaryota > Viridiplantae > Streptophyta > Pinopsida > Cupressales > Cupressaceae > Cupressus > Cupressus sempervirens. The sequence goes on from CM053792.1 coordinate 638,036,394, forward strand.
GTGACTTAGGGGTAAATAATGGTAGACCAAAGGATAGATGACCATATATTAGTAACAAAAGAGCAGAAATGACTAGATCATACAGAGGCCACAAATTGAACAATTGGCTAACAGTTAGAAGGTCATAGAATAGAGTAAGGGAAGACTGTGAGGTAAAGAAGTTTCTGAAGAAATTGTATGGTTTTGTAACTTGCAAGCATCGTATGGTCCGAGATGGAATTGTCTATAGCTGTCATATGATGACGAGTATTTCATGCATGTCAACATATGATTATCATACATTCGAATCCATCTTTTCTTTGAGTGTTGTAAATCAACATACAAGGATTCGGCTGGGTGGTTGAGTAAAGAGATTTATCATCATGAAGATTTAATATGACTACCCCTCAAATGTCATATGGTGGGGTCTTTTTCAACCATTTTACAATGAAAAAAATGAGAACTCAATCAAGTTTATTTTGGTTTTCTTTTCTTACCCATTTTTAAATCGCTTTTACCTTCAACAATTTGTTATGAATCAATGGGCCCTTGGTTTGCTGGTGAAGTTGAATGGTCCACAGAGTAGCCCACTAAAGATCAAGTCTTGTTGAGTGCAAAGCCCTAAAACTATAAGGGATGAAGCTGGAATTGCGCACCACACCAGGCAGATTTTGTAGAATGGATTCCTCTCAATCATTGGCTCTTAGCTGAAGAGGTTTCAACCTAAGACTTGTGCTCCCATATCGACGAGCAAAAACGTGTTGTGGATAATACAAAAGCTTCCATCACCTTATTTTCCTCTGAATTTATTATTTTCTCTTTGACCCACTCTAAGGTACTTTTCCTATTTTTGTCGTCTTCTTGTGAAGTCCACTCCAATTTAACTTCAATGTCATTTCAAAAGTATACAACACAAATATGGTCCTCCTTACCATTCATTAGAACCAATGTTGCCTGGGGACACTTCCCCGCCTACATAAACATCATCCTAGTAACAAAAATGGTGCAAGGACTCAAGGACAGCCAAGGGGTGTCCCCCTCGGGCCCTCCCTCTCCTCCTCCCTATTTTCTGCAAAACTATGGGAAACATTTCCAAAAATTTGGGTACCCACCTCCCCCTGCCTGGGACATTTGAGACATTACTCGACCATCCAGGGGACGGTTGGGTGCCACTTAAAAACACAAAAAAATACTCTTTTTTTGCTGCATTGTATGGCTCTGAGTTTAGTTTTTGAAAAGCATACAAGGCAGTAAAAACAGAGCCCAAGTAATAATATTATGGCTTTGTGTTTTAGTTTTGAGTTTTGTGATCTTTGGAGGTATTGTAGTGCAGTTAGCATGGATCGCCTATCACCCCCACAAGCCAATATACAGTGTAGATTAGGCCTCTCTTTCCAACCTCAGCATTTCATGTATTACTGAATATAAGGATGAGTTTCAACATCACAGCCCACAACACAAATGACTGCAATGGGATATATTATGCTAAGAGTACCAAAGGATCACAAGGGCTTATGTTGCTCCATTTTATCAGGGGCTCAAGAATATATTCCAAGGCCTATTTTGACTGGGCATTATGTTTCTTGGAGGAGGAAGATTGGAGAGATTTGATACAAGAGAGTTTCTTTAGAGTTGGGGAATCGGGGCTAAAATTATTTGCTAGAACTAGGCACACAATTAGCAGTCTGCTCCTTATAATATGATAATCAGCTGTCATTGTAAGGTTCAGATGAATGGTGGATCTGGTTCCTTCTTAAAGATGCAGTGTATACTTCTGACGTAGTGAGTTTTTATGTAAAAAACAAGCCATATGTTTGGTTACATATTGATATTGTTAAAACGACAGAATAGAAAAAAGAGTTTTGCAGCCATAATTTTAATGTAATGATAGGATGCTATTTGAATCAATAAACTTATTTTTTTTAATTTATAGTAATAATTCTTACAAACTTCAATCAATATTGATAAGAAAATGTTAAAGTTCTATAATGTATATCCATGTTTTCATATGAATATAATGTATATGTGCATGCTCTATCCATGTTTTATATGAACATTCAAAATTTCCCTAAATATTTAAAATTTTCCCTATATTTAAATTTGTTAGAACCGTAAATTAAAATCTCTCCGAGAAGTGGCAGATATCTCTACTTCTCACAAGAACTTTTCCAAAATGAGAAAACTTAAAGTTTTGTAGCGACAAATTCAAGCCGAGAAGACCTTAAATTCTCACTGAAAAGTTGGCCACTTCTCTGTGATAAATTGCAAACTTCTCACGATAACTTGACCACTTCTCTTGGGTGGCACCAGTAAAACTGCGAAACCCAGCGACTTGCCCATTCATTGGTTGTTTTGCAATCTTGAGTGTTTTGACAAGAGGAGGGTGGTTTCGGCAGAGAAATATAGTTTTTGGCAGCCTTGTAGATAGATCACAAGTTGATTCGAAGCAGATTCCGGATTCCCAAGTAAGTTTTCTAAAAAAAAATCTTTTAGTGGGTAGGGGAAGAGGAAGATGTAGATTAGTGTATATTTTACTTAACATTTGTATTTGCTTACCTTTTTACAAAGACAATTTTCCATTTCTAGTTTGCTTTAGAGTTCAAAGTCTCTGAATATAGCCGCCAGCCATTGACATTCCACATTAGGATGCAACTTTGTTACATATTGCATTTATATATATCTAGATCAGTTTGTTTGATTTGTTTACTCATTTACTGACAATTATATGCATATCCTTATTGTAAATTGCAAAAAAATGCATTTCTAATTAAATTTACGTCATTTTTAAATTCCCAATATTTCCCTGAGAAGTTGTCAATTTATCTCTGATATTTGCCAAGAACTTTAACTTTTGCCTCGCAAATAAATGGCAGAGAACAAGATTTTGAACTATGGTTAGAACAATGGTGGATAGAGGACAGTTTGGAGGGTTCCAAGATGTTCTCCTTTGTTTAATTCTGAAATGGAATAAAGAACACTTCAAAAATATTTTTGAGGAAAAACTTAAAGTGGAAATGATAATCCAGAACCTAAATTATGGAGTTATAAGATCGGGAGAATGGATAGTGAAATCTATCACAAGGAAAACATTTGTTATTTAAATATGAAAGTTTATTAGCTAAAGAAGAAACATTCAGGAGGCAAATATCAAGATAATCTTGGCTATCAGATAGCGAAAAAAAAAAACCAAATTCTTTCATAACAGTACTAAGAACAGAAGAAACGTAAACAGAATTCTGAAAATTATAAATACATGAGGTGAGATCATAGATGAACCTCAAAACTTAACCAAGGAATTTGTTGATTTCTATGCAAAGCAAACACTCTCAATAACTGGGAGGGTTCTAATATCCAGCCCCAACAACTACTCAATGCTATCCCTAAACTTATAACTGATAAAAACAACTGGCTCCTCAATACTAAGCTCGCCTTTAAAGAAATCAAAACTGTTATATTCTAACTCCACCCTGACAAAGCATCTAGCCCAGATGGCTTTCAGGAAGCCTTTTCCAGAAACGTTGGGTCTTTCTAGGATAGGAACTTTGGGAAGCCATTGAAGCCACGAAAAATTCAGATTGGTTGCTCAAAAATTCAGATTGGTTGCTCAAAGGGATTAATAATACCTTCTTGACACTTATTCCCAAGAAAGCTAACTATGAGGAATTGGGAGACTTTATAGCCACATCCTTGTGTAATACAATCTATAAGATCCTTAGTTTTGCCCAAAATTATCTCTAAGGAACAAGTTGGCTTTGTTCTAGGGAGATCAATCTTTGATGGTATCATTATAGTTCAAACAATCTTTGATGGTATCATTATAGTTCAAGAAATCATCCACTCTGCCCAACACAACAAGGAGCCATATGTGCTTATCAAGTTAGACATGCAGAAGGCTTATGAAAAAGTTGACTGGAGGTTTTGATGTGAATGTCTTAAAGCCTTTGGCTTCGCCAAACAATGGATTAGTCTCATTTTTAGTAGCATATCTAAACCGAAAATCTCCCTTCTTTTCAATGGGACCCCTGAAGGTTTTTCCCCCTTTTTAGTCATCATCATGGTTGAAGCCTTCTCTAGAGTTGTTGAACAGGCTCATCAAGAAGGCCTTATCTCAGGAACAACAATCATAGCAGAGGTTCCAAATGCTACTCATCAGCAATTTAAGACACTATTCTCCCAGGAAAAAGCACAAATGAATCCAGAAATTACAAATATATTTTAACTTCATATATGTAGGCTTCAAGACAAAAAGTTAATGCTTATAAATTGGAAATCTTCTTTTCTAAACACAAAGGCACACTTAGAAAATGAAATCTGCAGAATCCTGGGTTTGAGGAAAGGTGTGTTCCCTTGCAAGTATTTAGGTATTCCCATAGAAGAAGGCACTCGAGTCAACAAATTATGAGAACCTATTTCCTGAAAAATGAATCAAAAAATGGATGATCAAATCAGTCCTATCATCCATCCCCACCTATCAAATGTACTGCTTACATCTTTCCCAAGGGGCTAATAAAAGGCTTGAGAGTAAATTAAGAACTTCCTTTTGGCAAGTTGTCTCAGAAAATAATAAAATGGCCTTGATTAAATGGGAAAATATTTGTAAACCAATTTCAGTCAGTGATCTTGGCATCAAAAACCTTAAATGGCAAAACAAGGCTTTAGGGGCAAAGCTAGTCTGGAGAATGTTTCAAGAAGCTGATAGGAAATGGCCTATAATCCTTTACAATAAATATCTCCAGAATGAAGATCTTATCAACCTTTTTAGGGTCAAAAATTCTCCAGACAGTTCTAGAGTATGGAAGTTTATGCTGGAATGTAGGAACATTATTAGAAATCAGTTAAATTGGGATATGGGAACAGGGGCTTCGGTCTTATTTTGGGAAGACTATTGGGCAGGGAACTCTCCTCTAGACAGCCTTGGTCTCCCCCCAGAATCAAAGAAGTGTTGACCAACTACTAGGGCACAAAGCTAAAAAGCTATATTGAGATCCAATCTGGAAACCCAAGTCTAGGGTGGAATTGGAAATCTCTTGATAACCTCCCCCTCTCACCAAATGAAAAATCTGACTTTTATAACATTATTAAATCAAGGCAACTAGTAATTAAAAAAAGATCCAATAAGCTCATATGGGGGGTCTCAAATGATGGCAATTACAGAGTAAAGGATGGTTATGAGTCTATCATAAAGGCCCAACAAATGCTAAATTCCGAGCACCCTCTTCAACTATGCTGGGATAAATCTTGCCTTCCCAAAGCTGGCACTTTCCTTTGGACAGCTATGCAAAAAAGGATCATTACTGCTGACTGGTATAGGGAAGGTGGAATTTGAAGGCCCATCTAGGTTCTCATTATGTGAATACCAAAAAGAATTTGTGGATCATATCTTGTTTAATTGCTCGTGCCATGGATTGTTGGCAGTGGTTGTGCAAGAAACTTAGCTGGTAAAGTCTTACCTAATAACCTATTGGACCACTTAAAAGCTTCACCCATCAGCCATAGAAAAACTTGTATAATAACCTATGGACTGTGGCCCCTTCCATTATTGTTTGGGAACTATGGAAGGAACAGAACATAGGCTCTTCCAAAACAAGAAAATGGAAAGGTAATCCCTAGAGAACAAAATAGAAGCCAACATTGTTGAAAATGTCAACAACGGACTTAGGAATTCTCCACATGTGGAAGGTAGTTTCTCTCAATGGGACAACCACATGAGGATAAAATGGTTTAGCCTGATAATTCCACCACAATTTGGGAAAGGGGGAATCAAGGCAAATTGGACAGAGCTGATAGTAAATGGTAAGGCCCTCCATATGGTTGGTACAAATTTAATTTCAATGGGGCCTCGAGAGGAAACCCTGTGACTGCAGGTATTGAATGTGTTTTACACCATTGGGATGGAAATATCTGTGCTAAGCTAGCAAAACCTCTACAGATATCTACCAACAACATAGCTGAGATTGAAGCTTTAGTGGAAGGAATACTTCTTTGCAAGGACTTGGGAATTGAAGAATTAGAAATTAAAGGGGATACTCAGATAGTAATAAATGCACTACGATCTGGGACAGCATTAAATTGGAAACTTAACACAAGATCAGAAAGAGCTATAAGTTTATAGGAATTCTTTAAAGAAAAGAAGTTCTCTCATATTTTCAGGGAAGGCAACAAAGCTGCTGATGAAAAGGCCAATTTAGGGGCCAATGATTTCCATATAGGTAAGACTGGAGATCTGCCTAATCAAGGTAAGTAATCACATCTACCAACTAGACCATTCTTTACTTACACGCCTGGCAGGTTTGCATATGTGTACGTATAACTTTGAAGATATTATGCAGTTATGCATGCACATATAGTTTTGTAGTGTATGCAAATAAAACATGGCATATCAGGTAGGTATGGTTTCATCTTTTATTATGGTCCCTCCTTGTTTCCTTTGGGTCATTTTACCTCTCTCCCCTTTCATTTCCTTCCCTTGTTCTTTTTTATTTTCCTCTTCTCGTAGTTTCTTGCTTTCCCTTTCCTTTGCCATGCTGGCAATGGGAGGGCCAGACTTACTTTTGATTGTTCCTTTTCTCTGTTTTTTGGGTCACCTTTTGGTCCAGTTTCTCCTCATGACCTTTTTGCTCACAAGCTTTACTTGTCTTGTTTTTCCTTCCAGCTTCCCCCTTTTTTGCCTGTTTGTGCTTTTTTGGGCATTATCTTTTTTGGTGCTTCCTTCTTCCTTTTCTTGGTGTCTTCATTCTCTTGTTCATTGGTGGCTTCCCATTCCCTCTTTCTTCGCTTTGGTTTATCCTCTGCCCGTATACCCTTTAGCCATCCATGAGGTTGGTTATGCTGTCTGAAAATGACAATGTATATATTTCCCTAACGTTAGAGTTATAGGTACATTTTCATTTAAAGGGGTATTGTGATTGGCTATCTAGCGATGCTAGTAGCCGCTGCTTCTTAGTATTCGTCTCTTCCTGATTTGGGTGTTGTCATATCTTTATTTTTCTTCTGGTTCCTTTTTTATCCTTTCTTTGTTTCTTCACATTTCTTTTAGAACTTTCCATGTCACCTCATATCAGATCGAGCAAATTTTTGAATTCACACAGTAATGGTATAAATTGAGATGGATTGTTCAGCAAAACAGCAGTCATCCTTGTAGTAGTTTACTTATAAAGTTATATCCTACTAATTTCTCAAGGCAGGATAATAATGGAGATAATTGTCTCAGTGTTATTTTTTTATCGTCTTCAGTATTGGAATATCCCATTATGAGTTGAATGCACTCTCACTGGTTATTTCTGTGATGGAATACAATACACTAAGGGCATTTTTGGCTTTAAAATTTAAAGGATATTACACTGTGTATATAAAAATCCATGCTTAAGATATCTATACGCAGAAGTGCTGCTTATGGTTCATTTTGAAAATAATTGAGAAATTTATACACATTATTTCCTCATTCTGTATTAAAGTGATTCATTCACAGGATTGTTGGATGAACATGATCTTGTTATATTCCTTGATCTATTTTCGTTTTAGATCTCTGCTTCTTTTAAGATTGTTAACATCGGTAAGGATAATAAGGGATACCCTGTTAATAATGAGGTGTCCCATGTTAATTTTGGCTCAGTTATGTGCTAATAGGATTACAACTCCACCTCTTTTAGCATCATAGCTATCACAGTTTGGTTAGCATTACACAGCTCAATCATAAATATGTATTTATACATATATCTATGACACACATATATTTCTTTGTTTCAATCTATTGTAATTATTTGGATATTTGTCAAGATAGCTTGAGTTTTGTAAACAGCTTGGCTGATATCGAATTGAAGAGTGACAGAATACAGTGTTAATGTTTTTTAAATCAGCAGCACTAATATGTAGTTTGGCAATACTATATGAGTCTACCTCTGGTCGATCATGTTAAATGTATCATATGGGCGGAATTAAATTTGGAATAAAAGTTTGATTTGATAAGGAAAGAAAAAGCTATAAGCAGGGATATGCATGGATATTAATGCCCCCATATATATGTGGGTACATATTAGTTTAGCCAATTCACACCTACACATGTAACTATGAGGATGCAATCATGCACATCCTACACATGTGGGCATTTACTATTTTAAGGTAACAATTATGTACTTACACATATCTATGAGAGCATTGGTATGTATGCACTAATGCTGATGCAGCAATGCTACAGTGATGTGAAACAAATATTTGGAATTGGTCTTTCTTTAGATTGGGCAAAGATATAACAAATCATGTAATGGTGTTAAATGATTAATTGCCTTCATAACATCTTTGTACATAGCCCTGATTAGTTTGCTGGTTGGTTCAAATTAAGTCTTTGATGTAAGCTAACATCCTAACAGATCTACCTGTGCAAGTTGCTACCATTGGTGTTTGGTTGTGTTTCTTGTGTTTGTAGGTAGCAGGGAAGGAGTGATGACAAGAGATAGACTAACGATGAGAATGTGAAAGTAGCATTAGAGTTCTTGTATTATAGATGATCACAGAGATTTTAGTAGGCTGATTTCCATTACAGTATAAGATTATTTTGTGATTACTGACTCTTGATGCAGAAAGTTGTATGTAGAATGGTGTCACAACTAACATTCGATTCATGGAAGTCAGATTATCGTTACAAGTTTTTCTAGTTTAACATGGCTGATTGATTGTTAGGATTTGGGATAAGTTACAGCTTGGAATTTTGACAGAATACTGGTCACTGGTTATATGGGAGTCCAAGATCAATCAGTAATGGTGGCAGGCTCCAGATTTGATTGTAATTTGATCTCATTTCCCTCCTAGAAAAGTAAAGTGACATTGATATTGCAGGAAGTAGAGTAATCTAATCCCGTACTTTTGCTAGGCACTATTGTTTGTTTTGGAACTTTGGAAGTCTGGATGCAGGGTTTGGATTGACAGATTTAGATGGTATGAAGACGGGAAAGTTCTCAGGCTACAACCTGATTCAGAATTTTATATCTAGACTGCCCTGAAGATACGATATTTAAGATGTATTTTGTAATGCATCCTATGTAAATTACCAAATGATCTTGTAAAACATGTAATATAGATTACACAAATGTAACAATCAAGCTCCAATTAGTAAGATGCTTGATTGAGGGTCCGTCATACAAATGCATCTCTAATATTGAAACTGAAGATACTATGTCTTTAGAATGTTCCCGTTTAATAAACCACGGGATTGTAAGGTTTAGGGCTGAATAAGCCCCAGGTAAGACTGGAGGTTTTCTTATCCATTCTTTCATACCGGTGCCCACATCAGCGGATATATGTAATTAATTATTATTATTAATAAAATATTTGGTTTCTGTCATTTATTGATTTAAAAAAACCTATATTTTATGTTATAGTAAATAGATGTTTAAATAGAGGAGATGAAAGCTCCTTATATAGATTTACAAAGACAATGTTTCTATTATGAAACAATCGTGAACTAAAGACGAAAAATAGAAATTACCTACTAAACTTAAGACTAACTAAGATGAGAATTCTAGAAACGTTACAAATTTACAATATTGTAATACCCTCTAGAAGATTGTACGTCTTGTGGTCAAAAATTCTTCAAAACATTATGTTGTTGTTGAGTCCTCCCTAGATCTGCAAAGTGTTAACGACTAAGAATAGCCAAAATCCATCCAGAAAAGGTAGAGAAGGCTGCCCCCTTCTTCAAAATGCTCTACAACAAAAACAAGTCTACTACTGAGATGAGTTTGCCACTAACCCTCCCAAAATTTGCAAAACTTTTGACCAAAAATCATCACAAAATGTCAAGAGTTGTCGCTCCCTATAGCCAAAGACACACCAATAACAACTTCCATGAATTTGAGGAAAATATTGGCAAACCCTCCAAACTTTTGCAGAAATGCACGACGCCCCAAAACAAATGGGGTTGCAAACTTTGGGTTTAACAATGGAGGAAACTCTGTAGTTAAGCACGCTCAAGCTGGAGTAGTACTAGAATGGGTGACCTCCCGGGAAGTCCTGGTGCTTCACCCCTACGAGCATCACCTGGATCAAATGAGTGCTAAGTGTTCCATTTATTCTCATGAGAGATGGATTCATGTTGAATCACTACTCATGAAACATGGGTTAATGAATTTGACTCAAAATCACATAGTTAAATCCTGATAGCAATATCACAGCCCCAAAACAAACTGCAGAAGATCACAATTGTTGAGGAAAAAATCGCCAAACCCAAGATTACAAATCATTGTTTTCTATTTTGGAAAAAATGGTAAAAAACTCACAAAGGAATCCCCCACAACCTTGTGTATTATAGATCTAGAAACGAACTTTGAGGATAAAATTGAAAAAACAAATAGATAGTTGAGTCACTGACACAATATCCAAGCCATGAATCAGCATAAAAACATTATTTTTATGGAAAAAATGGTAAAACCTTTCTAGAAACCATAAAGCCTTCCCTAATAGGAGAAAACTCTTAATTTTTGAAAAAAAAATTACTAACCCAAAATAATATTTTTATTTTTTTTCAAGGGACAAAATTATAACCTGCCTAAAAAAAAGAAGGGTAAAAAATTACAAAAACCTATCAGAAAGTTTTTGAGGGAAAAAATAATGAAAATCCATCAAAAATTTTTGAAGGGAAAATTTAGGAAACCCCATAAGGGAAACCTTCGTGCAACACAACATGAGACTTTGCATGGTAAACAACACATGCAACTCACAAAAAACACATCCAAATAGATACAACAACACACATGCAAGGACATGCGACCCTTGAAAATCAAATACTTTCACTCAAACCAAGAAATCACATAATAAAACCCTTAACTAGGCTTGTGAATTTCAGCAAAAATCTTTGAAGACAAGCCACAAAATTTTCATAGAATACCTCCAACAATTTTTATTTTAAAAAATCAAAAATAAATTTCTAGAAAAAAATATCCAAATCAGAATGGGGTCAACTTTTTCTTTAAAAAATTGCCAAAATTTATGAAATCCCATCGACCCACTTAATTACCATGTTATGGTAAATCAGTGTTGTTTAAATAGAGGAGATGAAAGCTCCTTATATAGATTTACAAAGATAGTGTTTCTATTACGAAACAATTGTGAACTAAAGACAAAAATAGAAACTACCTAATATACTAAAGATTCACTAAGATGACCATTAAAGAAACATTACAATATTCTAATATTTTATATAGCCATCCCCTTTATTTTCCCCTAGCTATCCCCAAAATGGACAAAAACAAAGAACCGTCTTGGAAGCTCATTCTCTCATCCCCTGTCGACCCCATCCTGAAAAGTCACTCCCATCACCCATCATCCCCTTTTCAGAAACTTGAGGTAACCTTGTTTAGCACAAGTAGTTCTAGGCTCCAAAAGAATATTTTTGTAATTTTACATTGAATCATACCGATATTAATTTTGTGGTCCTCAATTGCATTTGGTGTCATTGCTTGAACATTGAAGCACATCTTTTTAGAGCATTTAGCCTTTAAGAATAAATTGTTCCACACACTTAAGAAATTTTCAACTTTCCAAAATCATTTACTCCTTGTCATCTTGTTATCTTTGCTTCTCTTCAGTATTCTTTGTAACTTCAAAGAAATTCTACTTACATGGAAATACTTCAGAGTCCTCCATTTACTAGTGAAACTGCTATGCCCTTAATCTCATAGTGTGTACAAGGAGACAAGTAGTTAACTTGTGAACCATAACTCTTAATGAAGTTATAAGATCATTAATATAGTCTTATATAGATGGTTAAGCCCACTTGGGTGGCATACATGGCACAAGTATGAAATATATAAAAGGCAGTGCTTAGTTTATTAGCATCCTATTGCAAATTGTGTTCATATTGCAGAGTTTTCAAGGTTTCACCACTCAAAGTGACTTATTATTTTCAAGCATTATCAAGTATTTGCAGCATATTTTTTATTAGATTATTATAATAGGAAAAAACCATTAAGGGAGTTTGTTTCATCTTCTAAACTACAATTCTAAGACTCCTTTAGCATTAGACTCCATGGAATTCTTCTCATACTTTTTCATTCACTCCTCTTGGAGTTAGAAGTTGATGAATCTCAAGAATACAAAAAAGTTGCTTCCTCACTTATTACTTAATTGTTCATATCAATTATATACATATGACTTATTCCACTAAAGAGCATTTGTTTTCATGTGTTAGTTGACTTTGGCTGCTATTAATTGTCCTTGAACAAAAAATGCATTGTATGCTTTGTTATGTAATGAGATGATTAAAAGATTTACTAAAAATATTTTAATTCCAATAACTGATTTTTGAAAGATTAGTTATCTTTTTTCAATAGAGAGTATATCACTGAATTTTGAGCGATTAGTTGAGCAATAAGTAATAAAAATTATCAATTATATACATATGACTTATTTTGATAGAGAGTATTTGTTTTCATGTTTTAGTTAACTTTGGCTGCTATTAATTGTCCTTGACCAAAAAATACATTGAATGCTTTCTTATGTGATGAGATGACTACAAGATTTTAATTCCAAGTACTGATTTTTTAATGATTAGAACTCCAACACTTTGATTCCTTGTTCTTCTACACCCAACAATCAAAATGTTTTAGGTCAACTGGTTGGCTTGCTCAGACTTCTCCAAGTGTGTTTGTGAAGTATATTTATCCTAAACCCACCATTATTAATTGTATTAGTGACATTATTTCCATGCATTATAAATTACGATAATAGATAGTTTCTATTATCTTTGTAATCTAATGGTTATCTATTGTAATCTCCTATAAATATTAGAATTTTTCTAATATTTAGTTATTAACTTTTTTGTTTCTAGAATGGAATGTTTCTATTCTTTACAATTGTTTCTTAAGGAAACATCATTTAATCTCTTGTATAAATTGATCTCTTGATCACTGTTAATATCAAGCAAATATTTTCCAATTACTTTGTTAAATGGTATCAGAGCCAATACTCTAAAAAATTTCGAAAATAATTATATTTTCTTAATTGAAATTATCTACCTTTTATTTTTGAAATTATTTTCATGCATATTTGTTTCCAAAACCTTTGGTTCGACTAGGGTTTTCTGCCAAAAACAAATATCGCACCATTTTGTCTGTAACTCCCACGATTTTTTCTGGTCTATGAACTCGCACCCTTCTATCTGCAACTAGCGAGACTGAATCCTTTTAAAATTTAGGGTCATTCTTTGTTGTTCACGTGGAGGTCTGTTGGGTGCCATTTCTCTGCAACTCACGCCCATATTTTTCTGCCACTCCAAATTTCTCTGAAAATCGCATCTATTTCATGGCCCATTTTTTCCATTTTTTAAAAAAAAGTGGTTTTTTTCCTATTTGAAGGCATCCAGGTTTTGTTGTCCTACATTTTGTCACCACAAAATGTACGTAACAGTACGAAACTTTTTCAAACTAGTTTCATTTTCTCTAAACTTATTTCATTATTTAATTAGTTTGTATTGATCGATCAAACAAGAACGATTGATAAAATGAATCTTTTTACTCAAGGCTTTCATCAAATTTTTTTCGTTTTTCTTCTTGTCGGGCCTATGCTTGATTTTTGAGGCCTTCATCATCATTTCTTTTGTTTTTGAGTGTGTTTCTTGGTTTTTAGTCATTTGGTTTTGCTCATGTCATTGCTTTTGGTTTTCCCTTCGATTTGATCTATCTCAGGGCTTAATCGGAGTTGGCAATCAAAAGATATGACCAATTTAGTGCCGAAAAAGTGAACCTTTTTTATGCAACTGCACGAATTAAAGTAATCATGTTATTTTTTTAATTTCACATTCACTTTTTGAAAAATATAACTTAAATTCACTTTATGTTATTAAGTTACTTTATTATTTAAATTTGCACTTAAAGTAACTATAGTGCACTTTATGTTATATTTTTAAGTTGAGTTTGCTTTTCGATTTTTCACTTAAGTGACTATATTAACTATATAGTTCAGTTTAATTTTTTTTATTTAAATCAAATGCTCTAATACATATTACTTATTAAATGATATTTGCATATTATATTATTAATATGATAATGTAAATACAATTTATGTCCCACTTAAGTAATATTTTATCTAAATTAAATTGACATGTGCTTAAATCGATCACTTAAGATGTGTGTAACATGTAAATGAGAAAAATATGCAATAGCATCAAAAAAGTGCATTTTTTATGCAAATGCATGTAAACTCAACTTAAATGTGCAATGACATCAAAAAGTTGAGTTACATATGTTATATGCATATGCAACAAAAAAGTGCATTTTTGCCTTAGGTAGCATATGCAAGTAACTAAAACATGTAATTACACCAAAAAGGTGCATTTTGCACTAAAGACATGTAAACGCATTTCTAAAACCCGTTTTTGGGCAAAAAGCATGTTTTTTAAAAACGTGTATGCACTAAAAAGATGTGTTTTTTCCTTGGGAGAGCACATTACATGTTTTGAAAACATGTAATGGCCTATAAAAGGTGCATTTGAGTCTATGTTGCATTTTTAAAAACATGCAAACACCTCCAAAAGGTGCATTTTGCATTCAAACATATGCATTTGCCCTTCATAAACCCGTTTTTGAAGATTTGAAGCAAAGTTTCATGGATGTGCCCACCAAGAACCGTTTTTTATCGGAATCTCCAAATCTCTTCAAACCAAAACAATGAGATCTTTACTATAGGGTCGTTTTTGCATTTCGATGCATTTCCATGCATTTGGTGTCCTTATACACATCAAAAATGATTCTTTTTAACCTATTTTGGACCCACATTTTGGTGAAAATGTTCAGATTTAGGGGTTTAGCAAGCACGTTTTGTCTTCAATAGAAGTCATTTTGGCATTTCATAGTGTAAACAATGCACTAAGGATCACATTTTTGCATTCTAAAGTGAAAAACGTTACATGTAATGCACTTGGAAATCCATGTTTTTTCCCAAAAATGTAAGAACTTGCATTTAACAAAAACGTTGGAAGCTTGAGCATTTTTAGGGCACGATTTTGGCATTGTGCATAGAAAACGCATCACTGGATGCTCTATTCGAATTCCTCTTTTCAAGGTTGAAAAGATCCAAGTTTGTTTGAGAATTTTTCAACATTGGAGCTTCTTTCTCCTTAATTTTTGGCACACAATCATCATGTAAGTGGACATTTTCCTTCTTGCTAATTAATATGTGCTTATCTTGTTGATTTTGTGCATGTTTTAACTTGATGATTTACATTGGTTGATTTTGATGCCATGGAAAATGCATTTTTCCTTTAAAAATGATGAAATGGTTCATTTTCGTGTTTTTGGTTTTTTCCCAAACTCCAAATTCGAATTTGCATTTTGAAGTGGCTTGCTTGTTGACATATTTGAGTCTTTTGCCAAAGGTACGTTTAAATTTTGAGTTTGTTTTTGTGTTTTGTGTGTTTGTATTTTGGTTTTTCTTCATTTTGAAGAAGTTGCAAGTTCTTTCCGAAGAACTTGAACATGTTTCATTTCACTCCACCTTCCATTTCATGCAAGAGTATCATTTCATCCCATTTCCATCTTTTCATTTCAAACAATTCGCATCTCATTCTTCATATGTGATTACATGTATTTCCATCCATCATTCGCACGTACATGTAATCTCACTTTCCATTTCCATTTTCATCCATCTCACTTTCCATATTCAATCGCATGACATGTTTACATGAAAAGTCTTGCATGTAATTGCATTTCTAAAACTTGTTTTTGACTAGAAGTCACTTTTTAAAGGCCAAAAATGTCATGTGCATGTTTTCCCATGTACTTTGACTTCACTTTTCCTCAAAGACGTCTATAAAGTTCACTTCGCCTTAAGTTACATTGCAATTCCATCTTTCCATATGGCTTACACTTCATGAGAAAATGTCATGTCATTTCACTTCCTATGCAATTATGCATTTCATCTCATCCACCATCCGCACTTACATGTAAGCTCATTCTCCATCCGCATTCGCATGTCACTTCACTTTCCATTCCTCATTACATGTTGCATTTACATGTAATCCATTTTCCATGTAATGACATCTTGAAAATCCAAAGTCACTTTTTTTAATAAAAAAAGGTCAAGAGTTTTCATTCACACGCATTCCCATGCGTTCCACCTTTATGTCTTATAACATATCCATCTCCTTCCATTTTCTACTTTCATAATTTTTCACTCCACCTTCCATTTTCATCCACTGCATATGTATTATGTCTCTTTTGAGATCATCTCATCGGGTCTACAAAGTATCTAATCCATACTCGAACCTTTGTTGTTGATTGAGAATCAACCTTTTATGGCAATATCCTTTGATGATGTGTTCACCTTTTGGAATTTTTGTGTTGTAGCACAAGCACAAGAGATGCCCTCACCATCAAAATCTAAGGGCAAAATGAAATAACAATTTGATAAAGAGTTAGCTCATGCAGCTCAATCTCATGTCACATCCATTCTTGACAATGTGTTAGACACAAAGATCGAACATGTAGATATGACTAATTTTCTATGAAGAGTAGAAACTCCTGTCGGTCATGAAATGAAACGTATCAAGAGAAGTCATATTCACTTAGTGTCTACGTTTCCCATGGCTGCCATGGAACCAAAGTTTGTTCTTGGATGCGGGAAGCATTTCAGCCCAAAGTCAGACAATCAAGGATGTTGATGGCAAAGTTATTATTAGTCCTGATCAAAAAGTTATCGAGCAAATTTTCAAAGTGCCACATAAAGCAAAATGCGTAGATCTGACCAAAGAATCATCTTTAGAAATATGGAATGAGAATAAGGGAGCTTATCAAAAGTATGTGAATCTATATTGGTAGAGGTAGAGGTCGAAAAACAGTCGCGACTTAGCTGCTTACAGGATGCTCAAGATGCACTTGGCAATGTATCAAAGAGCAACCATGAATTATGGGAAAAGAAAAATCAGCTCAAGCATGAAGTTATTCGGCAACAATCTTCTCAAAATGTTTTTGTTATGTCTCAGACATCCAAGGAAAGAAAGTTTGAAGCTGCCAAGTCTTGGATAGGAGAGGTCATTTCTGAAGGAGTCCAAGCTATTATAGATACAGTTAAAGTCCTTAAACATATCAAAGATATGAATGAAATGGAGCAAAGCTTGATTTCCTCTTACTCAAGAAGCAAATGATTTGAAAAAGATTCTCAAAGACTGGGATGAGATTGTTAAATTTGATTTAGATGCCATGGTTTCATGTGAAATGTTCTTCAAATATCAAGGACTTATGGGCTACAAAGAAGAAACGTTGAGAAAACTGATAACAAAGTTGCAGGCAACCCTTGGAGATTGCCAAGCAATAAAAACAGAATTCACATGTGACTTAGAGAAAATGGGATGACAAATTATTGATGAACACAGTAATCTGATTGCAGTTAAAAGAATGACTTCAGAATATACAATCAGGATCAATGCTGATATAGATTTTGAAGATTTTGATTCTCACACAATGACCAAGTTTGCTTCACATAAATCTTTGACAAAACACTTACAAGATTCTCTGGTGGCAAATTCCAAGGTTGTGCAATCAACATATTCAAATGTAGTAAGGATAGAGGCAATATCAAAGACAATGGAGATTTCTGATCTTTCTACATTGTGTGATGTTATCATCAAATTCAAGGCACTAAAGAACAATCTTTAAGATTGTTATTTTTCTTTTATTTATGTTTGTAGATCAAAGAGGATGCATTGCATGAAAACATGTAATTACATATAATGCGACCTGCATGTGCAGTTGCATGTAACCCAGTAATTTCTCTTCTAGTTAGACCTGGTCAAAATTGGTTGACTTGCTCCCACTTTTTCCTCCATCTTTTTCTCAACTCCTTTGCCTATATAAAGGAGTGCCCTCTTATTGTAAAATCATCTTTTATTGTATGCAAGAGAGCTCTGTAGAAATTGTGCCAGCAGGACTTTGTTTGTGTAGCACTAGTTTGATAGAAAAGTGAGTACAAAGGAGCAATTGAAACTGAACTTTGATTGAGTGCAATTGTTACTTGTGCGAATTGAAAGCTTTTTCTGTGATTTGCATATGTTATCTTTGGTACATGTAATCTTGTGTTCTTGATATTTGAGTATAAAATGAGTGAAGAAGCAATTGGAGCTGGAGCTTTGACTAGGAGCAATTGTAGAGATACACAGACTAGAAGCTTTGTCTGTAGCTTATATCTCTTTCTTGATTTACAAAATAATTAGGATACTTTTACTTTTGGAAGTCTTTCTGCCCTATTAGTAAAGCTTATTCATATAGAAATACAACCGGACTTAGAGCCAAATTGGTACACTTTCAACTAGCATTTGAGTTAGTGTTGGTTTATCGATATCACCGTTTTCAACTTTTAGATAGAAGTGTGTTGATGTCAATTTTGTACCACTACATAACATATAGCAATTGTATATTTGATATGGAATATCAAACACTCAATCCCTCTCTTGAAAAGTAAATACTCATGAAGAACATGAGAAAAACTCCAAAGTTCCTTACACCTATGGATACTAACTCAGTTATATTAATGTGATTTGCTAGTTAATCACGTAGGCGGGCTTACGTTATTCATTCGAAGATAACTTGGACTTTTGTTGTGATGGTGATGAATCTAACTTTGCAATGTATACTAGTGTCAAATAATGTTGATGGTAATGATGAAGGGTATGTCTGCCAATGATGCTTCTCCTTTTCTAACTTTCTTCTTGAATGAACTCCAACTACTGAACTACTTGCTGCTTTACTTCTACTCCTATGGATGGAAAGATTAGCAAATGGACAGGGATCAAATCTGATGAAAGCTTACCAGCGGCTCTACCTCCATAAATGCAATGATTCAAGGGGAAAAAGACTAGATTACCACGCAAGGCTTCCTAACCAGCCGCTAGGATGCTAGTGGCCTAGTTTATAGATCCCTATCAAACATCCACTAATATCACCATACAACTATCCATCTACTATTACCCTTACTTAACAACTTTCTTGAAATGAAATCTACTTTAACAATGTTAATGAAATTAACTCTAATTATTGGAAGTAGAAACCATGCAATAACACCAAGTGTTCTTATCACCATGCAAGACACAACAATGATAAGAGAAGCAATTTTGGTATTATCTTAAGCAACAATTTTCTTCAACCCTTTTTAACTTTCTATTGGAAGTAGAAACCATGCATCAACACCAAGTGTCCCTAATCACCATGCAAGTCACAACAATGATAAGAGAAGCAGTTTTGGTATTATCTTAAGCAACAATTTTCTTCAACCCTTTACAAATGAGAGCAAATGGCCTTATATAGGAGCCAAAATTACAACCAACGGTAGAGATTAAGAGGCAAAATCAGCGATTCACATTAGATCCCAGAAACCCTAATTAGGGTTGCCACCCCATCGGCCAATGAGAAGACACCACCTCATCAATGGATGAATGAAAAAAAAGGAAAAGTGGCAACCAATGAGAAGGCACCAAAATGGTAGCCAATCAGAATCAGACACCTATCCTACCCAAAAAAAGGAGAATTTGCCACTTGGGCTTACATCAAATAATCCTCTAATATAATTCTAACCTTTTCTTTCATCTTTTTAGCCAAGGCAATGAACTTGGCTAGCCTGTCGTTGACTTCCTTCATGGGAGGGCAAAGCGTATGCTTCATCTTGAGCTCAACTAAATCCATCATGTTGCTCGCTGCTTGCAATGTCTTCTCATGATCCTTCTCATATTCCTTCGCATATCCGATAAAGGCATTGACAGAGGCAAGGGTGCCCAAATGCTTCATCTTGATGGCAACCTTCCCCAACTCATCCAATCTCAACCCAAACTCTATCTCATTGACATTCTCCTCTTTGATATCTTCAAAATCAAGCATAACCCCAACATTGCCCAACATGGTCTAAATGGAGTTTCAACGCCTGGGTTGTGTTGTGCAATCTCATTCTGTATCTCTTCAAGTATCCTCAATCTAATGGTCAAGGCAACATACCAAGACTCCATCGTACTCATTCCTTTTTCATCCGCCAACTTGGTTCTCTCCAAATATCTCTCTAGTAGCTCAGTAAATGCCTGTAGCCTGGGTATGGCTAAGTCATTGCCTAGAAGGAAATCCTTCCACTCCCCTTCAAATGTTCTAAATTTGTCTCTAATGGCCACCGATGACCTAAATGTCGAGATAAATGAAGGCAAGAAATTTCGCCCATCTTGAATTATATCATTGATCCAATATTTGATTTTGTGCAGCTAAGCTGATATCTCTTCTATGTTGCTCTCGTTGTCTTGCGGACAGGTTGCTTAATGCAACTGTTGAATAAGCTAGCAATCTCTCCAATATTTATTTTCGGCCTCCAACTTTACAATCCTTTCGTTTGCCTTTCTCAATCTTTCTCTAATTGAAACCATGTCTTCCTAGATCTCCTCACACTCCATGTCATCTATAATTCTTCCCAAGTTATGCTCTATTATTTCATACTCTTGGGCTACAATCTCATCCATTGCCTTGCTAACAGTTGTATAGCAATCTGAATTTTTCGGTGACCCTCGTCATCGCTCCTAATTACCTTTGCCACCGTTTTTGCAATTTGTCTCTGTTTCTCGATATCTTCCTTTTCCACTAACCCTTGAATATCTTCAACTGTTCGAACAATCACCACCTTGCCTCTTGGCATAAGCATTTGCCTTAACCATAGTGGTGCAATGCATCTCCCCAAATCTAGATTTGGTTCGACTAGCAAAGCATCACCAACAGCCTCGGACGCTTGGCTTATTTCCTCAATATCAATTGGCCTATCCTCTTCTTCACTAGTGATTGTCATATCATCTCCATGTTGGTTCTCCAAGAGAGGAGAGTACTCAATACTGTCGTTGTAACCAATTGATTTTGAATCAAAGCTCACTTCTATTGTGACCCCTTGTCCACTTGTATTATCCCCTTGGCTTCTAGCCTTAATTATGCTCTCCCTTAACGGTGTTGCATTTTGTCTCATTATTGGAGGCTCTTGGTGTTCTTTACTTTTCTCAACCTCCAAATTTCTCTTCTTGCCCTTAACTACTCTTTGTTGCCGGCTATTGCCCCTACCTTTTTGTCTGACTAACTTTGTTGGACCTTCTTCCTCCGATTTCATCTTCTCATAAGTAAGGCGTACCTTTCGACTTTGTAACTCCTAAACTTCTCATTGTACCATGACTCAGCGTTAGATCAACTGTCCTTGTAACTGCCTCTAAGGAAGGATCCTAATGATCATCCCAATCCATTGGACCCATCTTTGTTCCATCCACTGTATCATTATCTTCTCTTAGCACATTTTCATCATTTTCCAGTTGATCAGGAATATCAAGGCCTCTCCATCTAATTGCCCTCGTCATGCCCACTGACAACCTTGAGAAAGCTAGCTTCCTCACATGAAAGTCATCTTATGCATTGGCCCAAAAATCTTCTATAGTAGGAATGTTTGAATGTGTTTTCATGAAATGCCTTGATAAGACCATTAGGATCGAATCCCTGTCTTGCTCTATACCATTCTAGATGATACCACTCTAACCCCTCCATAGCTACAAAGGCGACAGGATGGGGCAAGTGTCATTGCCTATTCCAAATGAGAGGGTAATCCTTGTCTCACCTTTAAGTTTCATCATCTTGTCATAATGCTCAAGTTGCCTAGCCAACTCCATCAAAACTATCTTGTCGGGTGGGTACCTTGGAAGTCTCTTGGGACAAACTATACTTCCTGATACTCTGATATATGTGAATTGTGGAAATTAGATGAACCAACTCCCATACTTCTTAACTTTTGCTCCCACTTCCAATGAGAGCCTCCTAGCAAGTGTCCCTTGTAGTATCCTTATGAAGACGTCATAAAACCTCTTATAATCTTTGGTGTTGTGAAAATGAAGCTGTGGATAGCACTCATGCACCAAACATTGCCCCAGCACATTACCAATCACCCCTAAGGCCTTAAGTCCAGGATTTTCATATAGTCTCACAATTAGATAGAAAAGATAGGATCCCATGTAGAATTGCTTTTGATTTTGCACTGTCCTAAGTTGCAACTCAAGACTTTCACTTATGATTCTAGCCCAATCAAATTTTCTCTTTCCATTTTCAATTTCATCAATAAAGTTGTACATCCAATTCTCAATTTGCATACCTTGAGCCACGCCCATGATTTGATTGAGAAGCACAATAAGGTCGTCGTACTCCGATTTGAAATCTGAGTTGGTGAGCTTTGACAACTTGGTAACTCCCTTCTTGCCTTTGTGTAACCAATTCTGCTTTAGATGAATGAAGTAGGCCTCATGATTATCCTAAAAGAACTTGGCCGCCCGATCCATCATTACCACTATCATGCTTTTATACTAGGGAATATTAAATACTTCTTTGACCACTTGTCTGTTGATGTTAGCCAACACTCTCTTCCCTTCATCAAAAATGATGGACTTGGTCACAATATCAAACTGGGATGCACACTCCATTACCAATTCCGAACAAGGCAAGGTAGGAGGGAAAGCTGCAGCATGTACAATTCCGCTCTTGTAGATCTTCTTCGCCATGGGGGATTGTCCTTCCTTCAATCTATCCTTCAACAGTACCATGTTCACCGTGCCGATATTGGTATCGCTTATTCGCCTCATTTTCGAGAAGAAGGCGGTCTTAAGCATCATGTCTTCCTTGTCTTTTTTGGTATTCGTTCCCTTTGGCTTCTTGCTTACACTAACATCTACCATCCTAAACACTTATTTCTGCCCCTTCGTTCTAAATGATATGGACTACACTTATCAATCTCCAACCTTCTTTCTATCGATGGAATCTAGCTTATTTCTGCCTCTCCAAGTCCTATCTCTACACTTATCAATCTCCAAACTTCTTTCCTAGGGATGGGATTACCACTTATTTCTGCCTCTTCATTGCCTTAGGATGGACTACACTTATCAATCTCCAAGCTTCAATCCTAAGGTGGTCTAGATTATGAAATCTACACTTATATCTCCCAACTTCAACCTATCAATGGAAATGATGAAGTGGTGGATGAAAAGTGCAAGAAGAAGATAAGGGAAACAAACCAAGCAAGAACAAGGAATAAAATCTGCCTTTAAAACCAATCTTCACCTCTAAAAATGAATGAGAATTTTACCTTAAAACTGCCTTTACCAATAACTAGGCCTCTTCACATTCAGATCAGATGTCAGAAATTTCAATCCTCCCAAAATATGACGCCCTAAAAAATGAATTGCTTGCAAAAATCTGCTCATGCCACTGAATTTTGACCTTCTAAATTTGCCCACAATTGCCAAAAATCAGATCTCAAATTGCCAAAGCTGGAAGAAGAAAATCCATCCTTAGGAGGAAAAATCAGACTTTCAAAATTGTTGCCAATCTCACAAAAATCAGGCCTCTTCACCACAAATTTGACCTAAGGCAGAAATCACCCAACCAAGGAAAAATCAGATCTACTCCTCCAAATCGCCCAACTTGAAGGGAAAAATCTCTACCAATCAATGGAAAAATTAGACTTCAAAATTGCTTTAGCTGGAAATTCGCCCAACTTGAAGAAGAAATTTGCACATCCAAGGAGGAGGAAGAAAAAGGAATGAGGAAATAAGAGGCGGCAAGGCCCCTCTTATACCAAACTTTTTGCCTCCAGAAGGGCCAACCTGCCTGGAGGGAAAAAAAATTAAGTTAGTCCCTCAATTAATGGACCAAATTTAAATGCAACATTAAAATTACTTAGCCCTATAGTGAAAGTAGCCCATTTAATTGCCAGTTTGATCCGAATTTGCAAAATAGAAACAAGGTAAGCCTAGGAGATGTCAAAATTTTCATTTCACAATGCTTTGGTAATTAAGATATCATTAAAATCAAATCTAGCAAGCCAAAATCGATTTTCAATTCCAAATCACCAATTTCTTTTAACATTTCTAAAATCCTCTAGGCAAAATTTCAACCAAATTAATGCGATTTTGCAATTTAATTCAATTTCAATCTTGCAATGCAATTTCAATTTTTTAACAAAATAAATCCTTTTCTTGGCAGTCTAAATTCAAACTTTAAATCCAATTTCACTATCAAAAAAAATTTTTTCACCAAAAATATTCAAGATTTTCCAAAATGACTAACAAATTCTTTTGAAAATGCTCAAGCTTATACAATTATTTCAAATCTTCAAAAAAAATCCATCTAAGTCCAAAATTTGCAAATTTATCCTGCCAGATATCGTTTTAACCATCGAAAAATGTTGTTGAATTCTGTTTGGCCTAAGGACAAAATTACATATTCCGAAAAATCAAGTTTCGCACCGGGTGAAAACAAATCAAATCAAATCCTAGCCCGAAGGCATCCAAGGTGTAAAATTGTCAATTCGAAAAAAAAAAAGCCTCTAGACCACTCCAAATTTTGCTAAGGCAACCGAAAAATTCCAAAAATCTGCAAAAATTGCCAAGGCTCACTTGAAAAAAGGGGTCCTCAAAAAATTTTGGGGTGATGATGTGAAAAACCTAACAACAAATTGTAGTTAGAGATTTCACCCTGCCCATTACTCGCTCCACAAGTAAGTGGATTCCTTCTTGAAAGATAAGAGGAAGGAATATTAGTAACACACTTTTACAAAAATCTCTCAACTTCTTGCTTACCTTGAGTTGATCCAAAGAACAGTGAGAAGGGGCAGCCTTCCCTTTAATGTAGGAGAGACTGTTTCACACGCTGTGGCTAGTCATCCTATTTTGCGACTGGATTTTACCCAAAACTGTCGCTTGCAAAATATCCACCCAACAGGTTTTACAAACCTCTACTATTTATTCACGCCCAGATTCTGCAATTTTTTTTGCGAATTTGCCATTTTTCTAAGCTTTTTTTAAGCTTTTTTTGCAGCCAAGGCTGTTCTTGTTCAAAACCCTAATTTTTCAGTACCGGATTTGAAATATTTTTTCATATTCTTGGTGGGTTTGTTGAGAGCACAATTCGGTTGTCGTCCATTTTTTCTGGGTGCCTTGATTTTTGTGCCTCAATTTTTGAGCTAACAGATCTAGAATCTGACAACACATTCTTTCTAGATTTTTTGAGCTCTATTCTGGGTACCTCTTCATTTTTTCTGGGTCTTCCACTTTTTTGCCTCAAAGTACATGCCTTCATAGATTTTCACACTTTTTCACTGAAAAATGTGCTATGACATCTTTGACTAATATTTTGCTCGAGGAAAATCAGAAGTTCAACAGTCACAATTATGGCACGTGGAAACAATAGATGCTAACCATCTTCAGATATCGTGACAGCGATAAGGTGGTTCTGGTTCATAGCAATCTTCTCAGCAGAGGTCCTCGACCTCTGCTCTAGCTTCAAAAAGCTTCAGGAAAAAGAACATTCAATGCAAATATTGCCAAAAGTATAGGCACATGAAAGTTGAACATCGGAAGCACTTAGCTTCCCTATATGAGCAATCTAATTCACAGCCCACAACGAACAATGCGGAACACTCTAAGTAGACAAAATCTGCCTTTTGCGCTTTTGATAGCTTCGTGCTCGGGATAGATTAACCATTAAGGGAGGGCATTATGATGATAGATAGTTTCTATTATTTTTGTTTAGTATCTAATGGTTATGTATTTTAATCTCCTATAAATATTAGAATGTTTCTAATATCCAGCTTTTTGTTTCTAGAATAGAATGTTTCTATTCTTTACAATTGTTTCCTGACGAAACATCGTTCTATCTCTTGTATAAATTGGTCTTGTATACTTCAGTTTAATTGGAAAATACTTGCTTGATATTAACAATGATCAAGAGATCAATTTATACAAGAGACTGAACGATGTTTCTGTAGGAAACAATCATAAAGAATAGAAACATTCTATTCTAGAAACAGAAAACTAAGTATTAGAAACATTCTAATATTTACAAGAGATTACAATAAATAACCATCAGATACTAAACAAAGATAATAGAAACTATCTAGTATCGTAATATCATATGTGTACCCAAGTCAATTTCTCTTCTATGTTGTATCCATCAATAACTTTAAAAATCACCTAGTCCCTAGATACTAGAAGTTCCATTATTAGATTTTTGTCCTCTTCTCTAAATGATACACAATCCATTTCCTTCTCTACCCCTCCACCTCTTTCTATGGTGGCAATTGGATCCCCAAGTTCTAGGATACTCTATAGTAGGCATGACATCTTCACTAGTATAGCAGTCTATAATATTATCATGCAATATTGTTGTCTAATTCTAGCCTATTAGCAGGAATACTTGCACGTTCATTGGACTACTAGCAATGCTTTGCCATCTTCTACTTCTGCTTCAACAAGACTTTCTTCTTCAATGGGTAGGTCTGGGTACACAACCTTCTTTGATTGTGCTCAAGTAATAGTTGATCCTTCATTGGTTCTCTCTGCATCAATTATTTTGATGCTTGCCTTTTACTTCAAACACCCAACATCAGCATAGTTCCCCTAACTTGCACCATTTATCAGAGTTCCCTAGGTACACATCCCTGGGTTTTGTTTCAGGCACCCTTGTCCACGAGACATCATGAGGATTTGAATCAATCACTAAGCTATGGCTAGTGCAAGATGCAAAGCATAGCCCAGAAAATAGTACATTACAAGTTAAAGCAACTAGAAGATAGGAGCGATTGTCTTAGTATTATAACTTATTTTATATACTAATTTCAATAATATTTTCACATTATTTTCTACTCCTGAGCAGGGGTCTTGTACTTGCTAAAGATAGATGTACAAGCAAGGAAAATATATATATGACATAGACTAGTTAGTAACTATTACATGCCATACATACATACATATATATATATACCTTACCTGTACTTATGTGATGTATATATACATACATATATATATACCTTACCTATACTTATGTGATGTATGTATGTTATGTATGTGATCAAATTAGCTTTGATTTGATGATGTTATAGTGCTTTTAAACTTTATTAAATAATGGGTGCATGAAACAACTTTTAAATTGATAAGAATCTCTAATTTTCAAAGGTTTCTTCATTTTGTTAAGTCAGAGCTGAGTCATAGCCGAGTCACGAGTCCGACTCATGGAACTATGGTTAAAACACATCTCCATCAATAACATCAGATTTAATGAGAAGGGCAAATTTGATGGGGTAGACAGTGGTTTTAATAAAGGAAAAGGCAGTAAACTCTTGGTAAATGACAGTCAAAAGAAAAAATGCCAAAGACCCTTTAGGGACAGCAAATACATGTTGGACTGGATAGCGAGTTACGAGCAAGGAATGCCATGATTTAATGAGTAACAAAAGATTTTCAAAAGAGGTAAGGTTACATGAAACCTATGAACCCTAGAAGAACGAATGTGTCCCTACAGTATTTCCTTCATAAGAATGATCCATCTTCCTTTAGCTACTTCTTTTCATTGTTTTCATATAGGGCAGTCCCTGCTTTGATAAATAGGAGATTCATTTTCATAAATGGGATGTTAATTGTTTGATGAGAGATCCACTATCTATTTGAAGAAGTGTGACTTTCCATAGAACCTTGTTCTTTGTTTTCCCCTTTTAGAGAGGTATAACCAAACCTTCAAGGACCAATGGCTGCACAAAGAAGAGACACTGTTATTGTCATTTAGATCAAAACCAATGCATTGTGATTAGATAATTTCACCATTATATCAGATCAACAGGCAGACAGCAGAGAGTATCATGTTTAAAGACGCTGAATGAAGAAATCAATGCTATAAAATGGAGATGAAGTCACTGTTATGGCAGTGGTATGAACAGCATTACTGACGGTGCTTTTATAACACAGAAAACATAATCAAAATAGATAGTGTTATATCAGATCAAAGGGATACAATGAAGATGAATGTCTGAAAGAGAGCATGCAGTCCATAAAGAATATAGCAGATCTCATGAAAGAAATTGTCCAAGTTAAATAGTGAAAAACATAGACCAAATCAGTGTCATGAAGTGGAAGATACAAAGCAAAGGTCAGGGCACTGTGATCAGAAAACAGTGAATATAACAGTCATAATGACAATCAAAAGTAAAGGGCAATCATACTTCTCACGAGATACCTCTGCTGTTATGAGAGGCATGACTGACCTTAGTTGCAAATTCAATATTTTGGTATAGGTTTTCACTGTGTTTTCAGAATTGTGTACACCGTCTCAATATGTTAATCATTGTTAAAGTGCTCCAAAACAGTGGTTTTAAGAAAACAGTTATAATGACAGTCAAAGAACAGTATACTATAAATACAGAGGTCAAATGATGATGAAAATAGTGATTGCTACTTATAGATAAGATGCAGAACATAGTTTATATGACAAACACTGGTTTAAAATAGTGAAAAGGTATTATTATTACAATGGTTAAAAAGAGTGATGTTATGGAGACAAAGGAGAAATCTGAGATTCACTGTCAATATATTGTCATCAAGGTTAGAAGATGAAGCCCATGATATGGAGTCTGGACAGAAGGGAAGACCAACACTAAGTAAGTGATCAGATGCAATGATATGAGAACACAGTGGTTTCACATTTCCAAACAATCACTGATCAACATTATATTGAAAGTCAAAGACCAATGGGAGGGTTCACAGCGTAAGATTAAAGGAGGAAAATAGTCATCAAATGAAAGTCAATGACAGTGAGACTGAGATTAAGAACAGTAAGGATGCATGTACTAAAGAGTGAGACCAAAAGAATATGAGCTCGGATCTGTTATGACAGTGAAATGAGGTTCTTAACAGTCATTGAAAAACGTGGAATAGGTTTTAACTAAGAATGTTTACTATCACAAATGAGTATCCAATGTCTAAGACAATGGTAACTGAAGCTTTAAAAATAAATGCAGCACAAGAGACTGTCCAATAACAGTGAAACAAGATTTTGGCCTAGAGCATAACAGTGGAAATATGATGCAAGGGCAATAATTTATATGCAAATGAAACACTGCTATCTCAGTGATTAGAGAAGCATAGTTCACCAATGATGCTAAAGGCACTGTGTTTCAGTAAAATGTAAAATAGTAGATGAAGAAGAGAGATACACTTCCATGAGAGGAGTAGCAGCACTGTTTGAAGGTGGAATAACAGTGAAAACTCATAAAGAGCAATCACCGAAGTCAACAAAGCATTAAAAGATAGTACACAGTGGCTAAATAAAGGCAGATAGGAAGACAGATCCCTTTACTGTCAAAGAGAGATGACACAAAGATGATCAGTGATTTGTTCACTGTTTTCAGAGAATAGGCACTGTCACAAGGCACAGAGGCAATGAGGTTGAACATATATATGTATAGAACTGTGATAAGAAGCAAATAAACAATGAGAACATTGACATAGATGCTTTACTTCTATGGAAGATAGAGATCAAGACATTAGTTGAGCAACAGTTGAAGCCTGACAAAGAGGAGTTTGCATGAGTTTGACTTCAGTTCAAGGACCCACATGGGTAGTCCATGAGTAAAGGACAGTTTAAGGAAAATAATCAGCATATTCCTTTCAGGTCGGACCCCTTTTTGTGGGGCTTTTCAATCTATAGATTCTATACCCATGAACATATTTTGAGCATCGAGGAGCAGCATTCAGAGTTAAAACTAAGTCAGCTTCAGATCAAGCAGATCTCAAGGGGCTTCAAGCAGTTGAACACTAGTTCTTCTTTGTTCTATCTTTCAGTTAGGTTTCGGCCTTCTTTCTATTAGGCTTTCTTCTTCTTCTTCCTTTTTCAGTTTCTTCTTGGTTTTTTGCACACAGCAAAAAGAAGACAGATTGTAGCTCATTTGAAGCATTGACAGTATTGTAATGGATTCCTTTATTTTTCAATACAGAAAGCAGCAGTCATCCTTCTTAATACTTCTTGTATTGTAATGCTAAGTAACAAGGTTCGAGTTCGATAGCTATAAAGTTTGGCAAGGGCCAAAAATCCAAGGAAAAATTCCACATTAAATTCACTTTATATTATAATATATATAAAATTGTATATATATATATATATATATATCTACAATTTGTTTTCTTTTTTTCTTTTGACTCTTAAAAATAAAAAATAATAGAAGTTTTCATTTTAAAAGCATTAAACTTTAAAAACAAAATAAATTCACTTAACTATATCTTTTAAAACAAAAATGGAAATATCTTAGATGCTTTATATTAAGGGGTGATTCTATATTTTCTAAATCTTTGTAAAGATACTTAACTGATTTAATTTTTTACATGTAAGGGAGTATGCCTTCCCAAAGACTTTTGTTAAGTCACAAAGGCAAATGTATTTGCATGCTCTTTGCCTTTTACCGATAAAAAAAAATGGAAATATATTTATTTTTTATTTTAACTTTACAAAACAAAATAATAAATAATAATATTGTATTTGATAAATTAACATAATAAAAAATAGTTTACATACCAAATATTTATGTTTTAATACAAAATAAATACATTAAACTTATAAATAAAATATAAACTTATATATTTTTTATATTAAGAATTAAATAAAAATAACATTATTAAATGTATTCTTGTCAGATTCAGAATTTTGAATGGTGAGAGAGAAATCCCCTGCCTGCGCGCCCATGATACTGGCACTGCGGTGGCTTCCTTTCCCCCACATGTGCAGCCATTACTTGTTGGACTTGGCCCTTCAATGAAGCTGGGAGTGTCTTCTGCAGAGGTTGGCCTCTTGTCTAGCCAACCTGAGTTTGTTTCAGGCACCAATGTTTCGTTGGGAGATGTTATTCGCTTGACTCTTACTTTGGTTCAGCTGGTTGGTGATGGTCACTCGATTCCTTCCCTACTTGTGGTGGCGGATACTAGGAAGGATTTTATGGTTAAAGCTCCCCTTTCTTCTGGGCATGTCTTGTCTTTGACAGAAGGGTTACGGAATGGACCTCCGACCTCTCATTCAACTGCAGATGAGACAATCATGCAGGAGGCTTTTGAGTGGAAGGAGTTTGTTGTGAGGGGCCTAGGAGGCACGAAAGGCTTGCCCATTCTAAGTGCATTGGTGAGGGTTTGGGGGTTGTAACTAAGGCCTCAATTTCCATACCCTTTCCAACCCATCCCTCTATTTCAATCAATTTGGAGGAAGATATTGTCTCGGATATTTAGCAATGAACTGCAGCCCTTGAAGTGGATGTAGTTATCTATCGTTTTAGGGGCTTTGGCCCTCCTTAAAGAAGCTCCACACTTGGATCTCCAAGCATTGGGATCCATATCTTACTATCTCTATACAGATTTTTCCTCTGGCAAGGGGCTTTTTTATTGTCAGATTTGATAATGTTGATGATAGGAGAACTATTCTATGTGATCATTTCTTCAATTGGGAAAATTGCTTCCCTCTGATGATGAAACCTTGGCATAAGGACTTTAGTCCTACAACTGAATATTTTTGCAAAATGCCTATCTGGGTAAGTCTTCCTAACCTTCCTCTTCATCTCTAACATGATTTTGTTCTTGAGGAAGTTGGTGAGGCTTCAAGAGATTTGTTAATGGTGGACTTGGAATCCTCTGACATATTGCATTCTACCTATGCACGGATTCTTGTTGATATCAATGCTTCTAAAGGTCTTTCGACAGAGATAAGACTTTGTAGTTCTATTGGCTCTTGGATCCAATCTATAGATTATGAGGGTCCTCCATTTAGATGCAA
Organism: Cupressus sempervirens; assembly: GCA_028749045.1. Taxonomy (NCBI): domain Eukaryota; kingdom Viridiplantae; phylum Streptophyta; class Pinopsida; order Cupressales; family Cupressaceae; genus Cupressus; species Cupressus sempervirens. The sequence goes on from CM053792.1 coordinate 638,067,977, forward strand.
GATATGCTTCAATTCTGGACATGTTGCAGCTAAGTGTGTGGCTGAAAATTCTAAGAAACCCACCTCTTGCTGGAAGGGTGCTTTGGTGCAACATTATACAGTGGTCAAGAAGCCTACATCGGATGGGGAAGTCCCCTCAAATGATACAGTTGTTACTCAACAACAGGTTGTTGTCCCTGCTCCCATTCATGCTAGTTTTGGTTTGTTGTCTTCTATTGATACAACCTCTCCTATGGTTGGCTTTGTCTCTAGTGTTGGTAAGTCTATCTTGGCATCCAATGGAAGATCTATGGATGTTGGCCCTGCCAAAACAAGTTTTATGGAGGGTAGATCTTGTGTTGATGGTCCTGCTACTGTTGGCCTTGTCATTAGTGGTGTTGTTTCTGTTGGATCTGACTGTTTGGCTGATTCGTTGGCCTAGCAATCCGTGGCTGCCAGGATTGAAGAGGGATAGATTACGATTAAAGGGAAGCGTTCAAAAAAGTTTCCCTCGCATCCTTCCCCTGATTCCCACAAGCTGGGGGTTGAGGGGAAATCATAATTTTGTTGTCTCTTTCCTTTTGTAGGGTGATTGGATTATTAAGGATTTATTTTTTCTTGATCACTAGTTTGTCTTGGTGGGGGTTTTGTGATGTTTGGTACCCCCTTCTCTGCCTATGTTTTGTTGTGTCTTAGGCTCGTATTATTAAGATAATATCTTATACTTTCTATAATAGTCAACTACTTGTCTGTAGTCCGTCTTTCAGTCTAGATAGGAATGTTTCCTATCCTGTCTCTTTTTTCTTCAGTCCAGATAGGAATGTTTCCTATCCTGTCTCTAGTTTTGTTTCTAATTCCGTCTTCAGTCTACGTTGTTTCTTTTAGAAACAACGTCCTTGTAATTCTTTATAAGGAACACATTTGTTCCTCTGTTAATCAATGAATCATCCGGAAATCCGTTAATCTGCCAACTCTTCTTGAATCTTGTAACACGTATTTCCTTGAAGAACGTATTGTAGATCTTTTGGGTCAGTTCGCAAGTTGTTTAGTTTTGCACCTGCTTTGTTTCAGGATCCCTTTAAAACCTGGTTTACTAATCAAAAACGTTATTATAAATGTAATCTTAAACATTAAAAACTAAAAATGAAACCTAAAAAACAAAACAAAATTGAAAATTGAAAATTGTTGATGGTCTCCCTCTGTTCCATTCTTTGCATGGCGATGGAAGAGCCTAGCAAGGTGGCAACAAAAATAAATGATCATTGTCTACAAATTTGGTCACAGCTTCCGAGATGTATTGAAACCCTTTGTCATAGTGTTGAGTAGCAATCAAGAAACCATGGTCGCAGTGAAGAAATCATTGTCACAACACAAGAAGAGAAACCCTAAGCACATAACTGCACTAAACAAACTTGCAAGAGATGCCTTCAAAAGCCTACCATTTCACTAAACCAAAGGCTTTATTTACACAGAAAACTAACAGAAAACCCTAAAAAAGCTTAATAAAAGATATTTTAAAAAAGCATAAGCAACTTTTTCAATCGTATGAATTTTAGCGAAATTTATACAAATTTTTTAAATTTTTTTACATTCGCCAAATTTTGACCTTGACGCTGGAAATTCAGTGACCCTGTTGGAATATTGCTAGGATTGTTGCAAGAGATTGCATTATATCATCTGGCATTAATGTTTTGTTAGAGATGTCAACACGTTTCTTTTCTTAATAGTGTTGACAATTTATTATGTGGGGAGATTGGATTGGTATGATTTCAATATTGATAATCCAATAGTGCACAACTATAGATGGATTCATGGATGTCTATAGATGATCATTGTCGAATTGGAGGTAGTGATGTGATTTGAGTGAGTTACAATGAGTTGATAAGAATCTAGTTATTAATCTTTTCTATTTCTTTTGGTGATGATAGTGTTGCAGTATTTGAATTGGTGTGGATTGGTTATGAAATATTTCTTTTTGCTAACCTAGTGCTATACTTAGGACTTGGATGTGTTCTCTCGGTTGGAGTAGCTCATGATATAGAGATGAGCAAGCTATTTTTCTTTTATGATAGAGATTGCTAAGTGTTATTCATGATGAACAATGCAGAGTTGTTCATGGATTCAAAGACACAGATGTTGTTGTTGTGGTATTTTATGATACTTGTTGTTTCTTAATGGTGTCATATTCTTGTTGTTAGATTGCATTGATGGGATTCAGAAGAATTTATGAAGCATGTTAATGTTTTCTTGGACTTGATCAATTGGGGTGCTGCATTGGATTGCAAGCGTGATCTATGGATCATGGCGTATTGGAGATTATTTGTTTGGGTCCTAGCTATGTCCTAATTGAAATATTTTGGTTATTGTGATTAAGGTCTTAATCTTGGCCAGCCTAGTTTATGTTGTTGTATTGTATAAAGATGAAACCATTTTGTAATTGAAAGCGACGGATGATGTAATGAGTGTATGAGATGCAAAGGTGTGCAAGCATGTTATAACTGTGATAAAGAGAAGAGGTATGAGTGGAATCTAATGAGACAAAAAGTTGATGTACTTCATTGGAGCTATATTGGCATATCAAAGATGTTATTAGTCAATTCATTATTCAATGGATTGTTGTCCACAATGGATTGATTGTTGTCCATTCCAAGGTTGTTGCTCTTGTGATAATCTTAGGGATGTTCCCTCTTTTTTATTTTTAAGCAATGAGCTCTACATAGTAAGCCTACATGCATGTGCATTTCCATTGTACCTGTAACACAGTTTATGTGCTAATACATTATCTAGTGGGGTTGATCCCCAGCATAGTTTTTCCCCTAATAGGATTTCTACGTAAAATATTTGGTGTTATGTTATGTGTCATGGTGTTGTTGCTTTCTATGGCTTGATGCTTATGTTTCAAATCTAAGAAATTTTTATGGTGAATGGTTTTATGGATCAAGTTTTATCACACAACTTATTCACACCCCCCCCGCAACCCCCAATTGTGAGTGTTTGCCTTGGTATTCCTAACAATTGGTATCAAAGCCTGGTCCTCTTTTAAAAACCTAACCGCTTGAGATCTTTGATCGCAGCCTTCAAGGATAGTCCAAAGTTTGATGGAACCAGCTATGTCTTATGCAAAGGAAAGATGACTAATCATTTGATTTGCATAGCAATGGAATATTGGGAAATTACAAAGAAGAATTGCAAACCTCCTACCGATATATCTCAAGCTAGTGTTGTCGAAAAGAAGGGATTTGCAAATATCATGCGAGTTGTTGAAGCATTATACAGTGCCTTATCAAATGCTCAATACACTAATGCCATGGAATTGGTGACTCTTCATAACATATGGGTTGACACTTATGTGAAGCAAGCAAAGCTGGAAATTTTGAAAGGAAAGCTTGAATCTTTGAGGATGAGCGAAGATGAAAATATTAGCACCTATGTGCAAAAGGTGATAGAACTTGTTTGTGGAGTAAGATGCGCTAGTGGAAACATGGATGAAGATGAAATAGTCTCAAAGAGACTAAGACCCTTGCCACTTTCTTATGACGACAAAGTTGTTGCAATTGAAGAAATCGGAACTATATCTAAGGTGAACTAAAATTCATTGGTTGGTAAGTTATCTACTTGTGAAATCACTAGATTTGGTGACAATTTGTCAAAGGTAGAATTTGCATTCAAAGCTATTATTTCTAAGGATTAAAAATAGTATGAATGTGGTGAAATTCTTCAAGATGTTGTTCTTCTAAGTATGGATCTAGATATGCTAAGGATTTGGAAGAGATCAAGGAAGAGGAAAGGAAGATGGAGGAGTTGGAAACCTTGATTGCAAAAAGAGTATCTAAAGGTGCAAGTAAGTATGAAGGGAAATTGTCTTTGAAATGCTTTTAATGTAATAAGATTAGACATTTTGCCTCTAGATGTCTACAGAGAACATCGACATACAAGCCTAGAAAGCTTCAATCTAAATATCATAAAAAATGTTATGCTAGTGAAGGCGTGACTAATGATGAATCTGAGAAGAGTGAAGATGAGAATGTATTTATTGCTATTAGAGATGACAGCCCTACTTGTTTAAATAAAGAAAAAACCCTAATTACACATGTTGAAAAGGATGAATTGGTGATAAACAATGGATGTTCACATCACATGATGGGAGATAAAATTAATTGGTGAAGTTGAGAAGTATGATAGTGGTGGTGTCAGAAAAGATAAGATTATATTACTCTTGATGGTAAGAATAAAACTGATGGTGTTCTATATGTTAAAGGATTGAAGCATAATCTTTTTGAGTGTTGGACAGCCAATTAACAAAGATTACAACTTACAATTCAAGGATGGAATGTGCTCAATTGTTGATAATTCTGGAAATGAGATTGCATTAGAAACCAAGACCACAGGTAATGCTTTTCATTTGAATAGTGCAGAGAATAGATGCTTGATTGTTAAGACTGATGATGGTTGTGGCATAAGAGATTTTATCATGTAAACTTTGATAACATTGTGAAGATAAGTACTACAAATGCTGTGAGATACTTACCTAGATTGTTGAAACCTACTAATGCAATATGTACGGAATGTCAATTGGGAAAGCTAACAAGATCTACATCCAAAAGCAAGAAAAAAAAAAATCAATGGAATCCAAATTTATGTGGTCCTACAAGAAGACAGAACTACTATGGAGATAAGTATTTTATTCTTTTTGTTGATGATTATTCTAGAGTGATTTACATTTTTTTAAGAGAAATCAGAAGCTTTTGACAGATTCAAAATCTTTAGAGCTATGGCAGACTGAGACAGGATTAATGTTGAGATGGTTAAGATCGGATATAGGTGGAGAATTTACTTTCGTTGAGTTTACTGCTCAATGTGAAGAGCATGGAATAAAGAGACAAATGTCAGCTCCCTAAACCCCTCAGCAGAATGGGATTGCAGAATGAAGGAACAGAATAATCCTTGACAAAGCAAGGACTATGATGCTGGAAGGGAAGGTATCTCAAATGTACTTGAGAGAAGCAGTTAGCACTGCAGTCTACACATTGAACAGAGTTCAGATTAAGCATGAAAGTGGTAAGACACCTTACGATTTATGGTATGGTCATGTCTCCACTATAAAATATTTCAAGATCTTTGGAAGTGAATGCTATATTGAGAAAGAAGATGATATTGGATAGTTTGATCCTAGAAGTGATGAAGGAATCTTTATTGGTTATTCAACTAAGAGAAAAGCCTACAAATGTTATAACAGTAGATTAAAGAAAATTGTTAAAAAGGCTAATGTTAATGTGGATACAAACTACCAAATAAATGAAGAACTTGCAGTTAAGAAAAAGATGATGAAGAAGAGAATCAGATTGTGATTGCACAAAATCCGATTCAGAGTGCAATGGTTGAGCAGGTTGAAGAAAGTGATGACAATGAGGTTACTACAAAAGAATCTAAAATACAGAAGACCCCAAGGTATGTAAAGCTAAATCATGTAGAAAGTCAAATTATTGGTGATAAGAATCATGGCATTATGACTAGAGGAAGTATTGCAAGGAATGAAATCGGCTTAATTCCTCAAGTTGAACCTAGTAATGTTGGTGAAGCATGCAAATATGAAAGTTTGATTAAAGCTATGAAAGAAAAATTGGATCAGATTGAAAAGAACAAAACATGGATTTTAGTTCCTACACCTAAAGGCAAAAATGCAATTGGAACTAAATGGGTATTTTGGAATAAATTGAATGAAGATTGTATGGTTGTAAGGAATAAAACCAGATTGGTTTGCGAAGGATGTTCACAAATAGAAGGTACAGATTTTGAAGAGACATTTGCTCCTACTGCTAGAATTGAATCAGTTAGAGTGTTCTTCCATATATGCTACCTTAAGAGATTTCAAGCTATATCAGATGGATGTTGGGTCAGCATTCCTAAATTGTGATTTAGAAGAGAAAGTTTATGTTGAACAGCCTGATGGTTTTCCTTTCACTGATCAGAATGACACGTTTTGCCAATTGAAGAAAGTCTTGTAAGGATTAAAACAAGCCCCAAGAGCCCGGTATGCAAAGATATAAAAATATTTATTGACAGTTGGTTTTAGTGAAGGAATTGTGGACAATAATTTATACTTCCAAGGTTGATACAGACAATATCTTGATTGTTGAAGTATTTGTAAATGATATCATTTTCAGTGGAAATGACAAGATGAGCAAATAATTTTCTAATGAGATGCAAAAAGAATTTGAGATGTCTATGATAGGTGAGATGAAATTTTTCCTTGGTTTATAGATTTTACAATAAAAAACTAGAATTTTCGTATCATAGTATAAGTATGTGAAGGAGATGCTAAAGAAATTTGGCATGGATGATCCAAAGCCTCTTAGAACTCCTATAGTAACTGGTTGCAAATCGACAAAAGATGATGATTCATTGAATGCTTAATCAGACAAGATACAAGTCAATGATCAGTGGATTGCAATATCTAACACTACAGCTGGCATATCAAATGTTGTTGGAATTGTTGCACGATTTCAAGCAGAACTTAAGCAATCAGATGTTGTTGTTGTTGTTAAGAGGTTGTTCAGATATTTGAAGGGTACAGTTGACTAAGGATTTTACTTTAAAAGCTTACATTGATGTTGATTAGACAGGAAATGTGGATGACAGAAGAAATACTAGCGATGGTGCATTTTTTTTGGGAAGGAGGTTAGTTTCTTGGTTAAGTAATAAGCAAGATTGTATGTATCAATCTATTGTTGGAGTTGAATATGTGATTGCTTCTCTTAATTGTACAAAAGTTGTTTGAATGAAGCAAATGTTGAAAGATATCAAAGTATATATTAATGAGCCTATTACTATTCATTATGATAATTCTAGTGCTAATAATATTTCAAATAACTCTATGTTGCATTCAAAACCAAAGCATATATCTATCAAGTATCATTTCTTGAGAGATAAGGTGAATGGAAAGGAAGTAAAACTGGAATATGTGACTACTACCGAGAAGATTGCAGATATTTTCAAGAAGCTTTTACCAAAAGATGTCACTGAATATCGTAGAGGTATGCTTGGGGTGATAGCCCCTCTTGATCGGAGCTAGATGATGCATGCATTGCATAAGTCTAGTGATCCTAAAATAACTATCGTGCATTTAGATTGGTGTTTTTGGAACATGCTCCTTAAGGGAAAAGTTGGTCATGAGAAGCATGGTTTTCAGTATGTTTTTCACTTGATTTGAGTTATTTGACTCAGTACATACATGTGCCTTTTCCATTGATGTCAAAGGGAGAGAGATATCTATGTGAAAAACACGATGATTTGGGGAGAGATTGCTATGAAAAGTTTATCCGATTCTGAAAGATATATCCTACATTGTTGATGAGATTGATCTCTGTGCATTGATTTGTTTTTCACATCATATGTTGCCATCAATGCCAAAGGGGGACATTGTTGAGATATTCTTGGGATTGTTGCAAGAGATTGCATTATATGTTCTGGCATTAATGTTTTGTCATTAATGTTAACATATTTATTTTCTCACTAGTGTTGACAGTTTATTCTGTGGAGAGATTGGAATGGTATGATTTTTGTATTGATAATCAGAGTGCACAGTTGCAGATGGATTCATGGATGTTTGTAGATGATCATTGCTGGATCGTAGATGTTGACATTGTTGTTTGAGTGAGTTACAATGAGTTGATCAGAATATGGTTATTAGTCTTTTATGGTTATTATGGTGATAACAATGTTGCGAATTTTGGATCAGTTATGCAATATTTCTTGTTGCTAACCCGGAGGTATGCTTAGGACGTCAATATGTGTCCTCAGCTGGAGTTGTTCATGATTTAGAGACGAGCAAGTTATTTTTCTTTTATGAAAAAGATTGCTAAGTGATGTTCATGATGAACAGTGGAGAGTTGTTCACGGATTTGAAGACAAAAATATTGTTGTTGTTGTGGTATTTCATGATGCTTGTCATTGTTTCTTAATGGTGTCCTATTCTTGTTGTTGAATGGCATTGAGCTATGTGATGGTATTGTAAGAGTTTATGAAGCATGTTGATGTTTTACTGGCTAACTTGGTCAATTGGCACGTTGTGTTGGATTGCGAGTGTGATCTATGGATCATGGCGTGTTGGAAGTTATTTGTTTGAGTCCTAGCCATGTCCTAATCGGCATATCTTGGATACCACTAGTTATTGTAATGTATTGTTGTGATTAAGGTCTTAATCTCAGCCAATCTAGTTTATATTGATGTATTATATAAAGGATGAAATCATTTTGTAATTAGAAGCGATGGATGATGAGATGAGTGTATGAGATGCAAAGGTGAGTGAACGTGTTATATGTGTGATAAAGAGCGGAGTTATGAGTGGAATCTATTGAGACAAAGAGTGTATATACATCATTGGTGTTGTATTGGCATATCACAGATGTTATCAGTCAATAATTTAGTGGATTATTGTCCACAATAGATTGTTGTCCATTCCAAGGTTTGTGCCCTTGTTATAGTCTTAGGGTTGTTGCCCTCTTTTGTATCTTTGAGCAATGAGCTCTAGGCAGTGAGCCTAAATGCATGTGCATTCCTATTGTACTTTTAACAAGGTCTATGTGATAGTACATTATCTAGTAGATTTGATCCCCGTCATGGCTTTTTCCCTAACAGGGCTTCCACAAAAACAATTGGTGTATGTGTTATGGTGTTGTTTCTTTCTATGCCTTAATGCTTGTGTTTCACATCTAAGATGTTTTGGTGATAAACGGTTTTATGGATCAAGTTCTATCGCACAACTGATTCACCCCCCACCAGCAACCCCCCACCCCTCTCTATTGTAAATGTTGCCTTGGTATTCCTAACAGAACCTTGTTACATAGTTGTAATGCATGAATTTGATGATGTTTATGTGTTTCGTTTATTTGAGTCCTTTGATTTTGTCTCATTCAGGTAATATTGATGCAAGAAGATGCATGATTAATGCAGGTCACAGATTGTGCTAGCTGTTCTTTGTAGTTTTGAGTTGTGAAAATAGATTGTTCTCCTTCAAGCAAGCTCGAAAGTCGTCTTTCTCATGAAGCACTAACGTATTAGATACTTGGATGAGTTCTGAAAGATTAGGGCCTATATATCAGAATGTATTGTGAGTTAGAACAACTGTTAGACTTCTGACACATTTGGTGCAGCTACTAGGATAGTTTTAGGTCAAGAATATCTCCACCCTTTTCCCAAGAAGTCAATAGTTTTAGAAGGTATCTAAAAGGAGCTGGCCCTTTATAATCTAGAGATTGATCTTCACAATAGGAAACCCACACACTTGAAGATCATTCCATGTTTCATGGGATTGTTGAGCACCCAACTTAGCATCTGGCACAATCTCTCATGACAACAGGAACATCACACCATCCAGTTTGAAGTGCTAAGTAGAATTCAGAACTGATAACTAGGTATTGTTAGACTATTGCTGCGTAATGTTTCTTGATGTACTGACAATCAATCTCTTGATAATATTTGAATATTCTTGGGAATAATTCTTGAATGAATTTCTGGAGGTATTGTTGAGTTTATTTTTGTAATTTTGTCTTTGAATCGAATTACAACTTGATGCTTGATTGATTGTTAATTAATTGTGTTCTACTATTCTGAATTTATCTTCTGAGTTGCTGCTCTAAATTGAGGATCTAGATTGCTTCTTCTCAAATCTTTTATTCCTTAGTTTCTGCTCTGATTTATATTCTGAATTAATTGTATTTGATTGTAAACTGATGCCTCCTCAGTTGAATTGATATCCCTTTTTATATATTCCAGTGTGGGGGGTCACACCTCATCATAAGACCCTTTTCCCTTGGAAAGGGTTGCACCTTTTCAAAGCTTGGTGCTGCTTCATTTTTTTATTAATTATATTTGCATGCCATTTGAGAATTGCTGATCCCAAAGGCTTCTTAGCTGACTCCTTTATTGAATTGCTTCCTCCCTTTATTAATTAATTTATTTTGTCTTGTTCAGCCTCCTTCATCCATTAATACTAATGCCTAAACCTAGGTCAGCTCCAAATCATCAACTCAACTTGGGTCAAACCCTTTTTAGCAATGCTAAAAAAAATTGATTTGAGTGCCTAGGAATTATATTATATATGAGCAAGGGCATGACAGTCCACCCTTCCCAAGATTGCTTGTCCTCAACTAAGGATCATGGAGAAAAATATAATGATACTTCCTGAAATGGCAACTTCTTTGCTTTTCAAATTGTGTTGGGTTGTTCTATTATTATCTCAACTAGTGAATTTGATACCAAGGAATTATATTATGTAACCATTATATGCCAAAAACAACATCCATATCTCCTATATTTACCAAATCAAATTCTTTATTTATTGGTGTCTCCCCAAGGTAATGCTTAGTTGCGGAATTCTTCACATGCAAGGGGTGGTAAATCCATCCATCGTGACTACCTTGAAACCTTCAAAATCCTCAGTTTTTAATTTCATTCTTGTTACTAGACTTTCATTAATGAAGTTATGTGTAGTGTTGTTGTCAGCAAGAACAAATACTTTTTAACCTTGTAGAATACCACAATTCTACAAGGGTGATACTATGGTGGCCCTAAAAGCATAGCCAAGGTACTACTTTTGAGCTCTACTCCACCACCTTGTTTTTATTACTATAATGCAATGTTTCTTTAAAGGTCATCTTATTTGCTTTGATAAGTTTCTATATCATGCTTCTGGTCATAAATGTTTTGTTTAGAAACATCATGTAATCTTTTATGAATAAAGCCTTTCACCTCTTTTGTATATATCAATTTATAATATCATGGTATCAAAGTGGATCAAAGGGGTTTTAATAGGTTCAGTGATTTTTTTAAATAAAAATATTTGTTCATGGAAGTCCTTATAATTTCTTGAGAAATTTTTAGAAGTTTTTTGGCTTGCTTTTTTGAAAACAAACCAAACTATCTAAGGGAGAACCATGATTTCTAGAAGTTGTGTTTTTTTGTTATTTTCTTTCTCATCTAAAATTTGCAATTGTAGAAACGAAGTTTTTTGTGAAGCTATATTATCTGCAAATCATGGGTTTTTAAAGCCCACATTTTTGCATTTTTATACCCACATTTCTCAATGTCCGGTTTTACTTATTATTCAAGCCGTGTTTTTGCATTTCAATCTCTGACATGTTCATATTTGTTTTTTCTGCGCCTTTGGAGATTTTTGCGACACATTTTATCCATTCAATGATAGAAGGATTGTTTTTGGCTAACGGGTTCTCAATGTTTTTTTTGTGCCAATGCACAACCTTTTCTGCTACCTATGCCCTTTGTCTTTTGTAACCTACAACTTCATGGCAGTATGTGGATCATGGGTTTTTTATGCCACTCGGAATTCCTCTTTTTCCCTAATCATCTAAAGGTTTCAAGTTACCGTGCATGGGTTTTTTGGAAATTGGTTTCTACGGCTAGGGTTTTCTGATTTCCTCAAAACTAAGACTTGCTATTCCTTCCATGAGAAGATTTTGTTTCGAGATCTTGCTTTTATAAATTTTCCACAAAATATTATTGGGTTTTATAATTTTCATAAAAAAATATTATTCAGTTTTATTATAATTCTTTCCTAAAAAAATACTATTTGATTTTATAATTCTTTCTTTTAAAAAATTGTCAAAGTTTTCTTCAATTTTCTCCTCAAAAAAAGTTTCTAAGTTTTCTATTTTTCCCAATACAATCATGACTAGTATTGCTGGTCTCGAGGTTTTTTTAATTTTTAGAAAAAACTCATTGGATGGTTTGACGATTTTCTCCACAAAAATCATGGTTTCTCGTAGTCTATTTTGGATTGTAATGCTTATCTGCATCAATTTTTGCTGGTATTTTGAACAAAATTGCCATTGTCTTTCTAAAGCAATCAAGGGTTTTACAATTTTCTTCTCAAAATTGTAGTTTCAATTTCATACACTAACTCGGTGCCTCTAGCTACAAGGAGAGAGTTTTGTTTCCCAACATCAAGTTGGAAGTATTGCAGTTATCTTGGTCGTCTCCAAGAGTTCTACAAAATCAAGGAAGGCCTCAATAACAAGTTCTAGTCAGAGAGCCTTCTGGAGAGAAAAGAGCATCCTTTTGTGCATTCGTGACCAAAATAACTGCAAATTATAATCCCTGTAGGATAGTTAGAAGGACGACCAGTAAAGGAGGGTATTAAAATAATGTAATGTGTGTTTAATGGTCATCTTAATTGCTTTAGTAAGATTTTATTTCCTATTTTTGTTCATGAGTGCTTCATTTAGAACCATCCTCTGGTAATCTCTTTTAAATAGAGTTTTTCGTCTCTATTGTATATATCAATTTATACTAAAAAAATTCCATTTGTCTCCTTAGGTTCAAACTATTTCTCAAGTTGTTCATCTTTTATAGCTTCTATGTGGCATAATTGTCCCCTTTTGAAGCATCAATGACTCTACTTCCATGGTTCTCTAATATGGTAACATAAATTCTTCTTTTGAAGCTCTCTCACAAATTCTTCCTCCTTAGTGGATTCAAGAGGCAATGCTTCTGATTGCAAATTATGATTTATCCTATCAAAGGGTTGTTATGTGCTCCCAATTGTATCTTCTTGGTATAGGTCCTCAACTTGGTTGTAACTCCTAACCTTAATGTCTTTTTTATTGCATCTTGTAGGGATGTAGAATCAAGAGCACCCACCAAGGCATAAGGAGTCACTCTTTTAATCCTTCAATAAATAGGTATGTGAGCCTTCCCTCAAAAACACCTAACATAATGACTAAAGTTCTTTGAAATTCTACCCAATAATTTTCTACTAACCCTTGTTGTTTCAATTGTGTTAGTTCTTTGAAGTGTCTTTTGAGGTGTTTTAGGTCAAATCAATCCATGATTTTTTGTGATCATATGTTATATTACAGAACCCTTGAGTATAGTGTCACCAGTCATGTCCAACCCCCTCCAAACATAAGATGGCAAATTTGATGGCATCTTCTTCAGCCATGGGACTTAGAGATAGATATGTATCTGATTTTCGGATCAATGAATGGGCAATGACTTTTCCCAAACCATCAATATTAGGTGGTCGCTTGGCCTATTTGACGGTGTAAACCTCTATTAGGCTGACCCGTTTCTCTTCTAGGGTTACTTCTTGTTCCAACCTCACAATATTCTCTAAATGAAATATTCTTTCTTATTTCAAGGTCAAGCCTTGAGTAAGATTTTGCATACTTGAATAAGTTATTGATTAATGCATTGATTTCTTCTCCTCTCTTGGTCATTCCTCTCTAGGTAAAAAAGAGGGTCTTGTTAACCTAGATCTTGACCCTAGTGGAACAATAATGTCATTTTTTGAACAATTAGAAGTGGCATAACTTCCCCTAGTTTGGTTGGGTCTAAGAGTGCTAATTGTGTTATTCATATTTTGGAGGGTTAGAGATAGTAATTGTCTTCTCATTTTGCTCCATAAAAGTTTGAATTATTCTTTTCTCGTGTTCCATGAAAGCCGTCAACTTACCTCCCAATTGTTCATCCATTTCATTACTTTGAGTAAAGTTAATACTTGTGAGTCGTATTACCAACTTTCATCCACAAGCTGGCAAGAACAAAGCTCAAATACCAATTGCAATGTCCCCTTTTTGGGATATTCTTTAAAATTGTAGAACTCATGCAAGATGTGATGGTTTTCTCCATGATTGCAATCTATATAGCATATATTCATGTCAATACAGCATTGCACAATACCCAAGTTGATCAAATCATGAATTCCCTATAAAAGCCTTGCAAGTCTACTAAGCTAAAATAACCCATCCCTACTCAACAGTGACAAAACCAAGGACCTCATCCCTAATTTGTCCAAGGTAGGAAAAGATCTTGTCCCTCCAAACCCTGGCTCACCTAGCGACCTTGGACCCCATCCCTAGCTTGGGAATCGTAGACCTTATATACAAACCCTAAGCCAAACCTTGGGCGAATGCAGGTCTGTCCCAGCCACATATCAAGCACCAAACCTAACCCAAGGAATTGATGAGATTGAATTGTTGACTCCAACACCATAAGTTTCCCTTTCTTATTGCTTTCAAGGGTTTTGTTGGTCAATGATAAGCAAACAATACAAACTTTTTTATTGAAGTACACTATCATGTAAGTCTAAAGAATTAAAAGTGCTATTGTTTTGTTAGATGCTTGTGGAGAAGGAAAAGAGTTGTATAATGTTGAAATGGTCAATAAATGCTTTCTCTTCTAGAAGCCATAACATTTCCTTACGCTCGAAAATCAGAATCATAATTACAGGTTATATGGTTCTTTCTTGAGTGTAATGAGTGGAAATCAGATAGATGGTTATAAAACATTGCATACTTTCTTGGATGAGAATATGGAGAAATTGGGGTTGTTTTCTCATCCTTGAGATTAAGTTCATGCTAAACTTTAAAAATATAAAGTCAGAGCCATCAATATATGTTTTGTTGTATCATTTTAAATTTTGTAAATATCCTTTTCGCTGAACAGATTTTCAGATTAATACTGAGAGCTGATTTCATGATACATGGGCAGTGCCTTCGTTGTTGTACTTAAAATTCAGCTACCTAACTTTTGCATGTGGAAATTTCTTCCCTTGAGTTAATCTTGACTTCTGAAAATTAGCAGCTGTCTTTCTCCCACTATCACATATGCAGAGGAAGAAATAGTTGGCTGATTTGTGTCTAACTGAACTTTCACCTCTTTCAATCACAGCGAAATGATTTCTAAGGACATTAATGGAAGATGAGGATAGGCATTGATTTGAGAGACAAGGATGAGTACTGCAATGCCATTTCCCAATAAAAATGGGGGATTGGTACCAAGAAATGCCAGAATAATTTAAATCTAATAAACAGATTTAGAGGAAAATCAATTTAAAAAATAATACATACTATGAGAAAACAACTTTAAGGACACAGAATGCATTGAAATTCAAATTTCATTAAGTATGTATACAACGGAGATTAGGGCATGGAGGGTAGCCAATTATGGTTAGGTTGCAGAAAAACAGCCCATTTTTTGCATGTTTTTTGACCTTTTTTTTTCATTTTTTTAAATCTTATATTAAGACATTGCAATTCAACTAAAAAGACAATACAAGAGACGTAGGGGGAACTTCAAATGAAGTTTCCTAGTATTAAGAGACATCTTGGTACTACTCAAGATGCATTTCAGGTCCACATAGAACCATATTTTGCGATATTGACTATTAGTTCACACTTTCCCCCTTCCTTCACGAGATCTGACTTTGAGCCTGATTTTCTTGTGTAGTTTATCCCTCTCATATGCAGTATTTTGCATGCTTGTATCGATGGATAATTATGAGATCAGTATGTCATTTTATATAAAAGAAAAATGTACCATATGCAATATCGTGGTCTGGAGTTTCCTCCAATATAAGTTAACAATTTATCTTTAAGCATATTAATCAGCACTTAACTGTTCCATGTGCACTTCGGGCAATCATAAAGGACAGCCAAAAGAACACATGATCAATTTAAATCAGTAAAGACCATCCAAAAGTATAAACGTGAAAAACCCATGGGAACTTGAAGATCACCTTTTCTGTTTGAAGATTGCCAGGCTGCATTAAATGCTGAGCTTGCTGAAGCTGTTTGTGATTCTGATGCAATGGGGTTGGCCCACGAACCTGAAATGGTAAATTGCCTGCTGAATGTGTGGCGGCCATTCGGTGGATTTCTGCAGTACTTTGACCCACGAAATGTGCAGGAGCAAAAGGAGAGAAAAGGCCAGGGTGCTGACCAGGGGAGAAAGAAGCTGGGTTGAAATGGCCAGCGCGAAGTGTATGGTGTGAAGAAAATTGTTGGTTGGTTACCTGAGCTTGAGTTTGAGGATGTTCAAGAGCTCCAACGCTATTGTTCGATTGAGTATGAGAAGTCTGCGTACTTGGCCCAACTCCATTGCTAAACTGAGTGTTCTTCATATGCATTATAAGATTCCGAGGAGGATGGGGAGGCACTGAACATGATGGCGCACCAACATGAGAGTGTAAATTGGGACTTGAACCCTGTGGTGGCATAGTTTGATGATTGTTAGCTTGCAATGGGGACTCTGAAGCACCGAGAAAAGAATTCTGAAATCCTTGCAAACAAGAAAAAGCTTGCACTAAAGCAGGGTTATGCATGACTGCTGCTGCTGCTGCCATTAGCTGTTGTGACATAATAAATTGCTGTGTTGCAACATCCATGTTGTTGTTAGTTGACATCTGGGGTGGATTGTGCTGGAAATTGGAATGAAAAGGGGGCATTTGCCCCGGCGCAAGAGCTGAATTAGGCATAGGGATACCAAACGAAACCATCTGATTGTTGGGGACTGAGCTCGCAGATGGATTCTGCAGTGAATTGAGCTGCACTTGGCTAGGGAATTGAGGCGAATGACCAGTTCCAAGAGTTGAATCGGGAACTGGAATACCCAAAGCAACAATATGATTGCTGGGGGCATGTTCAGAAGCTGGATTCTGCATTGCGGTCGTAGATGAAACGACGTGGTTACTGGGCCTTGGTTCTGAGATTGGGTTAGACATATTATTGGACTGAAAAAACATGTGAGCATTCGGAAGCGTGCCTGAATTAGGCTGAAGCTGTGAATCTCCACCATTTCCAGTAGGAGAAGGCTGCTGTGGGGTATGATTTGGTAAGCCTAATGCAGCAAAGGGCTCAAAACGGTTGTTAAACCCGTGACCTTGCATCTGCATCTGCTGCAGACGAAATTGCATTTGCATTTGTTGGGCGGAGGGATCAGGGTTTGGGCACACAGGATTGCACTGAACCTGGGTCATACCCTGACCCATAAAACCATGAGGAAAAGGACTTGCAGGCTGCCCCTGCGGAGGAGCTACGGCCGTAGGCATAGACATGTTCTGGTGATTGGATGGTGTTGGCATATTACCAGCAATTCAAATCTTCAATGCAAACAAATAAATGGATAGCTTAAAAAAGGCTGGGAAAGTAAACTCTTACATGAAATTGGATTAATGCCAAAGATTAAGAATTGGCTTTCCCGTTACATTTCTACCAAAAACAATAACATGTAACTTCTGATACTGAAGCTGATAACTTTAAGATGTAGCGGCGCCTCTGGTTTTATCAGCATCTAAACCTCGAGGGTTTAAGGTTTTATAAAGTTTTCGGTAAAGTTAGGTCGAGGCTCTCCGCTTCGAAGGAATCTTTACGCCTTTACTCCCTTTCCCATAAAACACAGTAACAGTAAAGGTTGTCAACTTTCTTTTTTATCAATGCTTAGGTCATTGGTGCTAAAACAGTGAAGGTTGTTTCTGTTTTATCAATGACCACATCATTTATTTATATTATTAGAGAGCATTGGGAAGAGTTAAACACTAGCACTTACACCTGAAGGAGGTGCAAGGGGTAGCGGGAAACAAAGTGCAAGTTTATTTAAAGATGGTTGTATTTTGTGTGTTTAAAATCATGAAGACTCGAGACTCATTGAAAGGATTGAAATCATGCAGGTCATCGATTCTCCTACTTAGAAACCATAGTGACAAATGGATACAAATGAAGGCTGAAGGTTGATTAAGTCAACTATTCAAATGCAAGTGGGAGAAGAGAGTCATTTTGATTGCATGTTATAGTTGGTTTTATTATTTTAGGTTGCTAATAAATAAGTGGTTGTATCCTTAGCCACCCTTAGTTTCAACATATAAATCCCCATGAGAAAGCAAACAAAGTAATGTTTTTACTTCTACAAATCTAGTTTACATGGATTCTTAATGTTTTTGATTAAGTAAAATAGGTTTTTTACAAGGGTTCCTAAAACCCACCAGTAACCAACAAAAAAAAACTGAAAGTTCAAGTCTAGCAACCAAGCAACATAAAAAACAATAGGTCTAACCCGACCAATAGACAAAAGCAAAAACCAAAAGGCCAAAAGCCAAGGAATCGGCAATAACCAGGAGAAACGATCAAGGGAACATGGACTCTTCATGTTGCTTGTTTGATTTTCCTTAAACAATTTCTTTAGCGATGTGGAAACTTGTGTTGTGTCAATCAATGCAAAGTTTGATTAGTTTGAAGGGAAATAACTGAAGAGCTATAAAACTTCATTTTTTAAAACTTTCATCAGATTGCATATAATTATGTGTTGTCTCTACCATGTTGTTGATTCATGCCACTATCCAAACTTTTTTTCTTAACTTATTTCTATTCTGTTAGATTAGAGACAATTTGGTGTGTCTCAATCTGAGCCACTAAGTGAGGAATTCAAGATGATTTTGTAAGGCTTTGACAACTTCTATACATGCAAAAATTTATACCACAATTGTTTTTGGTCCCTATTGAATTCATGGATTCAATTATGTGGAAATTGATATCAAATCGATGGCCAACATGGCTAGTAATACTTTACATTTCAAACAATGAATGGTGATGATCAATCTAATTGTCAACTAAGTCCTTTTTAAGAATAAATTACACTGTTGATGTCTAATTTTTAGCTTACACACTTTCATATGGAAAACAAATGTGGAGCACAAGAATGTACCTGTGTGGGCTTTTGATGCTAGTTTAATGTTGATAGTTCATCATTGGAGGAAAATGCTAATTGAAAGGTGCACATGGTTGGTGTATTGGGCTCTAACAACTAATTTTTCTTTGGATTTGTCATTGATGTGGAAAGTGCTAAAAATACTGACAAATCAGATTCCTTCAATGGTCATCGTTCTCTTTCTGACATTATTAGTCATTGGATTAAAATTTTAGCTTCTCACTCTCATATAGGAAATGCCATCGATGTAACTAAAACTAGCAATCGCACCTTAGTAAGGTGCAATAGGTGTGTCAAAGTGATATTTAAGGTCAATTAGGGAAATAAGGTAGGTGTATCCAAATTATAAACACAACCTTAGATCTAATTGTGGCAAAAATCTACACCATTATCCTAACTCTAACCATGATGATGACTTCTTTAACCATAAATTTAGCTTTGAATCCTACCTTACCACTAACACTAACTGTAATCAAAATTGTAACCATGATTTAACCCCTTATCTTAAGGCTCGTTTGTTAGTGGGAATTCAATTAGAATAGGAGTTGAGAACTGGAATTTATTTTCAATTTTACGTCTGGTCTGCCAAATCATAATTGGAAATTGGAATTCGGCCCCAAAATGAGAATGTGTCAATTCTCCAAAATAGTAATTATTGGAATTGTCATTTCTATTCCCATTTTAACTTTTTCTTATTTGATAATATTTTTCAAGTTCGCCTAATGAGACAAATCTTTCCAAGAAAAGAAGAACAATATTTTCCTATCTTTGTCATAGTGATGCTCGTTCATCCAGACATTGAGCACTAAAACTTTGACATTTGGCCTTCAAAAGGGATCAACCCATAGAGATTCTCGTCTTGATCTACAAATAAAGATCAACCAATGAACGAAAGGAATTCCCATCTTGATTGGCAAACTAACAGAAACAAATGTCTCATGGCTATGGGCTTCAAAAGTTTGGGCTCTTCAATTGATTATGCATTATTTTTCTTCGTCATTGGGATTATCGCCAGTTACTGTACAATATATCAAAAAATTGGCTCATTTGCATTGACAACACAATGTATGTGTGTCTACACATTCTTGAGATTGTTTACTCATGTTGTGAATTGTTGAAAAGAAGGCCACTTTCACTGTGATATAAAAAACTTTGTGTTGTTCTCCCCAAATGATCTATGCCAAACACTTGCAAAATATATAACACCATCACGTATTAAAATTTGGACCCTTTTCATTGGAGTCCAAAGATATTTGACACTATTAAATTTTGACAAACTCAATAATAATCAAATTGTAAGTGCATGACCTCTCACAAGTTCTCGAGATCATCAACAACTCTTTGGAACTAAATTCCATAGGCATCAGAAAAATCTGACCTAAATGCAACAATTTTGAGACACTTGTTATTGAGAGTTTCAAGACAAGCGAGAAGATTTTATACACAACTCTAATTTTAGTTATGTAGAACCAAACAAATCGTGGAATAACAAATCCTATTCCTATTCTCAGTTCCTACTTCCAATTCTTTATTTCAATTCTTATTCTTATTTTCAATTCATATTCATATTTTTGGTTCCTATTTTAAATTCCTATCCCTATTCCTATTGTCATTTCTTATTCCTAATTTCTATTCCCATAGGCAAATGGTGATAGATGATCATTTTATAAGGAGGATATATGGAAGAGATGGGAAATCTGCCACGTTCTTCTTTTCATATCCCTAATTTTCAAAGTCTCTATTATCTTGGCATGACACACATGTCTCTTGTCTCATATCATCTACTGCTTAAATTCCTTTATAGCCACCAACATTACTTTCTCTACAAATGGGCCTTTCAAATCAAATGCCTAAATACAAAATGGAAGAGTTTATTGGGCTTATTTGGTGTAGAGAGCATTCAAACCAAATGACTAAATAAAAAATGCCATTTATTTGGTAGAGACAAGGAGAAAAATTGCCAAGTCTTTTAACATTCTAAAAAGGGAGTGGATGTAATTGCAAGAGAAGGCTTTGTCCATATTTTGTTTGGGACTGCAAGTTTTGTGATTAAATTTTTTGAAATGCATAAGACTCTTTGTGATTTTCTTAGTAGGTTATCATGGAAGCAATGCAAGTCACAACGTATGGATGTTCCTAAAGAAAAAATGTGTCATAATATTTGCAACAAGAGTCTCAAACTTATCATGTTGGTAAGACTATGAACCTTTTGTGCTTTGTGTAAGAAGAGAGACTATAAATCTTTTGCGGTTTGTGAAAATAGTGAGACTTCATTAGAAAGTGTAATGTTAAACCAGGTATCTTTAGTACTAGTTAGTTTATTCAAATGTGTGTGATTATTGTATGTAGATTTAATTGTGTCTGCTTCTTTTACATCAATATTGTTGATTTATCATGAAGATGTAAAATTTGCTCCTTTGGCTCTTACCTTGTACTCACGCTCTTTGATTTCTTACGAAGATGTAAATGTTCTCCTTTGTTTCTTATTTTGCATTCATGTTCTTTGATTTGTCATGAAGATGTAAAATTTTCTCCTTTGGTTCTTATTTTACATTTACGTTCTTTGATTCATCATGAATATGTAAAAGCTTCTCCTTCTATTCTTATTTTATTTTCACATTCTTTGATTCCTAATGGAGATGTCAAATTTTCTCCTTCGGTTCTTATTTTACATTCATGTTCTTTGATTCATCATGAAGATGTAAAATTTTCTCCTTTCGTTGTCAATTCTAACTCTAGTCATAGCATTAGTAGTTAGATACTAGTATAAAATGATCAATATTATTTTATATGAAATTTGACATAATAAATTATAGAACTTTTAAATAGATATTTAAATATTGATATAAGATAATTAAATTCCCCAAATAAGTTGCATAGAAATAATTTTTCAATATAGAAATATTGTAAAACATTTTTTTCCTATTAGTATATTTATTAAAATCTAAAATATGAATATGAATATTTATTAAAGTCTAAAATATGAAAATTTAAATTTAAAAATAAAATTAAAATTAAAAACTACAAATATAAGGGAAAAAATGGAAAATTTGAAATACGTAAATTAAAAAACATTAAATAAAGCAAAAATTAAAGAAGATAAAGCCCAAAAGAAGCTAATTAAATCGTTACATTAGTCGGCATGCATTTTGAGATCCTCACATGCAAGGTTTTCACTAGGTCATATCTGGAATTCCAATGCTGAAGCCATTGTCATTGCATTGCCAGGCTCTTCTCATCCTGTGGTGCTGCATTGAGGAGATGTCCACCTTGATCTGGTTTGAGTCACCATAAATATGTTTTGTTGAACACTCTGCCAAACACACAAACTTGCGCGACATTCTTCCATTCGGACATCTGAACAGTCATCTCCATCCAGCTCGAGCTCCTCCACAAGGCGACTTGGGTGACTTACATTTCACAGTGAGTTGGAGACATTTCAATCATTACCATTCAAATCTGTGAGCTGGCTGGCACTGTGGTTTTTATCTTCCCAGTCATAGTCAACATTCCTCGTAGATCAAAGTTTATGTAGCATTGGCATTATAAAAATCCACACTGCTTGCCTCCCGCCATGCATCGGGTTCCTTGTGAGATCTGCTCAATCACTCCACGCGACAGAGCCCTGAGATCTGCACACCCAAAAAAAAATTGCTCTATGACATTGGCGATATGATTGACGAGATGATGATGATGTCAGTAAAATGCAATGACAACTTATGCTACTACTTGAGGTGATCGTGTGAAAAAGCAAGCAGATGCTTCTGATTGTTCTGATTGTCTTGCAAGCCACAAAAATTGATTATGGACCATCTATGCAGGAATATAATAGCATTGCTACAGTTATAGGAAAAAATTACTAACACATCAAAACTCAACAAATAGACGGTAAGGCTGGAGTAGTACTGGGATGGGTGACCTTTCGGGAAGTCCCGGTGCTTCACCCCTGTGAGCATCACCTAGATTCAATGAGTGCTAAGTGTTCCATTTATTCTCATGAGAGATGGATTCATGTTGGATCACTACTTGTGAAACATGGGTCAATGAGTTTGACCCAAAAATCACACAGTTAAACCCTAATAGCAATATCACAAATAGACGGTCGTCAACAAAGAGATTTTCCTCCAAACCACTTCCTGAAAATAACTAGTTGTTTCAAAATATCGGATAGGTTTGAAGTGAGATGTCCACCTATAATAGCCTATCGGCTAATTAAGACTATCCATCATTTAATCCTCCTATTTTTGAAGCATTTTATAACTCTTATAATATTAAGAGTCAGATCCAAAAGAGGTGCAATGTTTTAGTCGATATTTAATATTATATTATATTGTATTGTATATTTTTATAAATTTTGATTTTATTGTAAATTAAATATGATTATAGTCTATTAGTATAGATATCTTAAATAAATTTATCTAAAGAAATGTCAATAGATATTCACTACAAAATTATTAAAATTTAATTTACTACACCCAAAATTGTTCATATTTACTTTAGCTCCTCTATTTTTTCCACTAACTTATGCTTTTGATTCTAATTTCTATAATAATAAAAATTGATGCTTTATATCTTCAAATATTATAATTTTAACAAATATTTTATGTAGTGTTTATTAAATTATTTTTTATTTATAACAAAATTAAAAATTTTGATATGTAGATGGTTGTCAAATTTAACCTAGAAAGATAAAAGTTAACATTAACACACTCACAACATCCCACTCCACTATTTATACCATTGTAGAACATCTATCGACATTAATTAATGAATTAGTAATCTTGCTACTAGATATATTTTTCTTAAACATAAATTTATAGTATTAATTTTTTTACATCATTTACTTTTTTACAATTTAAATAATTAATTTCTCATTTTTCATTTTCAAAATAAATAGTTTTTAAAATTTTAATCTAGCTTGAAATCAACATTTTTAAATTTTTTTAGAAATGATTTAAAATTATTTCACAAACTTTTTACTAGAGATTTTTTTAGTGGCGAATCTTCGCCAATTGGCGATTTTGCCTCCTTGGTTGATTGCCATTTGGCGAATAGAACATATATAGTTGGTCAATTGTGTCGCCAAAACTTTACAAAATTTGAGTCTAAAGCTTGAGCAGTTGCCCATTAGTTTACACGTAATTAGTTGAAAATCTTGGTCCAATCACCAATGTAATATACCTTTAGGATACAATTAATTTAAAATTGTAGTCATCATTTACCTATTGTTTTCTTATTGGACAATGTTATTTCGCCCTTAGCAAAACAAAATATTTTCCCTTGGGTTGGGCATCGCCTACCATTTTACCAACGTGTGTCACCTACCATTTTACCAACGTGTGTTGCCAACCAACCTTGTTTAGCCAACTGTTTTAAATTTTGGGCTTACATAGGAAGCGTTGTTTTCCTTACTTTTGACATTTCCACTTGGTAATCCCGTGCAATTCACCAAACTAGTTTGGTATATATATACATTCATAAGATACTATTATTCTACACAATTCACTCTTTTCTGGCATTTCATATTGTTGTCGAAGTTTCAGAGTATTAAGTGCATTGCCCATTTAGTAGTCATAAGTCATGGTTTTCCTGAAAGGTAAGTGATTTTTAATTTATTTTTTATGTGGTTATTTTTTACTGTCCAATGGGAGTGGGTAGTAGATACCCTTTGGACATCTCACATGCTCAGATAGGATTGTGAATTTTATTAGGTAGTACTGTAGTAGGTATACCCTTTTAATGTGAACGAATCATATTATTGTTATTATATGTAGTCTAAGTAGTCTATTGTCACAGTCTTTTTTCAACAAGTTAATATTTTTTTAAAGCATTTATTGGTTTGTAATGTCAAACAAGAGTGGTTTTGATAGAATCCCTGAAAGCCAAGAGAGGCCACCAAAACGTAGCACTTTATCAGCATACTTTGGTTGTGGAAATGTTGGCAACCTATAAGATTCACAACCTACATCTCTAGTGCATATTGAAAAAGGAGATTCATCACAAGTCGGAGACCATTTTGAAGAAGTTCAAGTTGGTGAACCTGATATCTCAGTCTAGGATGAACTTGAAGATGATTTTGAGGCAGTTCTCCTAAGTAGGGAGTCACAAAATGATATTATAGACTTGGGTGAGAAAATTAAAAAGTGAAGCCAAAATGATATTATAGACTTGGGTGAGAAAACCAAAAGTGACACCTTAAAAGATGTTCATGCACAGGAGAGGAAAAGAAAATTAGAATAATAAAACGATCGACCTCATTGGGATCTATCAAAAAGGAATTTTCAATTAGAATCCAGGTGGAAAATTTCTAGTTCATTGAACCAGTGCCCAATCCAATAGATGGTGAGCCTCCTATAGAATGCATATGTAAGATTTGCACGGAGATATCAAAGAAGGAAAAGAGGTTGCAGCTTAAACCTGATACCATAGAAATGCATGTTGGTAAAGTTTATAAAATAGAAACTATAGATGAAGTTAAAAATTTTGTGCTAATTTAGAAAATGAAGGACAGTTATTTGCATATCAGGAATTTCAAACTATATGAGTTACATGAGAAATTACAAGAGAATCATTCTGCAATAAAAGGTTATATTGAAGCTTTCCTTGGGAAAACAATGGAAGTGGAAAATATGGGAAATGTTATTCAGTTGAGTATCACCTTTTATATTTTGAGTAGAGGGCATCCTATGAAATACTACCCTCTAATTACCAGTCTATTGCATTTTTTGAAAGTTTGAAACTATCCAAACAATCACTAGTCAGTAAACAACAAATGGGAATGAGCCAAAATAATCTTGCACAGGTTGAAAAAGAAGATATGAAGGCAAAAATAAAATAGTCACATTTCATTGCATTGTTTCTAGATGAAGTTATAACAATTGATAATACTTCCTAGGTGTGCATTCATGTTTATACTGTAAATGATCTTTATCATCAACCCTTTCTACTATCTATTGCTAAATTGAATTGTAGTGCAATAACGAAAAATTTATATGATTTATTAAAGAGTACTCTAATTGACTATGGAGGTATGGATAACATGGAGACTGCCAAAAAGTTGGTGTGTGTTGGAGAGGATGAAGCTTCGGGTGTGCAAGTTCATAAAGGTGATCTTTGCAAAAAGATCAAGAATGATTTGGCACCCTACATTATTCTCATTCACTACATGGCCCATCGAATGAATCTAGCTTTTGGAATTGTCAATGATTTTGGTCATGTTCGTAAAGTGGAATCTTTAATCAAAGAGATTTACTAATACTTTTGTCGAAGTCCAAAATGAGTTCAAGAATTTCAACACTTTTTTGAAGGACTTACTAATGGGAGGAAGCTTCTTAAAGACAATGATACCAGATGGATCTCTTTGGATGGACCAACATATTGAGTATTTTTTAAATATTTGTCAATGCTTGGACTCTTCCACTCTATGCAAGACAAATTTCCTTGGCTCTATTCAAGGTTAACTAATGTTAAGGTACTCTTAATGTTAGCAGCTATTCTCCACATGCTGTGGGACATGAGAAATATTATGAAAAGGTGGAACAAAGAGCTATGTACATTGTAGAATATAATAAGATGCATAAAATGACATATAATAGCTTGGATACTTTGTATCGATTACAACCATTAGATGAATTAAAGTTTACAAAGTGGATAGAATCACATATTTGAACAATCTTAGGAACTTTTTACATATTGGTGCAAATGATGAGGTATGTGCCAAGGAATGTGGAGTTGACATTCCAATGTAGTAATATGCATGTGTTGACCTTGAGTCTAACCCTAATGAATCAAGAAGCAAAGCAGAACCAGAGAAGGTACTTTCATGTGTTAAAAATGAAGACTTTAAGAAGATCATTGACTTTGTTCTTGATTCTGTCAAGCGAGTTTGCTACAATCTTTCATCACAAATTAGATACAAATTCCCTCTAGAGGAACTGCTTGAGGCAATGTATATTGTTTTTCCTCAATATTGGTCTCTAAACAATCTGAATGATTTTTGAAGAAAAATGATGATTTTGATTAAGAATTTTTGCAAAACTAAAGTAATCAATAGAGTAATTATAAATGGAATTTTAGATGAATCTTGATTGAGAGATCAATCATATTGTTTTGCAAACATAATGAGGGAACAATATGATCTTATAGAGAATCCAAATGAAGAGGGAGTAGTAAAAAAAACTTTAGAAAAACCTTAGAGAAATTAGTTGAGAGAGTCAATACCAGAATATTTCAAGCTTACCAATTTATGTTTGACAATGATATTGGGTTCAATGGAAGATGAGAGAGTTTTCAGTGCTTTGGGCTTCTTGAAGTTAAAGGTTAGAAACAAATTAGATAGAAATTTGGATAATTGTTTAAGGACCTATAATTCTAGATATGAGGTAAATAGTTTCCCTTATGATAGAACTATGATCATTTGGAAAAATAAATGTCAAAGAAGAGGGATGGCCAACACTTCAAACCCAAGTGGTAGTGGTAGTGGCAATATCACAAATAATGACACTGGTAGCATTTCATGTTCGGATATTGGAAGCAATGATGATGAAGTTGACTTTGGCATGCATACTTACAGTGAATCCGAAGAAAACACAATGAACAATCAAATATTGTATGAAATATATGAAGAGGATTCTGATGATAGTAATACTGAGCTGGTCCAGTCGAAGTGGCAACTATAGTAGCTTCTCTATGAGTAAAGAAGTAGGCTAGTAGCTCTAGTCTTACCAATTTCAATTCAAATTAATTTATGTGCTCTAGTCTTACCAATGTCTAAGACTCTATCAACTAATTAATTTTGTTTGTAGAAGTCAATTTATACCCTTAATCGTGATGTTGTAGATGCTTAAATTTTTCTTAAACATGTTACATGTTGAGATTTTCATTGAAACTAGTTTTTAGAGTCTAGACATGTTGAGATTTTCATCGATTCTAGTTTTTATACACGTTGAGATTTTATTTGATTCTAGTTTCTTAAAGAAATTGTACCATAACGTATTTTACTTAATAAACTTTCTTTCAAAAATTTGTATTATAATTTATATAATTCATAAATCAATGTGTAACATAATACATAATACATTTAACTATTACAAACATAATACAATATATATTTAATAGTATTATTTGTATGTAGAAATCTTAGATAATAGAATTATAAAAATGTAGAGCCTAGAAAAGTAGAATATTTAAAACCTTTCCAAATGACTTTGAACTCCTTTTTATAGATACAAAGGAGCAACAATAGCTACAGGTCACTTTGTAATTATATATATGACATGATTACTACTACAATATGTGTGTACAATCACATTGCCAATTGTACAATTTTTTCAAGTAGGACTAGGGAAAACAATTTCATCTACTCTAGGTAGTAGGCTATCCAGCTATCCTGATAGGTTGGTTCCTAATTCTTGTACAATTAACATTAAATAAAGTTGAAATTAAATTCAAAATTCAAAATTTAAGATCAATAGTTCTAACTAAACATTTGTATTACTATCACTCACTAAAATGTTAGTTGTTAGTACTATGACTGACACTAATAGATTGAGTAGATGACCCAAGGATGTTCTTTTGGGTGCTCCATCACTACATCATTTGGGGTCAAATTGCGATGGCAATTTGTGACAATGGTGTAATTTGTGGTGATTTTCATGTTTTTTTTGCAATTGTCCTCAACATTGGCATTGTAATTGTGACACCCACGTAAGTATAAAAAAATATGACATAAACCATTCCCTATTTGTTTTGATTGTGAAAGTTACGCATGAAAAAGGGTGGAGAGCTCTGAATGAGGGTGAAGAGCTCTGAAAATTGTCATGCCCTTGTGATTAGTGCATTTTGTTGCAGTGTCCTTATGATCTCTGCATTTTTTTGTCATGACCTTGCTCTACAATTTTGTTGTTGTATCGTGCCCTAGTGATCTCCATGCCCTTGCTCTATGATTTTCTTCAAGGGGCTATGTAAATGTTCTTTTCTTTTCCTTCTAAACATGTATATCTTTATATTTCCTTCTAAACATGTATAACTTTATATAGAGAGAGAGATCTTTTTTAAGGTGCTTATTACATCTTAGCACAACAGAAAAATTGATCTAGCTGCATACATATTTTAGAATCCAACTAATAAAACAATTAAACTCACTCAACCTATGCTAAGTGGCTTACCTCAAGATCCTACATAAAAATAATGTAGACCAGGAAAAATAGGAAGAGTTCACAAGAAATTTTACAAAAACATATCATAGTAGATATTTTTAGAAAGAAACAAGCCATAACCTAGTTAAATGGGTCCACTTGTTGATTAGCTGGGTTGATTACAAATTCCTATAGAACTTTCATTAGATTAGGTATAATAAAATGAACAATCAGCTAGTCCCAGCTAGTAGGTTCAAATATAGTTTTCTAAGGTGATAAAATTGCATATGCGGATGTATCACTTGCATGTCAAGCATGAAGTGCATTCCATAATTTATAACAAATGGTTGAATATAAAGGCTCCATATGCTGGCCCAACAATGATAGCCAAGGATCTAACCATGCATGTATTAGCACACTCTCCCTAAGAGGATCCCAAGTGTCTACTGATGTTGTTAATTTGGGCATCACTACATGATCTAGAATGTTATGAAGTACTGAAGCCGGTAGTAACTTATCCCATGTCTCTAAAAAACATAGCATAAGTACAGGGTCCCTTGGCTCCCAGGAATTTGTGGTAGTTATTCTCACTGCTGGAAGAATAACTTTAGTGAAGAGTTGAGTGTAAGGAGTTGAAGAAGCAAGTTCTGCTTCTATGTAAATGCCATAATCACGAGGATCATTCCCTTGTAGAATCCTCTACCATAATGAAATTACCTCTAAACCATGCAAAGGATGTTGAAGTGGTTCCCAACCTTGAAACACTCTTATACGAAATAGATACTTGGGATCATCGTAGGGAGACTGTGCCACTACTTGAAACAGTCTTATAAGAAAATGTAGATGCAATACATGACAAATTGCACAACTTGTAGTCCTCCCAATATTTGGACTGTAAATTATCAAAGAAACTTGCAAGTGATTCCAATGTCATAGTAACCTACCACAACCCTTTCCTCTATGTTGTCTAGCTATTGTTTTTTCCATGCAGTATCTTTCTAAAGTCGTTCCTTCTCCTTTTGGTATATTGCCATAGACTCTCTCTCATGCCTTAAATTTTGATTATCAAACTTTTGAATATTTTCCTCTACCATATCTAAAATCAACTTCACATTGTGTTGTAAATATGGCATAGGTGTTTGATCATCGATAGCTTTCATTTCAGCATTCAAGTTTTCAAGATTGGTCAACACCCTCACTTGTAGAACTCTCATGTCAAGCACTTTCTATACTATTTCAACACCATAATCTTGCTTCTGAGCTAATAGTTCTTTAGGTGCAGTTTCTCATAGAACATTAGTTTTGTTGAACAATTGTAAACTCTTAGAAAGTGCATTGTTGTTTTCATGTATGTATGTATATATGTATATATGTATGTATGTATATATATATGTATGTGCATATGTATGTATGTATGTATATATATGTATGTGTATATGTAGGTATGTATGTATATATGTATGTATATATATGTGTGTGTGTGTGTATGTATATATATGTATGTGTATATGTATGTATGTATATATGTATGCATGCATGTATGTATGTATGTATGTATGTATGTATGCATATACATATATACATATGTATATGTATGTGTATGTGTATCTATACATACATACACACACATGCTTGTGTGTCTATGTATGTATGTATGTATGTATGTATACAGAGAGATCTTGTGGATTGTGGATTATGGATTATGAAAAAACATGACATTAATCATTCCCCATTTGTTTTGATTGATTGTGGAGAGCTATGTGCAAAAGAGGGTGGAGAGCTCCAAGCGAGGGTGGAGAGCTCAAAATTTTGGTGGAGATCAGTGGAGATCTAGGATTTCATTGTTGTTCCCTTGCATTGTTACATTTTGTTTTTGTACCCTTTTGATCTCTGCATTTTGTTGTCGTTCCCTTGTGATCTTTGTGCCCTTGCTCTATGAATTTTTTGCCTTGTCATGCCCTTGTGATCTCCGTGCCCTTGCTCTATGATTTAATTGTCATGTTGTGCTCTTGTGGTCTTCATGCCCTTGCTCTATGATTTTCTTCAAGGGGAGAAGAGGTACCTATGTAAATTTTCTTTTTTTTTCCTTCTAAACATGCATCTCTTTATATTTCCCTTAGTAGGTGAACAGAGAAGCTTCTCTTTATGTATATGTATGCATATATATACACACACACACACATATGTGTGTGTATATCTATGTATGTGTATACATACATACATACACACATATCTGTGTGTCTATGTATGTATGTATGTATGTATGTACAAAGAGATTTTTTTTAAGGTGCTTATTACATCTTAGCACAACAAAAAAATTGATCCAACTACATACATATTCCATAATCCAAATAATATAACAATAAAACTCACTAAACCCATGCTAAGTGACTTACCTCAAAATTTTGCACACAAATAATGCAAACCAGGAAAAATGGGCAGAGTTCACAAGAAATTTTACAAAAACATATCATAGCATATATTTTATAAAGAAACAAGCCATAACCCAGTTAAATGGGTATAGTTGCTAATTAGTTGGGTTGATTACAAATTCCTGTAGAACTTTCATTAGATTAGGTACAATAAAATGAACATTCGGTTGTTCCCAGCCAGTAGGATCAAATACAATTTTCCAAGGTGATAAAATTGCATATGTAGATGCATTACTTGCATGCCAGGAATGAAGCACATTCCCCAACTTATAATGAGTGGTTGGATATAAAAGGCTCCATACTGATGCATAGGTAAGGGTGGTGGGAGTCAAAACCAAGTTAATCCCACTTAAACCTATAAGGGAAGTACAAGGTTCCCCAAACCATCTACAAAGCCAAAAGTACACAAACAACTCCAACACCTCCCCAATGATTAGGATGGGTACCTTATGCAAAATCAAGGTGGATTCAAAAGGTTTCAACCAATTTTTGGTCCTCAAGTAACATCCAACACCCAAATTCCTCAAACTATCCTAAAGGCCTAATTGATTTCCTAGTAGCCCTGCAACGACACGAAAGTAAAATTTCCTCTCAAAATTTCCAAAACACTTCCCAAATAAATGGTGGTACAGATACCCATTAAGCCATACTACAACATATCAATAGGATTCCATGTGTTCCTTTGGACCATATCCTATTGTCACCATAATGTGGCTAAAAAATGTGTGAAAAGAGGGCAATTTAACAAAGCAACTACAAGTTTCTTGTATTCCCAAGACCCCAAACTCTAGGTAGTCTCTCCTTGTGTTGTAAATGCTCCAAATCCAAAAGGAATTAGTCCCAAAACTTCAATAACCCCAAAATCCCCAAATCAGTCTCCTACAAACCCTCAAAGGTAGGGTTTTCTAAATCTTTGCCTTCTAAGCACCTTAAGACTCAATTGAAGGTTGTTTAACCTTATCTCCAAAATACCAAAGAAATTAAAATCATTAAAAATTGACCTCTAATAGCTAGAACTCATGTTGTTGCTCCATAGCCATGAATTTAGTGCCCTTTACTACACAAACTCCAATGGTGATCACCAGTCCTTAGAAATTCCTATCAAATAATTGTTAGATATGATTTGTACATATTGTTACAAGATCATTCCATGATAATCAAACTCCTACATTCATGGAATGATCAACATTTCAAGTAGAAACTCAAACTTGTTAATGAAAATAATGAAACCCTTAAAGCAACGATAACAAACTTGAAGGGAAATGAAATTCACAAATCTCATTGCCTTAGGAATTGATCAAAAAATATACAAAAAGGCTTATTATATCATAAGACTACAAGAAATTAATGATAGTCAAGCCACCATGCACCAAATGCTTGAAAAATGAAGTTTTTATTAGCTCTCTTTACATAGTTTGTACAATTGATCAATCCCAATACTACTCTCTCCATACAGTGCCTCAAACTTGATGTAATAACATCCCTTACAACTATCCCAACCAATTTGGATTGGTTTCAATGCCTAGTTATGCCTAAAACCTCATTAAATCTAATTTCCCCTCAAAATGGAACTAGCTGTTGGGATTCAAATATTTGAATTTCCCAACTTACAATTTATGGAATAAAACAACTAATTAACCCACTAAATTTGCCTATTAAGTCTTGAAGACCAATTTAAACAATCCTAAACCTTTCTAAGACTCTTAAGGACCCAATTAATTCCAATATGCCATTATGCCCATATTTCACTATCAAAGATCCTAAGGTTCTTAACATGCCCTTTAGGATTCATTACATTTTTATCATCTTTAAAGCCTTCTAAGGCCATGATTGGCTTCACTACATGCCAATTGATTGGTTTAAACTCCTCCTTGCCTCTAATCCATATTATTTTGTCTTCTTTAGGGATCCTTGCATATTTTGGTGCTCGTGCATCACATACGTTGGCCCAACAATGGAAGCCAAGGATGTAACCATGCATGTATTGGCACAATCTCCCTACGAGGATCCCAAGTATCTACTATTGTTGTTAATTTGGGCATCACTGTATGACTAGAATGTTATTAAGTACTGAAGCTGGTAGTAACTTCTCGCATGTCTCCAGAAAATGTAGCATAGGTTCAGGGTCCCTTGGCTCCAAGGAATTTGTAGCAGTTATTCTCTATGTTGGAAGAATAACTTCAGTGAAGGTAAATGCCATAATCATGAGGCTCATTCCCTTGCAAAAGCCTCTTCCACAATGACATTACCTCTAAACCATGCAAAGGATGTTGAAGTGGTTCCCAACCTTGAAACACTCTTATAAGCAATGGCAAAGCAAATGTAGAAGTAATACATATATTAATATTGTTTATGTATATGTATGTATGTATGTATATGCATGTATGTATGTATATATGTATGTATGTATGTATATATATGTATGTATGCATATATGTATGTGTATATGTATGTGTATATGTATGTATGTATGTATATATGTATGTATATTATGTATGTATGTATGTATGTATATACATATATATACATGTGTATATGTATATATACATACACACACACTTATGTGTGTGTCTATGTATTTGTGTATGTATATATACACAAAGATCTTATGGATTGTGGATTATGGATTATTAAAAAAAAATACGACATTAATCATTCCCCATTTGTTTTCATCAATTGTAGAGAGTTGTGTGTGAAAGAGGGTGGAGAGCTATGGAGATCTAGGATATCATTGGTGTGCCCTTGTGATCTTTGCATCTCGTTGTTGTGCCCTTGTGAACTTTGTATATGTATGTATGTATATGTATATATATGTGTATATATACATACATACATATGTATCTATATGTGTGTGTGTGTGTGTGTGTGTGTGTGTATATATATATATATATATATATATATATATATATGTATGTATGTATGTATGTATGTATGTATGTATGTATGTATGTATGTATGTATGTATGTATGTATGTATGTATGTATGTATGTATGTATGTATGTATGTATGTATGTATGTATGTATGTATGTATGTATGTATGTATGTATAAATATACATACACACACACACATACGCGTGTGTCTATATATGTATGTATATAAACAGAGAGATCTTGGCACAATAGAAAACCAATAAAACTCACTCAACACGTAGCATGGCCACAGATGCGATGGCAATGCCTATTGGTAAGTAGATTCCTCTTTTTCTCTCTCATTTTTCATGTGTTTATTTTACTTGAATTATTATTTCTTAGGAAGCATTTGTAATATTGGATTCATTTTATGTTGGAGGCGATGAGGACATTCTTGGATGTACCTATGTTAGATGTATGAAACACTAAAGAATTGTGATGAATTTCTTCTGAGCAATGAAGAGGCACTTACCTTGAGTGTGGCTCAACTTCTAGGTACTTCAAAGATTGACCCTTTCTTGAATATTTTAGATGTTAATGGGGAATTTAGATGATGGGGGGGGAGTGAGCTTCCACACTCACATGGTTGGCCCTAATTAGTAGAGAATATTGAACTATTCTCAAAACCAAGTGAAGCTCAACATTAACCTATGATTGCATGACAACTAACTGTGTGAATCTCTAGGTTTCAGGCAATGCAAAAGGAAGCCATAGTTCAATATACAATCTTAATTCATATGCATACGACATTAGGTGGAGTTGATAAGTGCAACAAGTTTGCATTTTTGTTAGAGGTCTTTAATTAGGTATTTTAAGTTATAGACCATCATGAACATTGTAACTTTGACTCTTGCAGCTAGAGTTCTAATGTTCATGATGGTTTATAATTTTAAAAACTTAATAGACATATTAAATAAATAAAATTGTGCTACATTTTTTATGCTCTGCCTATTGTCCATGCATATAGAATACAATTGCACGTGCATTCTCGATTCAAAGTGGCAAAATCTTATTTTAGATGTGACAAAAAAATGACATGCACTAGAAGATGGGAAAATGATGTCACTTTTGTAAGTCTAGAACCTTTTTTGTACTTTAAAGATTGATCTTTTCTTAAAAAAATTAGATGTTAATGGGGAATTTAGATGTTGGGGGGGGGGGGGGGGAGGAGGGGGAGGGGGGGCAAATGAGCTTCCACCTTCATGTGGTTGGCCGTGATTAGTAGAGAATATTAAACTATTATCAAAACCAAGTGAAGCTCAACATTAACATATGATTGCATGACAACTAACTGTGTGAATCTAGAAAATAAAAATGGTTTAAAAATATAACACACACTTCAGGCGTAATACCCATTAATGAAATTGGGGTCAAAATGGTTGAAATGCATGTTAGGATTAGCCTATGGTAGCTGCCCAAGATAAAATCCTAAATTTTGTCTCTCCCCTATTGTTTTCCACATGCTTCACAACCCCCTTAAGAATAGACGCAATGTATCACACTACCTTCGAATAAACATTTCAATCTATGCTTTTGATTTGTCTTTCTCTAAATATAGATGGGGATAACATCTTACTCAGAGGGAAATTGTTGTGGATGACATGGGTTCTCATATACAACAATTCTCTCTGCACACACATCAATGAAAGAAGTGTTTTGGGTTTATGATTCTTGTACACCAGCTTGGAAGGAGGTAATTCTTTGAGATAATGGTATTCATTTTAATGGTCTGAATCAACTTATGTAAAGATGTGTTTCGGATGTGGTGGTTAGTTTGCAAGGAAAGGGAAAAACAAATATAGGGGCATAAGATGTTTGATAGGAACATGTGGCTTTCTAGTAGTAAGAGGACAATAGAGGGCTTGAACATGTAGCCATCTCATCACAACTATCCATTCGATTCATCAATGCCTTGATATAACTGGTCACTTCTATAACTTCTTGTTGTTTAAGATGAATTTAACTTCTTATTGCTTAACTTCTTGGTCACATCTAGTAATCAAATTGAGGGGTAAAACATGAATTTAGGATTTTTTTAAATAATTCATCTATCTGACATGATTGTGATGACACATTGACAGCTAATCATCACTTGGACAACACAGCTACCACAATTACGATAGCCAATTCCAATGGTTCTATGTCACTTCCACAACATAATTGTCACATGGATGTTGTAATTGTGATGACATCAATGTGACCTCTTGCCCCTTCCTTCTTCCGAGTTATAACAATTTTATCCATCACAATTGCAATAGATACCCTTGCCATCACAATTTGCGATGACAAAGTCTGACACCCGTTTGACGGGAGCCAATTTTTGGTTTTGTTGCTTGGGTGACGACTGACCATCACAATTCAATTCCGATTGTAGTAGTGCATTCTACATCATTTGGATTCTCTATTTTATTTAGGTTGTACATAAATAGTCATAACCACGTCAAGAGTGAATACTTTGAAGAGATATTTTTATATAAATTGAGAAATTTATCTATAACTGCATTCAATGTTGACAGTTGTTTGATGCAACTTGAAATTCTTTCTAGAATGGTTTCCTCAGGAAAGTTTCCTAAATTAGAGTTCATTGTTGTGTAACTATTGCATGTAATCTTATTTTCCAAGGAATTTGCATTCTAAGTTAGCTAGATTTAGTAATCTAACATTTAGCAAGTGGAGTATGTTGTGATTCATCTTCATCAACCCTCTAGAAGTAGATTTCATAGCTTTGTCTATTTCCATTAATTTGACATAATATTCATAGACAACTAAGGCCATTATAGAGGCATTGCAACAGTTGTTTATTCCCTGAATTTCCAATTTCTTATCACTGGATCACTATACTTTATACAAAATTTGTTTTGCAATATTTTCTCAAGAATGAGGGAAGATACTTTTTTTTATCCTTAACAATATTTTTTACATTTTCATAGACACCTCTAATATTGCTATTTTAAATCAAGTCATTCAAACAAGTTATCAATGTTCGACATTAATTTCTCCTAATTTTATTGTTTGATAAGCTTAACCATATTTCTCTTACTATCCTTGACATGACGGTCTTCAGAAGATGTAGTTGTATTTTGTGCAATTGTTTTTTCATTTTCAACATCTCCATTCACTCTTTTTTCATATTTCCTCTACTTTCGCTTTCCAATTAGTTACTTTTTTCCTCTCATCCTCCAATTCCTTCTTCAAATCCTAGATTGTCTCTATAGTAGTTACCTCTTTTTTCTTCTCATCCTCCAATTCCCTTTTCAAATCATGGATTGTCTTCACAATAGACTCCTCCTTTTTCTTTGCATTGTCCAATTCCTTCTTCGAATCATGGAGTGTGTTTGCAGTATGAGTAGAATCCTCTTTCTTTGCATTCTCTAATTCCTTCTTCAAATCAAGGATTTTCTTTGTAGTTGACTCCTCTTTTTTCTTCGCATTCACCAATTCCTTCTTGAAATCATGGATTGTGTTTGTACTAGACTCCATTGTCTTTGCATTCTCCAATTCCTTCTTCAAATCAAGGATTGTCTTTGAAATAGACTCCTCTTTTTTCTTCATATTTTCCAATTTCTTCTTCCAATTATGGATTGTGTTTGCACTGGACTCCTCTTTTTTCTTCTCATTCTCCAATTCCTTTTGCAAATTATGAATTGTCCTTGCATTAGACTTCTCATTTTTATTTTCATTCTCGAATGCCTTCTTCAAATTAATAATTGTATTTTTAGTAGATGAGTACTTTTTCCTTTTATTCTCCAATTTAATCTTCAAAATATTATTTTCCTTGATAGTAGAGTCTGAGTCATTTTTCAATTTATTTTTTACCTGTACACTATTCTTTCTAGACTTGAACAACTATGTAGTAGAGGATTTTTTATTCTCAAATCTTTAGTTTCACTTATCCAATTCTTTAGTCATATTATTCAGTTGTTCATTCATATTTTTTTGTTGCACAATTGCCTATGTAGAAGAAGAATTCTTTATCCTATTTTACAATTCTTTGAACCTATTGTCTACTGCTTTCTCCTTGGCCTTCACATTATCAAGGTATGCTTGTAACTTTTCTATTTTCTTTGCAAGCCTTCTATTTTCCCTCTCTACTTTTAGAAGTGCAGAGTATACCATTTTTGGGTCTCTTTTGATATATTGATTTTGTCAATATTTTTCTCTTTCAAGAAATCCATTTCAAGACTGGTAACTTGTATATCATTATTATTTATTATACTTTCTGGTGGATTATTATCTTGAGCTAGGGGTATAACATAAATGAAGTTTTTCATTTTGGTGTTTGGGTCATATCTTGGAAATACATTGTTAGTATTAGATGCCTGATGTTCAACAATTGCATCAATTTTCAATGTCTTCATAATTTGCCTATTTCTTTTTTTTGTCTAATCAAATTTTGTTGTAAAGCCATTTAAACTAAAATTTGGGTTTGTTGATACAATTGAGTGTTTGAAAGGTGAATTATCACTTGTATTATTGTATGTTCCTTCAACTTTAGTTACACTTACTCCACCTACAATTGTATTTTGAGGATTGCCAACAACTTGAAGATGACTCGTTCCAAATCTTGGTGTTTTAGGATAATTTTTAGGGTTTTGTCTATAAGCTAATGGTGCATACATTGGTGAAGCAACTACTGACATTTCTTTCGTTGTAATTGTCATAATTTTTTTCCTTTTTTGCACTAGGTTTACACATACGAGTGCCAGTGCTCAAACTCAGTTGGATTTGAAGATTTAACAAATGTTGTATTGGGATAACCTTTAGAAGTATAACATTTTTTTGTCGTTTCTAGATGAATATGTTGATTGATGGAGGAATAAACAGGATAAACTAGATACTAAAGGGGGAGGGGGTGAATCAAAATCTAAAACACTTTTCACTTTTCAAAAATTTACCCACATCTATCAATAACTTGTGCATGTAAAACTAGAAATGCAAATTTGTTGTAACATATAAGTCCAATCAATCGCATGCATTAAAGTAAAATACATCACACAAGATTTGTTACCCAAAAACCCTCCAAGGTGACGATAAAACTAGGGTGGGGATGACATCCACAAATCTTCACTACTACAGTAATAAAGTTAACCAGTTAAGGTTACAATGTTTGACCATAAAATGTGATCTACCCTATGAGGGGTCTACTTTGTTAAAGGCTTAAGAGATTGCTAGGTCTCACCTTGTTAGAGAATTTAACACTTACAAAAAAGTAAGGACTTTGTTAGGAGAATTATAAAGATCTATTAAGAGATTTACCTTGATTCAAGTTTGTTAAAATTGATTCAGTACTTGAATCTTGATTTTCTCTATAAGCTAATTTTGAGTCTTCTTCTTGCTAATTGATCCTCTCTTCTAATCTTATATGCTTGTCTTTCCTTTTCACTTCACTACAATGAGTAGGTCACTCAGTTTGTTAGATGATAACAAAACCCTTTAATGACTTCTAATCTGATCTCAATCCTTTTTTGTCAATAGCTTCATGCTCACACGTAAACTCTTTTCATCTCCTTCTCTACTAGCATATATGATCTAGGTTAAGATCATCACTATATAAAGATTTATGAAAAGAGTTTTCTAGATGATTCCATGTTTTGTCTTTTCATCCTGATTGTCAAACGCACAACACAGGTATTAGTGATCCACAAAGTGTAAATGTTCTGTAATGACCTCTAAAAGTATTGAATTTTCTATAATAACCTCTTCAAAAATTAAATATCCCTTCCAAGTCAGCTTGATAATCATTTTGCCTACAACTTTGTTCCATTCCTAACATTCATGTAAACTCTATGTAGCTCGGCCTTTACTATTTTCTGATGCCCAACATTGTTGTTTCTCGACCTTCACTATGCTCGATACATACTAAGTAACCCAACACATGTATTCTCAAAAACTTGCTTGATTGCTGATGACTTTCTTGATCACTGATGAGCTCGACTCGTATATAAAAATACTCTATGACCCGAAAAAATTTACTCGGCTCCTATAGAGCTAGGTATATGACCCAACCTATATAGAGTAGCCCATTCGCAATGATGACCATTTGACTCTACCTTGTAAATTACTAAGTGGTTGACCCCAATAGACAACAATGGTTAGAAATACCAACATAATCATCTTCAACCTCATCTGAGTGTCCAATGACTGATTGACTTCCACTTTTTGATGGGTATAGTACTACAATTAGATTCCAAATCCCTTCACCACTTGCACCAATGGGCCCTATACCTATATAACCCATGTTTGTATCATAGTTTCCCCTTTAGAATACATTTCATTAATAGAATCAATCATTTGAATTTTAACAATATTTCTTCAGGGCTTAGTTGACCCAAGATCTTGAGTACCTTGAATGTCTTCATCAGACTTAGAGTCATTCTGTCTTTGACTATCACTATCACTGCAAGTGCCAAATTGATATACTCCATATGGATGCTCTCTACTCCAATAATCGCTAAAATCTGCATCCTCCTCAATTTCCCCAAAAGGTTTTGAGGTCTTTGGTTGACCCATATTTTTCCTCATTTCCCAAAAAACATTTATTTTGGTTTGAGACCATAATTTAGATCTGCATGCCTCTTTAATTATTTTTGGCATAGATCTTTTAGAAGGTTCAGAGGATTTTTTGTAGAAATTGAAGTATGCCACAGGATTTGATTTGTGTGACTCTAATGTGTTCAATGTCATAATTTGGGATGACAATTCTTGCATTGAAATATTATTCTCTGTTGCATGTTTCTCCATCACATTCTTAACCTCATCCCATGAATCCATGTTTTAAAAATTTTCTATCAATGGCATCTCCTGATGTTGATACTTGCTTGCAGATTTCCCATTGAAAATAAGTATTGCTTTTATTATGGTCACTGGATCATATTTCCAATGAATAACAAGACCGAAGCTAAAAAATTCATTGATTCATTTTCCACTTTGAAAGCCTTTCTCTCAAATGTGAGGCCTTCTATTGCAAAAGGCAAGGAAGGAAATGTCATTTTCTTTTGTCGTCCACTAAAAATTTCATCTACGCTCTCCATCTGGCATATATATTCTAGTGCAAAAACCCTTTCTGTCACATGCATTGGATGTTTGCACAGTTCAATCATTGAACTGTAAAACCTTAACATAGTGTAGTCTTCCATGAAGAAACAATCAGCCAATTGAATTTGACATCCTAGTTGAGTTCAATCTTTATAAGATATGAGTAATCTAGGCACTAGAGTGCCCATAATTTTTTGGTGAATAGTGTTGGAAATCTTAATGGGAAATAAGATACTAAGAGGGAGGGTGGGGTGTGAGTCAAGATCTATACAAAATTTCTTTGATAAAAAAACTAATTATATTCATACCTAATCCATCTCATATCTTATATCTCACACCTTATAATCATAAAAATGTAACGTTGAAATGAAATATATCTAAGCATATCATCCATGAAAACATAAACTCATAAAACAATGATTTTGGTAACCTAGAAACACTTCAAGATGAAGGTAAAATTGGGG
This sequence comes from Cupressus sempervirens, assembly GCA_028749045.1. Classification (NCBI taxonomy): domain Eukaryota; kingdom Viridiplantae; phylum Streptophyta; class Pinopsida; order Cupressales; family Cupressaceae; genus Cupressus; species Cupressus sempervirens. Next base: position 638,109,434 of record CM053792.1, read on the forward strand.
TCGGAATGAAACCCACAAATCTTTACTATTGCAACTGCTGGAAATCTTAATTGAGAAACTAAGATACTAAGGAGGGGGGTGAATCAAGATCTATAACATTTTTCCTTTTAACAATTCTTTAGTGCATTCACCATATTTTCCATTTCATATCTAATGCATGCATAACATATCTTATAAAATCAAACTGTAGTAACATATAGATCTAATCTATCATTCACATGCATGAAATGTAAGCACATAACACAAAGATTTGGTTACCTAGAAACACTTCAATTTGAAGGTAAAACTAGTGGGGGGGGATGACATGCACAAATCTTCACTATTGCAATAATAAAGTTAATCAATTGATAAGTAGGATATATTTTCCATAGCAAGTCAAATTGTGATATTGCTATAAGGATTTAATTGTGTAGGTTTTTAGCCAAACTCATTGACCCATGTTTCATGAGTAGTGATTCACACATGAATCCATCTCTCATTAGAATAAATGGAACACTTAGCACTCATTGGATCTAGGTGATGCACCATCTTGTTCAACTTCTTTTACCTTTACTATTCTTCTCCTCTTTGGATGGCTCACAGAGGCTTGTGATTTGTTCTTCTCTATACTTGAGTTGCTTGGTTTAGTAATTTTTACTACTCCTTTCTTTGGAGATGACTCAGCTCTTGCTACTACATCCTTGATCCTTGGTTTGGTTGGTGATAGAGGAGAGAGGGGTGCCACCACTATCTTTTTTGTAGTTCCCTTTGCTTTAGGGTTGACAGATTTAGCCTTCTTTGTGGGTGATGAAATAACAACTAGGGCTTTACCCTAATCTTCTTCCTCTTCCTTGTCACCACTATCTCTTCCTTCATCTTCTCCAAGATCTTGTGTGAGCTACAAAGGTTCCTTTTCTTTTCCTTGTGTACCTAGTTTAGCCTCTAGGTTGTCAATCACTTTCTTTCTTTTCTTGTCCTTAGAAGCTATTTTGATGTCAACAGTAATTCTTTCCTTAGCTTCTTCACACTTTCTAAAAGATTCTACATCAACATCAATCTCTTCTTTTAATAGTGCAACAATATTTGCACTCACTGTATCATTATCAATTTCATACTCAAATGTGTGTAGCCATGCCTTCCTTGCCTTTACTACCCACAAAAATGTATTATCTGTGTCCACTAAAAGGCATACATCATTGTAATGTTTCATTACAAACTCTTTTAATATTCTCATCCTTATTTGCACTCTTTGTTTGAATTCCTCAAAATATGTATCTAGGACATTCTCAAAATTCTTTCCTAATTGAGTTATGTATTAAATGATTTTATTTATCACTAGTTTTCCTTGTTCCCAAACAAAATTGCCAATACCAAGAAAATACTTCTGAACATAAAAGAAAATACACGTGATAAGTAATCCAAACTCACATGTAGAATTCTTTGCATTCCTAATAGATATAAGGTTTTTTGCTAATTGAATTTTTTGCAACTTGTTAAGATCATATTCATGATCTTTCATGACAATCTTCCATGCCTATTTGATTGCCATACACAGTACACTATTTAATGTTCTTGATTAATAGAATTTGTGAGAAATTATTTTCACTAAAAATTCAATTAATGGATTATATATGTTTGAGATGGGAAACCCTCATCCATTCCACTCAGTTCTTGTGTTCACCTTAACTTCCTCTCAACTCAAACATCACATACTATTCTTCTTGTCTAGAATGGGATAACCTATAACCTTGTGAATCATTTTCTTGGTTATCTCAACTGGTTCATTGTCTCACCATATCTTCATGTCATGAATCTTTCTAAGTACTACCATGATCCATTTGATCTTAAAATTCCTTGGAAACTCTAGGGCATGAGTTAACCCTTTCTTCTCAACAATTTCAAATTTGTGTTTCAGAACTTCTTCATCACACAGTTTCTTACATGCCTCTCGAATCTCATAGTCTCCAACTTCTCTAATCTTATGGATGTAGAAAATTTGTACATCATGTATCATTATTACCTTAGGTGGTATCAAGGATAACACACCCATTGAGTCACCTTTCTTTGCAATCTTTGGAATAACATGAAACGTAGGTGGATGACAAGTGTCAATTCTCACCAATTGAATGTTACTAACCTCTACTCCTTGGCTCTATCTCGTGGACAATGAAGCTACAATGTTTCTCTATTAGGGTTTGGAACTTCTTCTTTCTACATATCTCAACACCACTCAAATCTTCACTCGATCACACTTGTATTCCAAATTTGATTTTAATCTCCTTACGATCTCTTTCACAAATCGATGAAATGCTTTGTGTTCTCATAATCTCTATGCAAGGTGTGAAACAATGTCTTCAAATCTTGATATATACGTATTTTACTTGAAATAGGGTCTCCATTAATGTCATGTACTCAAGTAGGTGGAAGCCAATATCTCAGTCAATATTGCACCTTTTGAACTAGGTCTTCACTATACAACTTGGTCTCTTCCATCTAACTCAGCCTATACACTAGTTAAGTATTTGAAGTACTCGATCCATATTGCAATGCTTGGTCAATATAGACAATTTTACTAATGTCTGACATTGACTTTGTAAATAATTCTTTTGCACTAATTTTCATAGATTTGTTCCTATGCATCTTTACTTATGCAAATATGAACTTTAGCACATTTTATGTTAGCAACTGATGTAAGATATATCATTAAATATAAAATTCCTTACATATCTTTCTTGATTAGTTTGAGATGATATGATCATCTCCTCCATTGGATTGGGTGATCTCAACTCCATCTATTCCATTGTTTCCATCTTCTACCTTTTTCTTCCATGTTTGTTTCATCTCCTTCTTTGATTGATCAATGTCTACTTTTCCTTTATGCTTGGTGTTATTATGATTTTCTATTGGTATTTGGGTTCTGCAGTTTTTACTTGAATGTCCAAACTTGTGACATTTGGAATATACATTGTTAGGTGCATAATTTTGTCTTTGATTAGTCCCATAGGGCCTTGTCTAAGATCTACATTCATATTCTCTATGTCCATACTTTTTACAATTGTAACAATAGCCTTAAAATCTAGGTCTAGTAGGTATGTTCTTCATCCTTGATCTATATTCATGCATTTGATCTCCTTGCTTCTTGTAGTAAAAATAGTAACTAGTAAAATTAGGCTTAGGGTTTTGCATACCATTTTTGCTTCTATAGATGTTTGCAGTATGACTAAGTTTTTCATAATGATAACATGTTGGTTTGCCTTTTGGCTTTGCATTTCTTAGTTATCCACTCTTCGATGACTCTCTTTTCTTGGTAGATGAATGATTTGCTCCAGAGGTGCTGCTAGATGATGTCATTAGTTCTTCAAAGTATTTTATTGCTTCATTAGGCTTGTTCAATCTTTCCATAAGTTCTTTCTTAGTGTTCAGTTCATTCCTCAATAGATCATTTTGTGATCTCAGATTTTCTATGTCCACATCCTTTCTATTCAATTCTTGATTTGCAAGCATCAGTTTATTCATCATTTCTAGTTGAGTGTTTGTAGGCTTTTGTACATTAGATGACCTTTCCTCAAGTATAATTGTCATTTTCCATTTTTCTTCCTTAGCGATAACCTTGTCTTCCTTAGCTTTCTTCTTTTGCTTCATTACTTTGTATAGACTCACTGACTGGATCTTATGTTCTCTTTTTAGTCCTATGACTTCTTCATTTAGGATTTTTTTCTTTCCTAGAAGATCTACAACAATTGCATCACAGTTACTTGAATTTCCATTTTCAAATAGTCCTTGCATGTCAACTTCTTCATAATTGTATTATTTTAGCTATATGGCCAACTCCTTTCTCCATTTTAGGGATTTCCTTAGTTCCTGTCTTGCTACCTCAAGTTTTTACAGTATGAGTTGGATGTCAATCACTTGATTGTGTATAACCTTTCCCATTTTATAAGCCTCCAGTTCCATGATATGATCTCTCTTGTTGTTAGACTTCTTCAAGAGAACTAAGCTCTTATACCAATTGTTGGAAGTCTTAATTGGGAAACTAAGATACTTGGGGCGGGGTGCGAGGTGTGGGGGTGTGAATCAGGATCTACAACACTTTTTCCTTTTAAATAATTATTTAGTGTATTCACCATATTTTCCATTTCATATCTAATGCATGCATAACATATCTTGTAAAATCAAACTGTAGTAACATATATATATATATATCATTCACATGCATGAAATGTAAGCACATAACACAAAGATTTGGTTACATAGAAATACTTCAATATGAAGGTAAAAGTAGGGTGGGGATGACACCCACAAATATTCACTACTGTAGTAATAAAGTTGACTTGTTAGGGTTACAATTTCTTACCACTTCTGATGATCTACCTTATGAGGGGTCTACCCTGTTAAAGGTTGTTAAGACTATTAGGTCTTACTTTATGCGAGGATTTTACACTTACAACAAAGTAAAGACTCGGTTAAGAGATTTATAAAGATTTGTTCAGAGATTATCCTAGACTCAATCTATTAAAATTGATTCAGTAGCTGATCCTTAGTCTGCTTTGATAAGCTAGTTTTGGATCTCCTCTCTTCAATCTGATTTAATCTCCGATATGATATAACTTTATTGTCCTTCACTACTTTAACAAAGTTTCTTGCTCTAATATGTAATAACAAAACTTAACTCTTCTACCTTCTTTACAAAGTTTGCACATTCATACTTGATCTTTGTGATCACAAGAATAGCTCACTTCTTTTGCATATCTCAAATAGGTTTAGATCTTCTCCATTTAAAGATTGCATAAAGAATTTTCTAGATGCTTCCTTATTTCACCTCTTCATTTGATTGGTTGATCACAACAAATAGGGATATGTGATCCATGTCATAAAATGCATAATAATCTATGTAACAACCTCTACAAGTATTAAATATCTTGTCCATGTCGGCTTGAAATAGTTTACCTCAAAGTTTGTATCATTCCTAACTTGAATGTCAATTCTGCATTGCTCGACACTTACTAAACCTTTGATACTTGACATTCACTGTACACGATACTAACGCTCAATCTTTATTGTACTCGACACCTCTATAACTTGACACCAATATGCTCAAACTTCTTGGTAAACATTAGACTCAACTTATACTAGAAATACTTAGTGCCCAAAGATTCACTTGGCTCCTATTGAGCTCAATATACTCATGTTTATTTACAATTCCTTATATGACTCGACCTATATAGAGTAGCTCATTCGTAGTGATGATCTTCGAACTATACCTAGTATATGACTAAGTTTCTGACACTAATGGACAATAATAGTTAGAGATACCAACAAAAAAAAAAAAGTTTTCCTATTAGGGCTACAATTTGATCATATCTAATGATCAACCCTATGAGGGGTCTGCCCTGCTAAGAGTGTTCAAGATTTTTAGGTATTACCTTGTTAAAGGATTTTACACTTACAATAAAGTAAGGACTCTATTAGAAGATTTAAATAAGGTCTTTTAAAACCAATTTGTTAAGAGATTTTCCCTGACTCAATCTGCCATAACTAATTCAATACTTAATCCTTTGGTTTGCTCTGAAAGCTATTTACAAATCTCCTCTCTTCAAAATCTGATCTCCTTATTTGATATCTCTATTATGTCCTTCACTACTCTAGTTTCTTTGTCTAACCTTAGCCTCTTGACTCCTTCATGCTCATTCACCATCATATTAATCTTAGGGTTGGTACCCTTATTAAATACATAATTGTAGAAATTTTTAGGTTAGGATCAACGATCCATATCTCATCCTTTTGTCATTTTACCCTTTAGATTTTTTGATTAGTTAATCTACTTTTTTGGGATTAATGTCATCTAATAAAATGCATAATCATCTCCTTAATTGTCTTTACAATCTTTAAATATCATGTAGAAGTTGGCTAAAATGATTTACACAAGTGTTTGTGCAATTACAAACTCATATGTCAAAATTGGTTTACTCAACACTTAAATATTCTGACACTTGGTCATAACTAACATTCATGTTGTCACTTGGCTTCCATATGTTTGACATATATTGACTCACTCAACATTAATAGACTTTCCAAATGTTTGGTCTCTTCTATGTTATATGACTTGTATGCTGACTCGATCTCTACTAGGGTGCTCAGCAAACTTTGACTTGCTCAGCCTATTATAAAATATAAACAAGTCCTCTATAGCTCAGCTTTCTCTAGATGGTTCGGTTGTAGTGATGACTATCTAATACTACCTTGGAAATGACTAAGCATTAGACACTAATAGGAAACTTAGGCTTAGAGATCAACAATCTCCCCCTTTGACATTAGTGGCAAAAACATTTTTTCATGACTTAACTTTCCGTGCAAAAATAATGCTCCCCTTGAGACTGTAACATGATCTTCAAAATTTAATCTCTACTATACAGTATATACATGTTTGTAAACTTTGATGTTGATTCATTTAATAATGTTGTCTCTAATTTATGTCTCTTTCTTTGTTTCATCTCCCCTTTGTTAGAATATTTTCCCCTTGTTATGTATGTCATGAATATATTTCCCCCTTGTTTGTGTCACTTATGACTTGGGGTTGGAAAAAATGTTTGACGACTTGCCAAAATTTCTTCAAATCCTTTATTCCATCTATCTCTTGCTAATTCCATGACTTGAATATGAATCTCTAGCTAAGCAACTAGATCAATTAAGTTCTCTATAGTTGAAAGATGTGTATCTTTCTTCATTAAATTCTTAGCTATAGATAAATCCCTTTGAATTATCTCCAAATGTGGTAGTAGCATGAATTGAATAGAAATAAATTTGTTCCTTATGCCACTGTCTCTAGCCATTAACTTGGCTAATTGATGTTGATCAAATTTCAACTTATTATATGAAGGTGATCTTTAACTTGCATTTTTTACTCAATGAAAGTGTGCACACCTTCATATTTGCATGTATCATCTCAATAGATCATTGGTTCTCCAATGTGAAGAACTCAACATCACAAAGTTTCATGTACAAAGAGGGAATGAATTTCAAAATTCCTTCCAACTAAGTGGTAAGGTTAGAAAACTCAACCTGTGTAATTGTAAGTTCTGTTGAGACTTTCTCCATAACCTTGTGCTCAAATTTCTTCTCACACCATCTCAACAATTTATCATTGGTCTTTATATCTTTAGTCTGAACTTTATCAACTATATACAATAATTGATGTAATATTTAATGTTGCTCATTAACATCAGAAATATCAACTAAACCAACAAAAATATCTTTTATATTATGCAATACTTATTTTTTCTTGTGTTCTCTTCTCAACTGTTCTTGCTTTGTGTTGTGACTTAGCAAGGTTTGCAATTGTTTCATCTGTTCCAATGTCATTTTGTTAAAGTTATAGATAAGAAATGTAATAACTTCATCTAAACTCATTATTTCCTTTTTTGTATCATCTATGTGTGCCATCATTTAAGATCGAGGGGTGTTGTCACTAGGTAGTGATATTTGTAGTTGTTTTCCCTTTGCACTTGATCTAGGTGTCTTCTCCTACTGAGTTGATTTAAGTTGTTATATAGTTGTAACAGTTAAGGTCTATGTTAGCATGGCACTCAATAGTTGTATAAGAGCTTGGATAGCCTCTTTCTCTCTGGGTTTCTCTATCTTTGTCATTTCTTTCTCTTCTTCTACCTTACTCTTATTTGGTTTGACATCCCTAAGATGGGTGAATTATGGAAACACAATTATTGCCTTTCCCTATTGCTCGACACTCATCTTAGAAACCACTGTAACTAATGTACAACATTGAAACCTTTAGTACTTCCACTCTTAATACTTGGATAATCCTATATTTGTATGTTGGTACCCAATATTTAAATTTTCAATTTATAGTCTTGAACTCCTTCAAAGTGGTTTGAAGCAGTTCAAACTGGGTCAAAGTGATTCAATTTTTCTTAGGCAAGTTCAATTGTTTGCTCCAAGAATTTTAGAGGTATAACCCCTTGGCTTGGGTTTACTGATTCATTTTCTAGCTTAGAAATGTAGTTTGTCAGCTTAGATAGCTCGGGTTTCGGATTTCAAAGAGTTAGAGCCAAGTTGATTAATAGTCCAAGTGAAACGATCAAATGCTTTGAACACAAATGTAGTAGTTCAATCCCAAATGTAAGGCCAAGAGTATGAAGATAAATCCAATGTGCAATTAAAGTCCTTGGTTGCATTAGATTTCAAATGTTCACAATTCCTAATTGATTCCACAAGATTCATGTTTCAGAGATACAATTTCAAACTCATAATAGATTTGATTGATACTATAGCTAGAGTTTGTGAGCTTTCAAAAGCTTGATCTTCAAGATCAACCAAGTCCCTCAATGACTCTTTATGACTGGCAATAGGAAGATTTTTTATAATAACATAGAGTCCCAAAGACCTTGTCCATGTCAAGTATTTGATATGAATGCTCATTCATGCAATTTTCTCCAATGTGAAACTAAGTGGTCACACTAAAACATATCATATGGAGGCAACAATGCACATAATGTATTTTCACAGAATGCAAAACAAATGTTTGGAGGTGTTTAAGAAGAAAGATTCAAGTCAATGCCACACCCATCTCTCTATTGATAGGCTCATAAAGCATTGTGTGTGTAACAAAGGTGAGTGACAATGGCAAGTGATGAAGATTATGGGGCCAGTCATCAGCTATCACATCTTAACTTTGAACAAATTCATGTAGACTAGTTATTAAAGGAGCTATGATTCCCCATAGGCTTAGAAATAAATTCATGTGATAATTGTTAGATGATCACCGACGGGCGTTTGACATTCTTACTCACACCAAACATCGAAGAAAGACATGCATAACCTCTTTCTACATGCAGTCACATATAGAGATTAGGTATAGTGTGTCTTTGGCTTGAATGAGGAGAGTATTCAAGGCTTGATTTCTAAAAGAACATGGGACTTTTTCTCATCTCGTGTGTATATGCCAGTTTTATATCATCCTTAGCTGAATACGACATCTATCATAGGTAGCAGGGATCAAACCACCTGATATTTAATATTATAGAAGCAGATTCCACACCAATTGTTGACATAATGCTCAGGTGAATGGAGTTAGCAACATGAAAGGGGAAAAAATGACCTCATGTATCATTACCTAACTGTCGCACAAGAACTCATCATGTTCAACCAATGACACATGCCAGTTTATTTCATGATTGAAGTGTTGAACATTATATAATGAAACCTTTTCCCAATTATAAAAAATGTAGATATATGCATATTTAATGTAGATATAAGCATATTTAAGTGGTTGAGTCTGCATAAAGATCATGCCCTCTTTGTCTTTGAAAAACCAATGACAAGTGTGGAGCCAGGTGTCAATGATCTCATAAAAATTATTTGACATTTATGTGTACTGTCATTAATCAAAAGTGTCCAAATATTATGGGTATGGGAAAACTGTGTAATTAAATCTCATATCACAATAATATTAAAAAGCTATTAGGTATTGTAAGGATGGAATTTTTGTTTCTTCTAGGTAGTGACTTTGATGCATATGTGTAATAAGGTCTATGTAATCTTTTACGCTTTAGAGAAGGGAGACTTGGAAGATAATTGAACATCAAAAATTTGAGTTTGGGCAATTTTCTTTCCATTGATCATGATCTTTGTATAGCTTTCAGTTTACTCCAAATACATTTTAATGTCACTATTTTCTAATTATGTTATCATTTCAAGATATCTTTAAAGCTTGAATTCTTCACTTTCTCAGGAAGATGAAGATTTATCCCTTGTTTTCATTATATACATTATGTAAAATATGAATACGTGGACTTTGTGTCATTTATTTTCTTTTAGCTGCTTAGTCTTTTCACATCTATCTCGTGTTTACTGATAGATGTTTGTAAACATTTTGTGCTTTTTTGGTTAAAAGAATCCATATTTTTATTGCTATGAATTCATTGTAAATCATGCATGGGGAGCTATACCCGGATAAATTTAGAGGGCATTTACGCTTTTCAATAGTGAAAGGACCAATCTATTAGTGCATACTCAGTCTTCCTACTTGGGCTTTTGGGGTTAATTTGTATTTATTTCTTTGGAGGACAATATGTTCACTAATATTGTAGTAACATTAGATTTGTGCATGGTGGAGAGGGATCTAAGGCATTTGGTGTAGCATTTTTCATATCTTCCTTGGTCAACATATTTTGATTCTATGGGAATGAATCAGGAATGACCTTAATTGTGATAAAATCTTGTTGTTCACATCCTTCTACCAATTGTCTTATTTCTTTTACAAGTTTAGCAACTTCTGATGTATCATCCTCCTCTTCCTTGACTTCTTTGCCTCTCTCTTCTTCTTCTTTATCCTCTTTGTTAGCCGATGGAATAAGCAATCGAAATGCTTCGTTCCATATACTTATACTCTCTTGCTCAACTTCATGAGATTTATTCATCAAAATTTTATAAGCTCTCTCCTTAGAAATAAATCTTTTCAAAAAATATTTTAGGGCTATAGACATATGTGTCTTCCCTAAATTTGGCATTTTTTGTGCTAAAGTGGTCTCCTTGATCTGCCTTTCAATGGCTAATGCCCACTTCCACTTAGCATCAACTTTATTATGCAAATTCTCAAGAATGCCTTGACCTAACTCTATAGGTGTAGATTTGAATTTTATCATCATATCGATCATAGCTTTTTTAAGCTTCTCCTAGTCTTCTTTATTTGAAGAATCAAAATTGACTGTCTTCATTTCTTCTATACTAGCTAACTCTTTCATCATCTCATATACCTGGTCAATAGTCATTAGAGGCGGTCTCAGCACAATTTGAAGTTTTCTCAGATCATCAAACTCTATTTCTTCATCATCTTATTCCTCCTCATGTGTCATGACCAATTTTATCCTTGGCCTCTTAGGTAGATTCTTCTTTGTTGTCTTGGCCAACTTCCTCTTTGTTGGGCTTCCTTTCTCCTTTTCATTTGGGGACTAAGCAATCTTTTACCTTGTGATTATTGCTCTTTTCAGGTTTGGCTCAGGTGGTGTAACAACCTTCTTGACACCTTTCTTGAGATCCTCTTTCACTTTTGGATCAACAATTACTATTTTCTTTTGCTTGGTTGCCTCGGGCTTGGAAACAACTAGCTCTTTGCCCAATATGACTCGACTTTGGCTTCTTCTTTGAATTCCTCATCCTCTCCTTTTCCATTAGTGACATGAAGTTGACATTTTCCAAGTTTTCCCTCAAGATCCTTCTTTCATTTCCTATCTATCTTAGGAATTTTTGTTTGTAATGTCATTCTACTCTGGGTTGTGTCATATGTATTGAATTACTCAGCATTCACATCAACCTCTTTTGATAGTAAGGTAATTACTACTACTGTCACTTCATCAATATTCACTTCATATTGCATTGGCCTCATCCATGCGACCCTCATTAGTACTGCCTATGCATATATAAAATATGTATCTACCATGAAGCATATATCATCAAAATAATTGTCTACAACTGACTTAGGTATCCTCATTTGGTTCTTCATCTTGTTCTTGAATTCCTCAAAATAATTATCCATCATAGCTTCAAAATTGTCTCTTAATTGACTTATCAAGTCACTTATTTGCTCAATAGTTGTTCTACTTGTATCCCATGAAACTATTCCTACTATAGGGAAAAAATTATGTACATAGAAAAACATACAGACAGGTAGGTAACCAAACTCACACGATGTATTTTTTGCCTTTCTTATTGCTCCAAGATTCTTTGACAATTGTTGCAGTTGTAGCTTGGCAAGATCATAACTATGATCTTTCTTCACAATTTTGCATCCCAAGTCTACTACAATTCAAGTCATGCTATTTAGTTGACTAGACTGATAGAACTTGTGTGCAATCACACGTACTACAAACTCAATGATATGGTCATCGATCCCATTGATCAACATGCCATGACTATTCCACTTCACCTTTGTTTTCTACTTGATAATATCCGTCACAACACTTCTTATTGACTTAGGTTAATCCAAAGTAGGATAACCAGTAACTTGGCATATTGCTGAGTTGTTGTTGTGCACAATGCTAAACAACATAAATCCTTTTGGATTTCTCCCTTGAAAAGTTGATCAATGACCAACTCCAAGGTTTTAGATGGCTATTTTTCAACATGTTGGATAACTCAATTCAAGATAAATGTGTATGTAAACAAGGAGACCTTTGTTGGTACTAACCAATCTATAGACATATCACTGAAATTTAACAACAAAAGAGATATATTTTTTTGTTTTTCATTTTATGATGAATTCAATTTATCAATGCAAATATACAAATTCATATTTTAACCAAATTTTTGAAAAGAAAATAAAAAAGATAGAGTAATGAGAGATTAAATCAAATTCCTAAAAGGGAAATTCCTAATGGACATAAGTCAAAGTAACAACATGTTTGCAAATTAAATTATCAAAAGGATCTGATGAGAAACCAATGAAATCAAAAGAAACACTTCCTCAACTCCATTGATGCAATCGTCAGTGGGAACTTCAATAATAACCAAAAGATGCTTCACATTTAATCAAATCACGAGGCTGTAGAAAGTGCGCTCACATAAGGAAAAATGTTATACAAGAACAAAAATGATCCTTTCTCCAATTTGTTACAACAATGGAATTCATTAACACAAGGCAAGTACCATAATTAAAAGATTGCACAATCATAACAACACAATAAAACCATTGGCACCATTATTATTCATGAGCATGTATTTACAAAAATAACACACTCCAACAAGAATAACTACACTTAGAATGAGAGCACCAATAACATATATTATTGCATCAAAATAACCACTATTCATTTTAGAGAGGGGACATGTGGTGTTGGTGCAAAGCTACATATCAATGCACTCTAGATAAAATGTATGGTTGCATTTTAGAAGCAACAACATCATCTCATTATCCTCAAAGTTGGTAAGGTAGACCATGCACTTGGAACCCTTGGCCTATGATTTGAGCCCCTTCATAAGATTGTATCAAAAAATAGGGAAGCTCTCAAGGACTGATCATTCCACTCCCTCAACAAATCTTACATCTTCAAGGTCCACTACTTTGAAAGCTTTGTTGTTGTCTGTTGATCCTGTCAGGCAGCGATGTGTGCATAAGATGTAAAACACCATTGTGATGAAGCATTCTCAAGTGTATCTTTGAATTATTGAACCACTATTTGCACTAAGGAAAGCTTGGTCTCCAACTCATCTTCAAAAGTCTCAATTCTAGCAACATTATAGTACTTATCCACGTCCAATAATTGCCCTTGAGCTTTATTCTTTATCTGTTGAATTACTTCATTAAGTTCCTCCATAACCTTATTCCCCGAAAATGTCTTTTCTATCCAATCATTTAGTTTATCGAGCTCTTCATCAGAGTATATCTCCATTAGCATCTGATACCTTTTCTCCTTTATAGATCTAAGTGCTTGCAAGTCATTGGCCCAGGTACCCACTTGATGCACTAGCCCAAAATATTGGTTTTTGATGGAAACCAATTTGTCAGTGTTAGTTTAGATGTTGTATGATAGGTTCGAATTTCCCTTTATTATCTGCACAACCCTCTCCTCAGAATTGTGATGCCATTGTTGACATGCATCCAAAAATGAATCTAATTGCAACCTTATCTTCTTTCATCCCAGTGCAACTCCAAGAGTGATTTTAGGATTATCCAGGTCTATAGGTCCCATCACCTCATTCAGGTATCCTCTCAATATCTCATTCTTCTTTTGTAACACTATCATCTTGAACTCTTCTTGGTCCATATGTTTGAATAGTTACTTGAGGCCTGTAGTGATCAAGACCATGGTTGTATCCACCGTGGGCTTTCCCAATATGACCTCCTTCATCTATTAATATTTTGGAGTCAATTCTTTAGTGTCAAAATGAGGAGGAGGAATGCTAATGTGTGATAGAAGGTCCTGATCTTGATTATTGATTATGAAGGCAAGTGTTCTAGTATCACTCTTAGGTGGATCAGGTTTCTTCATTACTTTTATCAATTCTATTATTCCCTCCTCTTCTGTCAATTCCATTTACTTCTTTTATCGAAACATGACCTCCTTCTTCAGTCATGATGGTGTAGTCCCTATTGGTGACATGCATTTTGCTGAAGAAGTTGATTGCAAAGCAGGTTCCTTCCCCTTATTATTCCTCTCTAGAGTCTTCTCGTGTTGAGGGAGATCTTTGTAGGGAACTTCTGTGCTTTGTTGGGCTAAGGATCTAGCCTCTATATTTGGAGGAATTTTTTGTGTTTCTTCTGCTATATTTCCTTCTTCAGATACTTCATTGACATGCAACTATACATATTCTCCTTCCTTTGTATCCTAACTTTTTGATGTTGCTTAAATTGTCGAGGTGGAGCCACTCACCCTCTATCCATTATTATGGCTATGTCTTGTGTTGGTGGTGGAGGAATACCGAGAGGTCCTTGAGGTAGAGGAGGCAATTGATTCCAATCCTCTCCTAATGACTCATTTCTAGGAGTATCCCTTATTTTCTCACCTACCATCTTTGTCCTTATGGGCATGAAATCAAAATCTAAGAGGTAAGAAACGTTGGCTCCCTCACCTTCCATTTTTGCTATCCATTTTTGTTGTTCATCTTTAGAGGTTTCAACCTAGATAGGCTCCCTTGGAATATATGAAGGTGTTTGAGTTGAGTTTCTTCTTCTCTCCTCTTCTACCACAGTACTCAAGTGAGTTATTTTCTTCAAGGGGATAAATTCAATTTGTTCCCCTTCTTCCTCATCCTCTATTTTAGGAATGGTTTCTGACAACTATGGTGAGGGAGTTCTCTTCTTCTTCAATTTCCTCCTTTTAAAATCTACCACTATTGTTTCTATTTAGGATCTCTTAGGCACCGATGGGGAGGCTTCTTCCTCTAAGGTTCTAGGTGGTGGAACCCCTTTCTCTTTTAGTGGTTCCATTTGTTGTTGCTCTTGTTGTTGGTTTGGCTCAACTTGCTCCAACTCTTACTGGGCTTCTACTTCTTAGGCCTTAGCAACTTGCTTTCTTGCCCTAGGGGATAGACTTTTCCTCTTACCCTTGCCCTTTTTAGTCTCAAAATAATTGGCCTTCTTCTCATGTTGGTGTACCATATCTAGCCTCATTGGTGATTTGGAAAGGCAGGTCAGTATTGTGACTTTGGTTCCTTTTCCTTTCTTGGGCCAGGTTCTAGCCTAGAGAGGTATGGCTTGGGGAACTAGATCCATCTGAAATGGCTTCCTAATCCATTCCCTTGTAATTTTCACTACATGTTTTCCCTGATGATAAATATCATCATTTTCCTCATGCCCAATTTCTACATTCATGATGGGCCTATTATAGATTTTATCTCTATTGTACAAGGGATCCATTATCTCAAGGACATCCTTGTCCTAGGCCTTTAAGGTTATCTCAATGTTGAGCACTTTTTCTGCCAGATGTAGACTTATCCTACAATAGTCCCTAATACAAACATTGTAGTCATCTAATGAATTCATCCAATGATCCTCTAGTATTTCCTCATGTACAAACTTCTTCCCCACTAGATGTTGCACCATCCCTATAATATCAAAATATGGGTGTGGAGCCTAATAATCTTCCAAGGGATATTGATTCCATTCTGAGTTGAAGGTAGCAATATCTTGTTTTTGCTTTAACTTGAACGCTCCAATGGTGATCGACCAGACCTACATTTTTTTATGTTGTTTCCTCGCTCTATCATATGCAGAATTGAGTTGGCGAGCTATCTCCAATAGTATGAGCCAGTCTAAAGGGTATCTTGGGAGATTCTTTGGAAATAGGAGAGTACCAGCTAACTAGAAATAAGTAAATATTTTGAACTAGATGTAGTATGCACCTACTTCAATTATCCTTGTTGTCACCTCTACTAACATCCTCTTGGCATAATTGCCTTTGATAAACCTAATGATGGTGAAAATGAAACCATTATTAACCACCTTGTATTACACACTTTGTAGTGGGATCTTCTTCTTCACTAGTTGTGGATATACCACATAGGGTTGAGCATTTGTGTTTTTCATGCTTCCCTTCCTGTACAACTCTGGGTAGTCTATGACTCTTGTTGCCAATAGATACACCATATAAGATGTCAAGTAAAAATGTGGATCAGTCTTGATTGAGACCAACTTCTCATCCAAATTGTCACTTAGGGTGGTGGCCCAATCAATAGGCATCTTAGTTGTTCTAATGGTCTCAATGAAGTGTACCATCCATGTCTCTAAATAACCTATTGTAGGAAGGTCCATGGCTCTACTGAAGAGGAAAATTGAATATCTGATATCATCTTTTATATACCCTTGTCTGTATCATATCCACCTTTCCTACTCTCCGACCCAAGGGTATCCTATTAATTAACAGTGTAGATTGCACCAATTCCTTGTCCTCTTTCTCATTTTCTCTATACCATCTATTTCATCCTTGATAGGATATCTAGAGGTATTGGTCTACCCTTAGGAGGTGGAAAACCTTCTCAATATTCTATGGCCTGAGATCAAGGACTATCTCTCCCATCACACTCTTTATGACCTTCTCCTCTACCAAATAGTGTTGTGCTAGTGTCATAATCAGTTTGGAGGATTGAGTTGATGTAGTGTGTGAATTGATGTTCACTAACCTACTCTAGATCAGAGTTGATACTATCGCTAATATTTCCTTTAGTTTTTTGTAGAGTGTTAGGAAAGCATTCAATTCAATGTGTCCTAATTCTATGTCCCGAACTTCTATGTGTTTTTCTTGGATTCAAGATTTATTAGGAGCTTCCTAGTATTTGAATGCTACTAGTTTTGGTGCCATATCTTATGCCATGGATGAAGAGCATGATGCCATTGTATCTACACAAAAAAGGGGACAATATTAGTATCCTGATGTCAGAAGACTAAAAATGGACTCAGCTAGTACCTAGAATGATCGTAAAAATAGTAAAAAACTAATTAAAACTCACAAAACCTCCTTTAAGTGCTTGAAATGTGCACTACTTCACCTGTTGTGCATGGTGCACTAGTGCAATTTGTGTTTTGTACTATAGCACAATGTGGGCAATTGTGCACATTGTGCACATGCGCAAGGTGTGAATGTGCACAACTATGCTCAAGCGCACGTGTAGTTTCATGCATAAGAAAAAGTGGGGTTTTGTCTTTTTTTTCTTTGACATGAATGTGCACACATTTTAAGGGCATGCACGTGCATATGTACACATGTGTGCACCACCAAAAGATTGTCTTTACCTTGTAAAGATGAGAGTTTTGGAGATGCAGACTAGCAAAGATGCACAACAACAGAGAGTGTGAGGGTGTACGATTGGAGAGGGAGAAGAGACAAGTGAAGAGTGGAGGGGAGGGGCTGGTCTATTTATAGACTAGAGACACAAAACATCACGTAGCTCTAAGGGTGTGGGAATGTGCACCCTTAAGGGTGGGCTAATGTGCACATAATACTTCATAAAATCTCCCAAAACTGATATTTTTATCCCTCTAACCTGATTGACAGTGCTCGATCGAAGACTGGGGCTTGACCTAGACTCATAGGAGGATCCTAAATGACTGAGGCACTAGACTAGGTGCCTCATAGAGGATTGTAAAACTAGGCGGTCCCCATTTTGATGCATTATGGGACTACAACGAATAGCCTCAATATAAGGGAAGAAATGACAAAGGCATTTCTTCATAAGCAAGCATTTTTCTAACATGTGTCAAATGTCACCTAGATTCTAGATCTTTCAAGTAGGGAGAGGGTCTAGTAGAGGCACAAGATGTTTCTCTTGTGGATAGTTTGGGCACATTGAACCCAATTGCCCACAACATTCATCTCATATTCAGGACCTAGGCTAGCAACATCTGAGCCTACAGTTGGAGATGGGGGTAGATCACACAGGGTCTTCGCAGTAGTGGAACATCATCAGACAGACCATTAGGGTATCATAATTGAGACTACAAAATCCATTTGAGGTACACCTCTCTCCATCTTGTTTGATTAAGGTGATATAGACTCTTTCATTTCTCCTTCCATAGTTGTTAAATGTAAGCTAGAGGCAGTAAAGTAGGGCTTGGGTTGGCAAGTGGAACTAGCTTTAGGAGCAATGATTCCCATAGATTCTTTAGTACAACAGTATGAAGTGAACCTAGGAGGTTTTATTATGCCAGTAAACCTTTAGGTCATCCCTCTTGGTTCTTATGACATGGTTTTGGGTATGGATTGGCTTAGTTCTTATAGAGTTAGTATTGATTGTAGAAAAAAGACCATTAAGTGTAAGGACAATCAGGGGAAGGACTCAGAGATTATGGGCATCTAGAGATCTATATCTCTAAAGATGATCTCTACTATGCAATTAAAGTGGAGCTTTCATAAGGGATGTCAGGTGTTTTCCATAACAGTGAGCAAACTGGAAGAAGAAGACCCTGCAAGGAAGACTCTAGACCATCCTATCTTATAGGAATATGTAGATGTCTTTCCTAGAGAGATTCTAGGTATGCCTCTAAAGAGGGACATTGACTTCGACATAGACTTTATTCTAGGAGTGGAGCCCATTTCTAGAGCTCCTTATCTGATGACCATTCAAGAGTTGAGTTAGTTGTACCTATGGCCTGAGGACCTTTTGGCAAAGGGTTGTATTTGACCGAGTATTTCTCCATGGGGAGCATCACTGTTCTTTCTGAAAATGAAGGATGGTGTATTATGCTTGTATATTGACTATAGACATTTGAACAAGGTAACGATTAAGAATAGGTACCCTTTGCCAAGGATCGATGAATTATTTGATCAGATCAAGGGAGCCATAGTGTTCTCTAAGATTGATCTTAAGTCAAGATACCAAAAGATTTGCATTTAGGATGTTAACATTCATAAGACCACCTTCTGCACTCACTATGGGTACTACAAATTCATAGCGGTCCCATTTGGGTTGACGAATACTCCATCAATTTTCATGTGTTTGATGAATGGAGTGTTCCATTCTTATCTTGATCGATTTGTGCTTGTGTTTTTAGATGACATTCTGATATGTTCCAAATCCCAAAAGGAACATGAAGAATATCAATGATTGGTTTTGTAGTGCTTGAGGGATAATCAACTTTATGCCAACTTGGGAAAGTGAGATTTCTTTCAATCAAAGATATTTAGGGTATATCAAATCAGGGGATGATATCTCAGTAGACTTTGTGAAGATCCAAGAAATGGTAGATTGGCCTAAACCCACTACCATGTCGAAGATTCATAGCTTCATGGGTCTAGCAGTTATTGTCGCAGGTTCATCCAAAACTTTTCTAGAGTAGAATATCCTATCACTTCCCTTCAGAGGAAAGGAAAGAAGTTTATTTGGACAAAGAAATTTGAGGAAGCATTACAGAATCTATAGGAGCTTTTGACTAGTACACCAATATTAATAGTACCTGATCCAACATGTGACTTTATGGTGTGTATGAATGCTTTCTTAGAGGGGATTAGAGTAGTATTAATGTAGAATGGATGGGTAATTGCTTATTAATCATGAAAACTCAAGGATCACGAGTTGAATTATCGTATGCATGATCTTGAGTTAGCTACAATAGTTGATGCCCATGTAAGATGGAGGCACTTCTTGTTGGGACACCATTTTGAGCTTCATAGTGATCATCATAGTCTACAATATATATTTATGCAACCTAATCCAAATGCTAGGTAGAGGCATTAGATGAAGTTTCTTTGTGAGCATGACTTTGAGGTGAAGTATATTGAAGGAAAGGAGAATGTTGTAGCTAGCACTTTGAGTCGTAGGAGACATGAGACACTATGCTTGACTCTTAGTGTGGGTTTGAGGAGCTAGATACTTTAGGCACATACTTAGTATCAGGAGGTGAGCAGGGAGATAGATTTAGGGAGACCATTGGAAGACAGATTTTTAGGTTATGTTTTGGAGTCAGATGGCCTTTTTTACTACTTAGGAAGGATCTATGTACCACTACTAGATGATATTCATACATTGATCCTATAAAAATCCCATTGTGAACCTTATTCGACACATCCATGTGTCAAGAAGATGCACACAAATTTGCGACATCTATACTTTTGGATAGGGATGAAGCATGATATCATTGATTTCATGGCTAGGTGTCTTGAATGCTAGAGAGTCAAGGCAGAGCACCAACATCAAGCAAGGCTTTTACAGCCTAATCTCATTCCTTCATGAAAGTGGGATATTATCTCTATGAATTTCATTGTAGGATTACCTATGACTGCTCGTTGACATAATGCTATCATGGTGATCATTGATCAGTTGACTAAGGGGGCACACTTTTCACTGATGAGGTCATCCTACATAACAACTTTAGTAGCTAATGTCTTCATGCGAGATATCATGAGATGGAATGTTATTCCTCAGAAGATCATTTTGGATAGGGAGGTTGTATTTACATCCACATTTTGGACATCCTTGCAACATGATCTTGGAGCACAGTTGAACTTTAGCTCAGCTTATCACCCAAAGAAAGATGGTCAAGTTGAGAGAGTGAAATAGGTTATGGTGGATATGTCGAGGATGTATATGATGGATAGACAAACTCTTTGGGAGGATTATCTTTACCTAGTTGAGTTTTCTTGTAATAATGGATATCATAGTTCTATTGGGATGACACCTTTTTAGGCTTTGTATGGTCATCCTTGTCATACACCATTGAGTTGAGATAGTTTAGAGGATCACATCATGTTGGGTCCTGAGATGCTTTGAGATATGGAGCAACATGTAGTGTGCATCCGTGAGCATGTGTCTACATCATAGGATAGATAGAAGAGGTATGTCGATGCTCATAGGATGAATATGCAATTTGTAGTGGGTGAGAAAAAAAATCTTGAGAGTGCATTCGTAGAAGAGTCTAATTCGTAATGGAAAGGGTTTGAAGCTAGCACCTCATTTTGTGGGACCATTTGAGATTCCTGAGAGGATAGCTCCAGTTGCTTACCATCTTGCATTGCTGCCCAGCCTAGCTTGTGTTCATGATGTTTTCCATGTTTATGTTCTTAGACAGTATATTCCTAATGTGATACATGTTCTTAATTTGAATGTGTTACATGTGGAGGATAGGGAGCTTGTATTTGGAGCTAGTTCACATTTTGCAACAATAGGATTATTTTATACAATCTTTGTTGCTCTATTGGTACAAGGTGATAAAAGCATCGAGCTTGTTGTATTATTCCTCTATATGTATCTCTATTCTTCCATATATTGTTTCATGTTATGTTATCTATGTTATTGCTCATCCATGTTTCCTTGGATCTATAACTTGGTAGCACTAATTCTTTTTGGTCTCTAGGTCATGGTCTGAAAATATTCTTCTTTGTATTTCATATGTGATCTTTCCTCCTTTGTGATTTTAGTTCTACTTTCTTTGGGAAATGATGTCAATTAATTTGCAATAATATCATATATACATATTATCTTATGATTATACTGACCCTACAATAGGTAGATCCCTTTTGTGTTCTCTATATGTTTATGTATTATTTCCCTTGAGTTGTCTTTGTCTGGAGGCGTCTAGTAGTGGAAATGTAATTAATGGAGTCTTTTATGTTTTCATCAAAGCCATTGCTCCTATTAAAGTGTTAGCAATGACTAATCCTTAAATTTTCAAGATACTTTTTTTTCTCCCTTTTTGGATTAGTGACTAATCCTTAAAGCATGGATTTATATTTTAGGATCTCTTGATCCCTCTAGTTTCAAATATATTTTTGATCCCTAAAGGTTGAAAGTGTCCTTAAGATTGGATCTCTTTTGATTTTTTCTTTTACTCTTATGGAATACAATATTCTTGAGGTTGAATCATTGATGGGTTGACTAGTGAGTAGTCACATTCACTAGGCAATTCAATTCCATCTTTCTAGTTGTGCAGTTCCTTGTGTGATTCACAATGAGACATAAGTTTTCATCAGGTGAGATAATCACACTCTTTTTCTTTTTTTCTTTTTATAGAGATGTCTCTCTTATTGTGATCTTAGAGTTGATGAAGACTTAGGTCTCTAGGGACTTGAGGATCTCTTTGTCTCTTTGATTTTAATAAGATTATCTTTTCATTACGATCTACTTTACTAAGAGTTTGCATCAAGTCCATACTCTTACTAAAGTGGGGACTAAATGTATCATCTTAAAATGGAAGCACTTATATGTTGAGAGTGTTTAGCCCTTTGAGTAAGTAGTATGGGGTCATGTCAAGTGACTTGGATGGGTCTTTGGATGGATCTAGTTGTTTTCCCCGTATTCTACTTCTCTCTCTATTTCCAGCCTATTCTGACAACTTACTCTGTGAAACTGGGGACTTTGACTTCTGAGTCAAGGACAACCTTTTAGGTCAAGGTCAAGCTCAACCCTAACCTAGGTCAAGGAAAACCTTGACCCTAACCTAGGGCGGGGTTGAACTCATCCTTAACTCGAGTTCATTTTTTAATTTTTGAAAGTTTTGGGATCTCAGGCTTCAGAAAATTTCTTTTCCTGCTTCTAGGTTGGCTATTTTGGGTTTGGGAATGGTAGACTCTTAAATTACATTTAATCTAGGTCCACTTCTAGGGGTTAAGGTTAAATGGGATTTAATACTCCCATGTTAGCCTTCTCTAGGAGTCAGTGTCCTAGATCTCTATATAAGGAAGCCTTCTTCCCTCATTTTGACATCCAATTATTATGCGAGCATCCACCTGCATGAAGTGAAGATCTACTATCCACCAAGAATTCAAGTGTTTAAGCATTCAAACATTCAAGATTCATCAAGAAGATCCATTGTTAGCCATTGAAGAATTTAATCTCTATGGAGCCCTCTTGTTGAAGTTTTCTCCATCCATATTCGTCCAAGCCTTTTCCTATGCAAAGATACATCCAAGATTGGTGTTGAAGATCTAATGTTATTGATTTGGAGACATCCTACATACATTTCTACATTCATTGCGAGCATCCATACTTGTGGATTTAAGGATTCAAATCTGCCACAAGGATCTCAACATAAGCAATGTAAATAGTTCCATTTACTTTGTTTAAGCATATTACAATTCCAATTATATTTCAAGGTTAATTTTGAACTTGTATTGACTAAGGAAAACCCCCTATCCAAAAAAAAACCATTTTTCTTGCAGATATAGGTGTGGAACAATGAATTGGAGAGCATATTTGGACACCCTTTTCATCGAACTTGTGGGATCTGTGAACATAAATTTTGTTAGAGTAATATAGGTCAAGGTCAAATTTTTGGGGTACAATTGTGCCCTGAGGTAAGATTGTGCCCTACTACTAGGGTCAAGATCAACCTCCCTTCAAAAGGACAAAAGATTTCTAGGTTTTCTCCATCTTGACATTTCTAGTTCAGAACAGGTTGTAAAATTCCCCAAAATTGTACATAGACATCAGAAAACAACACTTTCCAAATTCAAGGTTAGTATTTGTCTTTTATCTATTTTAAGGTTTAAGCACATACTCCTCAAAATAGAAAGACCAAAGTACCTCTTTTTTCCCTATTCTTCATTATATGATTCATTTTTGCATTGATCACTTTCCTGTGCTTAATCAATTTGGATCATTCCTTTTGGAAATTAGGGTTGAGAAGAGAACCAAATTTCTTTCCATTCAATTTCATTGTAGGATTACCTATGACTAATCATCAACATGATGCTATCATGGTCACTATTGATTAGTTGACTAAGGTGGCACACTTTTCATCGATGAGGTCATCCTCTACAACAACTTTAGCAACTAATGTTTTCATGCAGGATATCATGAGATTTCATGGCATTCCTTGGAAGATAATTTTAGATAGGGATCATGTATTCACATCTACATTTTGGACATCCTTGTAGCATGATCTTGGAGTGCAGTTGAACTTCATCTTAGCTTATTACCCAGAGATAGATAGTTAGACCGAGAGAGTGAATTAGGTTCTGGAGGATATGCTGAGGATGTATGTGATGGACAATCAAACTCTTTAGGAGGATTATCTTTACCTAGTTGAGTTTGCTTATAATAATAGATATCACAGTTTTATTGGGATGACACCTTTTCAAGCTTTGTATGGTCATCCTTCTTGTATACTATTGAGTTGCGATAGTTTAGAGGATCACATCATGTTGGGTCATGAGATGCTTCGAGATATGGAGCAATAGGTAGTGCACATCCATGAGCACGTTTCTATAGCACAGGATAGACATAAGAAGTATGTTGGTTCTTGTAGGACGAATAAGCAATTTGCAATGGGTGAGAAAGTTTTCTTGAAAGTGCATCCATGGAAGAGTATGATCTGTTATGGAAAGGGTTTGAAGCTAGCACCTCATTTTGTAGGATCGTTTGAGATTCTTGAGAGGATAGGTCCAGTTGTCTACCATCTTGCATTGCCGCCCAACCTAGCTCGTGTTCATGATGTTTTCCATGTTTATGTTCTTAGATAGTATATTCTTGATGTGATACATGTTCTTGATTGGAATGTGTTACAGATGGAGGACAGGCAGTTGGTTTGCATTGTGAGTCTATTGTGGCTTTTAGTTATAATTAAATCTAGTTAAAAGATAATTTAATGATTTTAATTTAATAGAAATTTCATAAAGAAAATTCAATAATTAATTATATTTAATTAATTGAGAAATTAATTAAATAAAAGAATTAAATTGCAAGATATGGTTAAAATTCTAATTTGGCATAATCATATTTATTTAATTTAATAATAATATATTTAGAAGTTTCATTTTTTTATGATAAACTATAATTATTATTAGTTAAATTAATCAATATTTTATTAAAAATGTCTTGTGATTTAATAAAAGAGAGAAAGGAATTGATTTAATGAAGTTATTTTAATTAAATTGCAAAAAGGTTGCACATGAAAATTAAAACATAGTAAAATAATTAAGAAAAAGGTTTCACGTTATTGCAAAATTGAAGCCTAGATTAGAGAAAGCTCTTTTATTAAGGAATTAGAGGTCGTTTCTCAATACTGAGATTTGGAGGAGCCAATTTCCGAGAAGAGGTTTTTTGAAGAAGGATAATTGCTCACAAGCTCCAGGCATTCATTGTTTTAGCATCAGATCTAGGTAGGATCTTATGGTTTTTGAGCAATAGTTTTCGTTCTTTGAATTATTTGTCTTCTCTGTGTTTGTGTATATGTATTCAGAGTTTATTTGGGTTGAAACCCTTGGTGTGAAT